>JASSRZ010000032.1:4621057-4658098 GCA_032164315.1 Malacoctenus gilli | reverse complement strand
CACACACACACACACACACACACACACACACACACACACACACACACACACACACACACACACATGCACACACACACCTCCAGGTCTATAGCCAATGCAAAGATCAGAAAATTCTCTCTGCTTTAATAGTTTAATGACCTTGTTCCCTATTATTCTACTTGACCTGCTCCCTGTAATATGATGTATGTGCTGAGCTCGACACCCGGCTCCTGTTCCCCCGTGGATTTACTGCAGAGGTGGGGGGGGGGTAATGTGCTCCCCAGGAATCCCAAAAAATGACCACTGCTGGTGAAAAAGTCTCTTCAGGGCAACAGGATACAATTTAACTCGTAGTTAGACCCTTGAAAAAGAATCCGTCCACATTTTGTTTTTCATTGGATTTGTTCAGACTGCTCGAAGGGCACTCGTGTTTTCATTGTAGTCAGAGCACTCATGTCTGCAATCACTCTATTAGGGACTGTTATCCAATTTTCAACATTTGGACCAGAATCATCATCATTTCAAATAATCAAATCTGACCTATTATGCTCATTTAGAGGGTTCTTTTTTTTCTATTGCTGATAGACCCGAGCAGCTTCATTTGATTTACATTTCAAATAATTCATAAAGTACCTAATGCGCACTATTCATGCAGCACTCCAGTTCTTTGGTTTGCAACAGTCCAGTTTAGCTTTTAGTGAAAAACACTCCCATTTTCCGTCTGACTGGAACTTTGAGGAAAGGTTGGACGGGAGTCTGCCGCCATGCAGAAGCAGCAGCAGCAGCAGCAGCAGCAGCAAGTATTTGTGATTTGACACCAGCCTCAACCTGTCGCTGCCTCCATCCCACAACCAAGCCATCCATCCAAATATCCAAACACCCACCCGTCTGTTACTCATCTTTCTATTCCAAAACTCATTCATCCATCCACCCATTCATCTATCCATGACCCTCAATGCAATGACCCATCCATCCAACCGTCCATTCACCCGCACTTGACCCCGGAGCCTGTTCATCCGCCCTTCTATCGACCCCATTCCCCCCTATCCGCCCCCCCCCCCACCTCCATCCATTCACCCCTCATTTCTTCATGTTGCGACACCATGTGGCTCATTCAGTCCCGGTGATTAGTCCAAAGCTGTTCCTCTTTATAAATATTAATATTCTCTCTTTCCTTTGCCAAAGCCCGAGGCGTCCAGCGCAGGTGTTGAGTGAATAACAACGCGGACAACTGGCTAAGTGCAGCAGGAACAGGAAGTTGCGGTAATGACTGTGGTCCCCAGTGCACCCTGGGTAATAATCAGCCCTCATTTGTCATAATAGCAGGTAAATACTTGGGCGCGGATGCTGCGGTCCTCGCAGCAGGACACTGGCGGGCGCAGTGGTCCACGCCGATTTTTCACTTGCCTTTTTTTTCTGGTTTTGGGGTGCTCAGGATTTCCTGGCCGTTCTTGTTAGTGTTTACAGGCACGCAGGAGGAGGAAATACAGCCGGAATGAAAAGGGCAAGTCATGGCAGCATCGCAAGAGCCAGATACAAACTCAGGTCAAAGTCGGTTACGCAAGTGCAGCCGAGCATCAGGGGTCCGCATCAAATATTCATGAGGCGGTTTACAGTATTGTTTACAGCCTTCTCTCTGCTGATTGCGCGCCGAGCAACAGAATCAGTGGTGACATATTTAGTGCATCGTAATGTAATAACCGGGGGAAGTAAGATGTTATTGCTGGGAGAAATTTCTGCGGCCCGGCCTCTCGGTGGCTGCTTATGAAATGTACAAAGCTGAAGCCCCCGAGGCAAAGTTTCTCTGTAGAGCTCGCCATCGCAGTGAAGAAACTCGGAGATAAGACAAATGGTTCAAATGACCTTTGAAAAGATCACCATCCCTCTGTATGCCTGAGAGAGGCGAAGCGAGAGGGAGGAGGAAGGCGAGCTGTTTCTGTATAGTGAGGGATAAAAGTGGATTCCCAAACTGTGCGAGCGTGTGCCCTATTCACGCCGCCCCCCCCCCCCACCCCCACCCAACCCCCCTTCCTCAATGCTTTCTGCTCCATTTACACAAGTAAGTTTATTTGTCTCTGTCGGGGACTCGACTGAAGCGGCGCAGGCAAGAGCAGGAGGGCGGATTGAAGCCCACGTTCGTTACTCATTAACTGACAACTCTCACCATTTTCTTTCATTTTCCCCGTTTTAATGAAGAAGTCGCTGCGCGCTGCAGAGGGTCCCTACCCTGCACAGCTAGCTGCTAGCTCTGCCGGCCACCAGGGCCTTTCATGGTGCTCATTACAGTTCAGTCCTCGGAGAGTCCGTGCAGCTCGCGAGCTCTCAGTTGTGCGCCCAACTCCCAGAAGCCATTCATCTGTGTTTGAATTTTTTTTCCTTCTTCTTCCTGCAGTGCTGCACGGTGCGAGCAAAGACATTTTGTAACAAAAGTATCAAAAAGAGTTGACAGATGTTGAAAGACTTTGAAGGTCCTTTAAGAGGGGAAGGAAGCGCTGAGTTACCAAAGTGGATTAGGTCATGTTCCGACTGTATGAAGTCGTATTTTTGGTGTCAAATGACGTAACTCAAAGGATCTCTGTTGACCTTTTCACCCACTCGTGGTAATCCAGCCCCACTGCACCTTTATGAGTATCGGGAGCGAGGACATTCATCTCGACTGTGCTGTGGTCTGTGCAGCTGTGGTGTTGGGGGCAATAAGTTAAAGTCTTCCGATATATTTGTGTTTACAAACCCCCCCTCGCCTAATGAGATAAGGGAGGTAGAGTTGATAGAAAAAATAAAGTGTTTGACATTTTGACAAATACACTTATCCACTTAGGGTTGCATTACAAGATCAATACCACTTTAGGAAATATAAAGCTACAGCCAGCACAGGAGCAAAAGGGGGAAGCGGCGCTGACAGCAACTGTCTAAAGGCAACAAATTCCACTTACCAGCAACTCTACAGCTCGATAATTAACACGTCGTATTTCCTTTTTGGGGACCGCTCTGGGATTTGAGGCAATTGGCGTCGTAACGCAAACCTTTGGCTCACATTTAAACTTATAGAAGCTGATGTCAACCCCGAACCCGGGTTCGAGAACACCAAGCGTGTGAGAGCCTCATTACTGCACCGATTTATACGCCACGTCACCAGTTTGAAACTAAATCCACGCCTCACATCGGGGAAGATAAAGAACATTTCACTCCGTCAGAGGCTCATGATATCACTTTCGACAAAGTGAGGTTTTACTGAAGCAGAGGGGGCTGCTGATGCACTCGCTGCTGGGGAAGTGCATTAGCTAAATGCTTATCCGAGTTAAATGCGGTGCCACAACAGGGTGTTTTCCCGGCTCACAAAATTAAGATGTAAAACGACTCGTTCCTTCACATGATGTAACCTATTAAATTTGTTGGTTGTGTTGTGTGTGTGTGTGTGTTCGTGTGTGTGTGTGTGTGCAGGGAATACAAGGAGGAGACGGGGGTCTGGACAGCAGCATCACTTGCGTCCCAATTAGCAATGCGGAGCTTTGAACGGGTCTTTAACCTTAGCAGAACTTAATCGTGTAATTAACGGGAATGGGGGGCTGGGGGGGGGGACTGTGTGTCTAATGCTCCCCTCCCACTCTAAACATCCCGCTGCAAAACACTGTCGAGACGCGGCGTTTTCACAGACAAAGACATCATTCGTGACCTTTAAGACAAGGAGAGGCTTTGCTACCCAGGGTATTAGTCTTTTATTTAGCCGGGCGCTGTTCTAAATGAACGTCCTGTTGGTATTCGGGCCCACGCGCGACCACGCGTGCGTGCGGGTTTCCTGTCGCTGCCAACCGCTGGCGTGTGCGTCGTATTTGCATCGCGTCCGCCGTCAAAATCGCCCGTCTCGGGTCTCCCCTGATGGCTGATTACCTACCGCTGGCATTTAGGCAGCGGTCGGCGAATGGCGGTCTCTCCCTCTCCGGCGCGCCACACATCACGCCGATGAGCGGTTGTTTACAGCGGCCTCGTTTTAATTGCTCGTCAAATTGCCCGGGCCCTAATGGCGAGACGGGGGAGATTGAGGGGGACATATGGACTCGGACAGTGGCCATCAAACACTGGCCACCGCGCGCCGTGGTCTCGCAACCATGGCGACGATTAGACAAACAGGCCGAGGCCGATTTAACAGTGATCAGGAGAAGCACGGCGGAGGATAAAAGTGGTCGGCGGGCATTATTTTCCCTTCAGCCTTCGAGAGTGACAGGCCTATTATAAAGTGCACGGGATTTATGAGATGATCATCTTTGATGGCCTAGATGTCCGTCGCCGGCTGTAAAGTTTTTCTATAGTAATGATGCTTCCGCTCTGCTCGAGACCACCAAACCGCCGCCCGCCTTGCGGCTTCCATTCCTCTGCTGAAAGCGATTGTTGACGGCTCCATTAAGGGGCGAGAAAAATATTTCCCTTTGCCCCTCGACGTCCGTTCGTCACTCCGAGCCTCCTTATTACTCGTCAGCGCCCGCTTCTTTATGTCGCCGTCCTCAGAGCGCCGGCGCATCGGGTTTGAACTCGCCGCTTTGATGGGGCCTGGCGGGCTTGATTCCAAACGACCTTGATGCAAGTCGGTCGCGCGGGGGATTGGAATGTCGCCGCGGGATCGCGCCGGGAATCAAAAGCCGTAGCCCGGAACGGCGCGCGCTCGCTCGCTGGTCGTTGCGTCCGCCCGGTTACTAAACCACGGACCGAACATCCATCAGGGGGTGTCAAGCGGCGGGGAAAACGGTCGTGTTGTTCATTCGATCTAAATATGACTTGTGATATGAAGTGCTGTGGGATTGCTGACCTCGTATGCATGTTTTGGGCCCGATGCCTCAATAAGCACTCGGATAAACGCTGATTTTATGTTCAGTTCATCACCAGCGGTGTGTCTAATATAAAGTGGAAGTATTAGAAGGAGTGCAGGGTGCGCGTTTGTTTTCGGTTCGACGACGACGTGTCAGCGCGTCGAACCTCTGCAGCATCTACAAAGCCAAATCACTTCTCGTTTGACATCGTGGCAGCGCTCCCACGAAACCCAGCCCGACACGTCTCCCTCATCAGAAACATTTACTTCTTTCAAAGTTGGTTTACCGCCGAGCGAGACAACAGACAGAATATGAAATCTGACCTCGGAGGTTCGGCTCTTTTGACACCTGCTTTTCGCCATGGGACCCTCGGTGGTAATTGCTTTGGAGGGGTCCCCGATCCATTTACACCGCGCGCCGCTTTCTTTCCAAAGCCGGAAACACGATTTGTATTTGACACGTGTCCTCTTTTCATCCTCTTTCATGTCGGCGCCGTCTCTGTGATGATGTTTATTTGGGCTGGGTGTTCCTTTGGAGTTTTGGACCCTCAGGGTGGGGAGATTGATTTACAAGTCGGCATTATTCCCGTTTTTTTTAACGTCTCATCTGCACATTACATTTTTAATACACTTTCTCCCTATAAGAATTGAAATGAAAATGAAAGTAAAAATAGTGAGGCTTCAAACAGGATCCCACCCTAAAAGAACAATAGAAACCAAGCAATCCAGCCTTTGTCCTGTGGAGCGGTGGCACCCTCTTGTTTCACAGTGTACACAAACCCCTTTGTAATCAGACCAAACAGTTAAGCGCACACGTGCAAGAAAATCAGACACTATAAACACTTGAATCGCAATCCAATATCCTCTCTGTTTCCGTCCACTTTGGATCCAAACGTGGAGGTGTGCTTTCCAATTATCCTTCGCCGAAACATGAATGTCAGACACTGAAACGAATATTCTCTTTAACACACACAAAAAAGGAGGAGAACGTGGGCTCCTTTTTTTTTTTTTTTAGCTGCAGGGGATTCATTTAAACTACATCTGAGGGAATGGATTGGAGAGTGGAGGGATGCAAAAAAAAGGGGGGGGGACGAACCAATCAAACGTGGCCCTCGCGCTCAGGGTGGGTGTGCAGTCGCGCAGCTCACACAAGGCGCCGGCCTCTGAAATTTAGCAAACATCTCATTTTCTCATTTGTTTGTGTCCGGGCCCTTTGCAGCACATTTATCAAGGCGGACTGTTTTTCTACCGTCTGCCTTGCCTATTCCTCCAACGCCCCCCCCATCCCCCCCCCCACCACCCCCTTGTCGGATGATTTTGAAATCGATGCCAAGCAAGTGTTGTGGCGTCCTTGTGTAAAACACTCATCTCGCAGACGCCTCGCAGAGAGCAAACTTCTCTGCACTGTGAGAGATCGAGTGTTGACAGTTTGCAAAACACTTTTCATGCAGGTCAGAAAAATGGTGATTTTACATCGTTTTGTGATTCCTACAAAGGACGACCGGCCCGCTCGTCCACACCGAGGGTCTCGCTCTCTCTCTCTCTCCCCCTGTAATACCGACTGATCCCCCCCCCCCACTCTCACAGCACAAGGACGACAGGCTCCTCGGGCTGTGAATCATTCTTTTCCAGCTGACTCTAATCAGCCGCTAATTAATAGTTGATGCGCGGCCTTACGAAAACACAACTGCTATTAACCTGTACATGCTATTGATTTAGCCTCGCTTCAGGTGCTGCAGACGGTTCGTCGGAGGGGAGGCGGGGGTGCTGGGGTGGGGGTGGGGGCACAGCAAGCGTCGGGTCAAGCCGAGAGCAGGATATTTTTGGAGACAAAGTTAGGATGTTTTGTGACTGACTGACTTTGGGAGACAGTAAACGCTTCTTTTTCCGGCAATTTTACTCATTATGACTTCTCGTCGGATCTTCCCATTGTGAGCCTGCAGTACCAACCACTTCTGAATCATGACCCCCCCCCCATCCCCTTGGACAAAAGTAAATTGATTGCAAATTAAAACCGTATCACTTGCATTGACATTTTACTAGTCAGTATATGTCAGAAATCTTGTCTCATCTTTGAACAATGCATAGATGTTGCAAGACTGGGTTAAAATCTGTACAATCAACTGTTTTCTGATTGTACTTTGTGTGAAGAGTTTGAAGTACATTGGGTTGTTGGAGTACTCTGTCTTTACAATTCTCAGATTAATGCCAAAACCGAGGTTTGAGTTTGGTTTGTGACTGGCAGGCAATTTGGCTTTGTTTTACCAACTAAATGTCTTTAAAGTGCCTCGTGCTAATTACTCTTATTTCAAACTGCTTCTCATTTTCTAAGTGATACATCTGCTGTTTAGCTTCAACAATCTCAAAATCAGATAAATCAGCGCTGCAGCTATTTGACAAGCTAATCTACAGCTTTTCATCAGCAGCCTGGCGCCTCTCTGTCTCCACGGTTGCGACTCTTTTCCGCTGCCTTCATCTGCTCGGTTACATTAATAAATGAGATTTCAGAAGACGACACATGTGCGGTTAAGGGGCTCCAAAAACAAGAGGAGCCAGAATTGCACCATCTCCCTGACGACGCAGGCTTTACAGCTCACGGAAAGGCCTCGGAATTAAGCGTGATGCAAACACGGCAAATTGAATCAATTTGCCTCCGCTAAATGGATGTGATGCGAGGAGCCCGAACGCTCAGATGAAGAAGAAAGAATTTCGGCGGTTTAATGATGTTGTTTTTTGTTTGTGCATCTCTTTCTCTCCGCTTGATGAAGGTTCTGGAAGATCTGGCGTGGAGAGGAAGGGAGAGAGAGCGAGAGAGAGAGACGAGATAACAAGGCGCCGCGATGTCTCGCACGTCGTGCTGCGACCACCGGGAACAAAGTGTCAGGCCGTGGTGGAGCACAGGGACAGAATCAGGAGGTGAGTGGAGCATATTAAACTGATAAGTGGCCATGCGGAAAATGGCGCGAGCGCGCAAACACAACAGAAACTGGATATGTATGTGTGTGTGTGTTCATACATAATTGTGAGGGGAGCTTGCATATATGCTGTGTGAGATTTGCAAAGGGGGGAAACGCTGCCTGTGCATCCCAACATCTGCTGAAAAGTTGTAATTGCCAGTGTAGATAAAGTATTGAACTCCTCTCAGTGATCGAAGCTACTTCACTGTATAAGTCAAATGAATTTGAGTTCACAAAGAGTTTCACTCTGAGGTGGTTTGAGCAGGTTTGGTTCAAGCAGGCAAAGAATACAGGAAAATTTCAAACTGCACCTTCGAAAAGGGCCCAACCTGCCTGGACATTGTTGTGCTGTTCCAATAGCTGGTCGTTAGGGGGCGACGTTGCTTGAAATGAGTGTGGACTGATTGATAGGAAGCATGAGAAGGAGGAAGGAAAGTCATTGGCCTGGACTGAACATACACTTCTGGAGGACTACAATAGGTTGCCATGGTGACAGAGAAGCAGAGCTGGTCTATTTAACCTGGACCAAACAGCTCTGGTGGGAAAACTTCTCTTCCCGGAGCTTGGGTGGTGTGTAATAGATTGGAGTGTTTGGTCACAGTGGAGCTCACAACAACTTCAACTTTATCACTGAAACAATAATGATAATGGTCTTTAAAGTTATTAGATAATCCAGTGATGACAAAGTCAATGAGACGTTCTCCGGTCAAAGCGTCGTTAGTACAAAGTTGGTGAAACCAATAATCTTCAGCGATGCGGAGATTCAAATTATGGGCACCGGGGTTGAACGAGCTGTCAGTCGCCCACGTCCGAAGTGGAAACGGTAAATAAATGGCGGCCTCGGTCTCGCACAAAAGTCGACACCGGCGGACACGTCGGCTTGTAAGAAAATGTGTTAAGGAGAATGTGTCACACGCGTAGATGAGGCCAAACAACCGGGGGGACGTTCCTCAGTGACAAGCCTGTCATCGTTGTTGACATATTGATCAAGAGTCGCCTTCCTTTTGTGCAGACGGTCGGCAACACTTAATGATCAGCGTGGAACAAAGCTTCCAGCGGCGCGGACACATTGACAGGCCGTGATTAAATCAGCGGCGGTGGCGGCATTGTTGACGACAATGATGATAACACCGGGGGCACTTATCAAAGGAACGGGGCCCCGTGTAGCGTTCCGCGGCACACGCTCATGGATGCTGATGGAGGGAATTAATTTGGGGTGAAAACAAGAGAGAAAAAGAAAGGGGGGGAGCGTCGATCACGGAAGCGAGCGCTCCGCTGACGCAGAGTCCCCGTGAATAATTGTTTCCAAGCGTTATGGTTTGCCCGTCAGTCAGCGAGTGCCCGGCGTTGGGTGTAATACATCTGAATTAGGCGCCTGGTGGCACTCCGTCACGTACGCCCCGTCGTAAGCCGTTAAATACATAAATCGGGTTTAAATGAACACACACACCACTTGTCTTGCCTGGTTTGCGGAGTAATTCATCTTCCAACTGCATGATTCTGTTATGCAGTCAAATTGACAAGTAATCCATTGCTGGTGTCCTTGTTGTCAGCATTAAGGTCGTTTCTGATTGTTGCATCGAGTGAACAGACTTGTAGCTCCGCGACGCCTCGCAAGGGGGTGACGGGAAATATGCCAGGCCGACGTGCCGGGCGGACGCCGTGAGTGATTCGGAGCCGTGGCATGACGACCAACCCCGAAAAAAGACCGCAATGCAGACAGCGACGGGGCATCAAACGCCGTCAACGGCGGAGGGACACTCCAAAGTTTCGCTTCATGCCGAACCCGCCTCGGCGACCGAAAAGGTACCAGCCTGTGTAATACCTGTCAGGGGACGACGCGAGCGGTGTCGTGCACATCTTTGAACGAGTGTGCTCAGGCTTTAAATGGATTACGGCTCATTATCCCCAATTACTTTTCAGAATAAGCCGGGAAATGGAGAGAAATCCTGACATGGAGGTTTGTTAAAAACTGCTTTCAGGAAACCTTCACAAAAGGTGCAGCGCCGAGTTATAAAAAGACTCCTTTTTTTCTTAATTAATACACTTGAGAGGGCGTGTGCGTGTGTGTGTGTGTGTGTGTGTGTGTGTGTGTGTGTGTGTTTGGTGTGTGTGTGTGTGTGCAGGCTTTTCATTTTTCGAGGTTGAGATGAACATTAGTGATTACTTGCTTAATCAACTCTCGACCTTATTTAAGAGAAGCCAAAAGCAGATATTAACACTTGTTATTTATTCTTGCTTTCAATCCTGCCTTATCTTTGAATACACGCCATTTTATATTGACTTTTTTTTTTTCCTCTGGGCTTTTATATGTGCTGCGGCACATTTTGTGATTTGTTGATGCAAAGTTTAGTGCAGACGAGGTGAATTTTATCTGAACTTCAACAAAGAATTTTGCAGTCAGCTCTAATCTGCGAGGCGGCGGTGGAGCGGGGAGGCGCGCACAGATCTTGTTAGACACAGGGAGGCTGCGAGTACACAGGTAGAAAGGCTGTACTCTCAAATGCACCTGAGCAGCAACATCTTGTGTTGTGTGCAAGTGTTTTCGGGAGGGTGGAACTAAAAATATTTGCTGGCGCGCTGCTCGCTTGTCAAGAAGATCAGACTTCGTGACGGGCTCGTTGACTGGTTTGGAAACGGCTCCCGCGAGCAGCGAGCGCTGTTTGGTCCGTACTTTTGCGGCTGCATGCCTCCTGCTTTCAGGGGCCTTTTGGAAACAAGCTGTTGTTTTGTTGGACGGAAACTCGCGGCAGACCCGGAACGACCTTCAAGGAAACGAGCGCGGATCAATATCCGATTTTTGTAATTGTCAAATTACTGAAGCGATTGCGTGAACAGGATAATGTGAAGTGCCAAATCACATTCACACACTGAGTTTCATCCCCAGTGCTCCTTTTTAAACTCTCATGCATACCTGTTCTTCACGCCTCCGTCCAGCCAAGATTGTATCAGAGGTTGTCTCTTTATTAGTAAACAAACAACAATTGAAAGCATCTACCTCAAAGAACAATTTCTAATATTTAGTAGAACATGAGGGAGTAAAACAGTTGTTAGAAGTCTTCTTGCTGTGGGTGAAAAACAGCGGATGGCTGAAGCTGCTTCAGGAGCCTGTTTGTGTTTCTCCAATTTAGTTTGATCGCTGTGCTGCTTTTCTGTTTTTTAAAATTGTTACCAAACTTGTATTTGTGTAGAGTTTCAACCACCAATGAGCTTCTTTTCTCTAAAAAAAAAAAATGTGTTCAGATATTTTATTTTTTAACAAGGGAAATGACAGAAACGGCGCGCGCCCGTTCACCTTTCTCCTCGCTGCCGTTTGTCTTTGGGAATTGCTGTTTTCCCAACTAAAAAATCTGCTAAAAATCATTAAGCAAATGTTTATTATTCATCCCTTAAAAAAAGGAAAGAAAGGAAAACATCTGCTCCGTCATTATCATCCATCTGCCTCGGCCGTTTCTCTCGGCTCCTTTCTGCGGCGCTCTCCTCTTAACCCGCAGCATGTAATAACTGTCATCTGCCACGCCAATGAGCCATGTAGTAAAACTGCCGGTCTTTATATTTATCTAGGCTAATCTCGAAGCCGTCACGGTGGCCATTACAAAGGGAAATGATGGTGTATCTGGTGAGGGCGCGGCGCCGGCACTGGTGCCAGGGGATGGAGTGGGAGGGCGCTCCCAAGGAAGCCATTCGGAGAAACCCACCCCCCTTCCTCCCTCCCTCCCTCACCTTCGCGACGGGCGGGGCTGCTGGAGCGTGGCAGGCCGGCGTCCGCTGGTGACAAGGTGTGATAAATAAAGGCCGAGACAATGTTAATCCCCCTTTTTTTTTTTTTTTTGCTGCTGTTCGGCTCGCCGCGGCGAAGTGAAGCACATTGCCGCCGCGTCATGTTGGATTGCACTTGAAAAGGCCTCAAGCTATTTTCATCATGCCGAGTTTACTGTAGCACTTTGGAGCTCCGCTCGTCTCGTTGTGGTCTGGCTTGTCACAGGGGCTCCGGCTGACAGCTGATGGCTGCGGCATGAGCGAAAAGCAGAGGAAGGGGGGGCGGGGGGGAGACCCCTGGGAGGAGAGGAGACGTCTTATAAAATATGATGCGCCGCTTAGCCAAGGAGCCGCTCCCGTGGCCCCTCCGACGTTTCAGCGAGCTCGCCACGAAGAGGAGTGATGGGCAATCAGCGCGTGCGTGGGTCCACCTCTGCGCGAGCACCAGCATGCGCGGGTTAACATTTGCGCTCGGTAATCTCCCGGGCTTGGGCGCCGGCGCTCTCCTAAAGACTTCTAAAGTTCCTCGAAGTTGTAAAAGTCAGAAAGTGTCGGCATTTCCTGTTATCTCATTAAATAGAAGGACACAGTCCAATGGAAGCGGGCTATTGACGGGAACAATTGATTGAACTCGGGGAAGTGACTTAAGACGGAAATCTTTGGCGTCCCTCAGACGGCCCCGCGCCGCCGTCGGCTCTGGGTCGGCGCCGTCACGCCTCGGCCCCCGGCTGTGAATCTCGTCCTCCCGGCGCTAATATTTACCCGGCTAATAAAAGTCATTGTTGTGCGCCTGGCTCTAAATCAGAGGCCTGCTTCTGTCTGAGGTGACAGAGGGGAAAATATGAAGCATCTCTGCCGGTGATGGAGCGCTCCCGAGGCTTTTATTAGCTCGGCGGATACAGACAGCCCTCATCAGGCTCTGCTGCATGGCTCCAACTGTGCGTGAAGCTGTAACACAATCTGTTTCTGGCACCCTTTACCATTAAGCCAATTAGCTGTTTCAGACAAATAATCATTAACACCCATTACTATTTTAGATGAGGGGTGATTTCGCACGCTGATATGTATATTTGAAAGGCGCCTGTGTACTTGCAAGCGCCGCGTCCTTGTGAAATCATCATCTTTCGCTGCTGCTGTGGGACTTCTCAAGTGTGAAGCAGAATGTGCAGGATCTTTATCTTCTTAAAGGCATTTGAAATTATTCAGGCATTTGATTTTATCGCCCAACTGCAGACACAATGGACCCATAAACGGGTCAGTTTTATTTGTTATATTTAAATTCCACTCATAAAGGACTGTTAGCCTTTATCTACCGCCGCCATCCTCGTGTTGTTCTATCAGGAAGTGCATGAAAACGGGCGAATCTGATCCATTTAAATGACTTCTGAGTGAAATACTCGCAACAAAATCCAAAAAAAGCTGCAATTTCACTCTCCGAAACATCCAAATGCATGTAGATTAGGCTCCAAACATCTATTCGAGATGTTTTTTTGGAAACATTTTGGGTATTAAAATTACTTCTGGATATCAGGAGGAGATATGTGGGAGGTTGTGGGCAAGTGTGGTGATAGCAGAGCGAACAAAGTCGAACCAACTGCAAACAAAACCTTTCGAGCACAGGGGGTGGGGGTGGGGGGAGGGATTGATGATTTAAACCCTCCATAAATCAGCGCAGAGGGAAAATCAGATGAATGTGGTCCAGGTGTTTGTCATCTTTTGGCCCCATTTCCACCACTCTGCCTCCTCAGGAAGTCCATGTACATTCAACACCCTTTAAAGTGTTAAATTGATGCCAGGACCTTGATTGTTTTTGACATTTCACAAGAAAAAACGCTGACTTAAAATTAAAATGCTGCTTTCCTCCATTTATTTGGCATTCTATTGAAAGACTTTCAACACGTGGAGACAAGCCGAGCTTGGAAAGTGTGCATTTTATTTAGAAGGTGGTGCCGTGTGAAGGACGCGCGCGTCCGTGTCAAACACGCGGCGTGTTTGCAAGACGCTGCGATTTGCACTACAGTGGTCCCGCGGCTGAGAGACATCAACGCCGCGCGCCGCCGCTGTGCATCTGGATGCGACGCGGAGTGTGAGACAGAGGTCAGGGAGTTAAAACGGGAAGGCTGCGCCGAGTGCGAAAATGTGGGGTAATCTTTCACGGCCCGCGCTAATGCGGCTCTCCGAGGCGGAGCGAAGGGGGGGGGGGGGGGCAAAGACGGAGAGTACAGTAGCCAGCAGTGAGGAGTGGCTGCTGCCAAATGCACCGAGGGCGAGACGGAGACGAGCCCCTCGCCATCTGGGCCGCTCCAGGCGAGGCTGAAAACAACTCCCCGCTCCATCACTGGCTCTCACATTCGCACATCACTTTTTTTTTCTACTGTTTTGCCCTCTCATCCCGTCGCCATGTCCTGTCTTGACCTCTTTCCCAAGCTTCCCTCTCTCACTCGCTTCCTCTCACCCCCTCCTCCCCCTCTCTCTCGCTCTCTCTCTCAAGGATTTATCACTCTTAATTATCTTAACTATCCCGCTTCATACTCGGCTTGTATCTGGCATATTTAATCTGGGATTCAGCAGGGCTATTAGTTACACTCAACATGCAGGGGCTAATTGATTTAAGGAAGCAGGATTTGCTTGTTGGTGCTGATGGGTTTAACTCAAAGCTAATATCAGAGGATGGAGAGCAGGAAAAAAAAGAGGGATGCACAACTGCATCGAAAAACAGTCACGAGTTTCTGCTGTAAACTTTGGATTTCTTTCACATGCTTTGATGTCCAAATCAGTTTGTTTCGAGCTCATGGGAGAGGCAGCGGCATGGAAATAAAGGGCGGGGGGGGGGGGGAGCTCCTTTTAATGGCTTGCAGTAGTTCCCCATCGTTCTCTAGAGCTTTATTTGTCCCCCTGATTTACATGGGACAACTTTGGCGAGAATAAATATTTTTGGTTGGTAAAGGGGGGCGGGGGGAAGGGGGGGAGGGGGAGGGGGTGGTGCGAAACAGATGTCTGTTTAAATGTCATGTTTGTCGCCGAGGCTGTGCTGACATTTCAATCCCAGACTTTCACCTCTCGGATTTGCTCGCTGTGAGTCATTACCAGAATCAGGTTGAGTCAGAGCTGTTGTGGTGAATAAATATGATCTAATTGATAGCTGACCTCTCACATTAATGAGCCGAGCCGGACTCAAACCGCCGCGCGCCAGTCGGACTTAACAATGTATCCCGATGATTGCAACTTGCCTCCGTGTGCACGTGTGTGTGTGTGCGCGTGTGTGTGTGACTCCTACTACATATGCAGTTAGGGCAGCTGGTGGCCACGGGTATTGATAATGGCATTGGGGACACTCAGCTTCTTGTCTTATTAATCACACCAGGCTGAGCAGTGACCTTTCTCCGAGCCCACTGCTTTGGGCCCGGCCAGATCCCCCCCGCCCCGCCTCCGCTGGCCCCTCGGGAGCAGCGGGCTGACATCACTCACCCCGTGTCCGCTAATGTCAGCCCCGAGCCTGGCCGCGGCGGCTCACCGGCCCGGCCCCGGCGCCCCGGACGCAGCCCTGGATGACAGAGACATTGATCACTCAGGAAGCACGGGCTGGCTGGGGGGTGGTCTGGTGGGTGGTGGGGTTTGGGATATTTGTGTGTATGTATGTGTGTGTGTGTGTGTGTTTGAGAGAGAGAGAGAGAGAGAGAGAGAGAGAGAGAGAGGGCCTGTGTGTGGAAGTGTTTTGATCCACCGCCGATTGAGACTGGTGAGCCTAATTAGACTTCACATCTGGGCCTAATGAGCAAATCAAGACCGATCATTGATCAAGGATCAACTGGCCTTGAGCTCTTCTTGGATTGGTTGAGAGTCGCACCGGCGCTGTGAATTGCCAGGTTAAGGATGCCGCACACAAGTTATTATTCATTCAGCGCGGTCCCGTATAATTGGTTACTGACTGAGATGGAGGATCCTGATTTAAAGGTCTGAGGTGCCAGCTCAAAACTTTTAGTTGGTGGGAACGTTCAGGCTTGTTCAAGCCTTCGTTGTTTCTGAAGTCAGCGGATTGATGGTGCGAGTTCTTCAGTGGTGTAACCGAAGCTTGTGGGACTTGATCCAAGTGTACCAACACTATCCAACCAACAGGGGACACACACACCGCCCCCCCTCCCCCCGAACTTTGTGATTCCAGCTCCATTCCTTGGCACCATCGCTTCTTTTATTCGGCTTTTATTTGAGTGTAAATCACCGCGGTGGAAACTTGTGTGTGTCACTGTCTGGTCAATACATTCCTTTGTAAGTCGGCTTGTTGGCAGCTGTAGCAGGCAGCAGGAGACCGGGGCCTGAGGGATTCCCGCAGCATCCAGGAACATCCTGTCTGGCTGATGCAGCACCTGTTGTCAGGGTGGAGGAGACATATGCACAAACACGAGGCGCGGCGTCGCCAGGCGGATGTTGACTCTGGGATCCAAAATGTTGGATGCGGTCGGCCTCAAATAAATTTCAGTCCATTTTCTCGGTGCTCGGCGAGTTCTGAAGTGAAGGGTGGGGAATTACCCTTAATTGTTCTGGAAACTTCTGATGTTTCTTTTCCGGCCCTGGGCGTAATGCAAGTGCCACTCATCGTGGTTTGACTTGCGCAGGAGAAGGAAGGAAGGAAACGGAAAGGTAGAGCTTTATTTTTACCTTTATTTATGCATTGATGTCAGAACTGGAAAATATCGTCAGGAGGAAACATTTCGACCAACTCGGCAAGAAAGAGAAACAAACCGGGTGGGGGGAAAAAAAAGGAAGAAAACGAAAAAAAAACCCCACACACATTAAAGAAGACATCAAAGTGTGTGTGGATGCGGGTGCAGCAGCACAGGGGCACCAAATAATTTCATTCAAATTATTCAAGGATAAAAGGGTACGAAGAAGATTGCAAATCAGCACTTATATTTGTGGAGCAGGCTGTACTCTGGCTTTTTTCCGCGCAACTTTCTATAAACATATTTCATAACAACCACAGTTGGCACCTTGTTCCGGTCCGTTAATGAGCGCCGTGTCTTTTATTGTTGATTTGTTCCCCGGAGAACAAATGAGTTCTGTTTTGTAGTAATGATTGCCGAGGTTTCACCCCAGTGACTTTGCCTTGTTTGGTTAATAAAGTTTCTTCCGCGCGAATTCACGGCCGACCTCAACAAACAGCGAGCGGCGGACGAAGCTCATCACCGGAGAGCGGCGTGTCGTCGGCTGATAATAGACTTCATTACCAAAATAAACACTTCCTTAAGTCGCATCACACATGTGGACCCGTTTGCGCGTACAAAACGGGGTATTAGAGGGGATTGCGCAGTAGGTATTCAGTCTGCTGACCTTTTGTTTACTGGTTTCCCTCAGTCGCGATGCATCTTTAAAGCCCCAACAATGCGGTCTTCTTTGCTCGTTTTTTTTGGCAGCGTCTGTGTGTGTGTGTGTGTGTGTATGTGAGTTTGCCTGTGCACAACTGAAAGCTTTTGTCCACACTCAAAGAACGCGCAGCCCTTCTGGGGCATGTGTGCGCCTGCGCGCGTGCGTGTCTTGTGTGGTCTGTTGTCGACTGGTGAGTGTTTAGAGAGCAGCTTTCTTTGACGTTGACGGCACCAAAGCAATACAGATTTGGCAATTAACCTTGATGTCACTGTAATTACCGAGTCACTTTAGTAAAATGAATTAATTTCCCAAAAGGACTCAGAAACAAAATTACCTCCTCTCTTCCTGAAGAGAGCCAATATGGCGTCTGATAATTAGGGGAGAAAAAGTGAGCCGCTGCCATATTCCTGTCTCTCATTGTGTGTATTCTGTGTAATCTGCCACGGGGGGAAAGCCACCGATCCGCCTGCCGCTCCCGTTACTTCCTGCGGGTTCACGCTGTTGCGACTCCAACTTGTTCATTTTTCAGCTCGCCACGTGTTTCGCTCTTCCCTCCCCCCCTTTCCCCCAGCCTCTTCATCTGCCGACGTCCGCCTTTTTACAAACGACAACCCGTGTTCGCCCCATATGCGCCGACGTTTCCGTCGAGTGCCCGCTATATTATGAGGCAGGCGACGCGACGAGAGGCGCCCTCGCTCTCGCCGCCGCGCGCGCACAGGTGGCGGAGAAGAGCCGCCTTTCCACGGCTCGCTTCCCGTGGCCCTAATCTTCGGTCCCCTACGAAGGGCTGAGGTGTCTGTCAACCCTTTTATGCCACTTCAATTAGTATGTAAATTTTTAATAACATGTTTGCGGCTTGGTGGGATCTCTCAGGTGGTGCCAAATAAGCGGCGCTTGCCTTCGCCAGGCTTCCAAATAAGCACGTAGCGGGTCGGGCACAGTGGATAAAACACGTAATTGAAAACAGTGAGCGAGTCTCGTCATGCCTGGTCTCCAGTGAAGCATCAATCATGCGAGAGCATAATTACTGTATAACCTCTCTGGATTCATAATTGATGTTTTGTGTAACGTTTTAGATAATTGTTTGATTATTAATTACTGATTATTAATTAATCTCTCTTCATTTCGTGCCTGATGGGAAGTGGTGCTGCGAGCTGAATGCTGCGGGCGGATGTAGCTTCAGATAACACCGATGAATTTTTCAGCATGACGACGTATGTGAAGTTTGCAGGTGGAGAGATCATCGTATTCATTACGAGAGTTTACAATGTTAACACGCGGGGTACAATTGAGGGCGGGTGACATTGTCATTATGTAGAGCAGGCTCACGATTTTAGGCCAAAAGAGGAATTTGTCAAAAAAGTCAGTGAAGCAACAGATGTGTGTCTAAAACTTGTAAAGATTAACAAGAAAGGAGACACAACAGGAGTGATTTTCTTTTTTTCCCATTCAATTTGTGTCCTCTCCATTAATAATGTATAAAAACAAGAGATCAACTAAACTATTGAATCACAAAGTGTATATTAAAAAAACATCATGTTTTTGTAATGAAGAGAAATAGACATTTAAAATAAAACTTGGTGCAAAACTGCTCGGGCGAAGCAAAAACTCCCAATGCTTTTCAAATTAAAAGCCCATCCTCATCCGCAAACACCAGCAGGTTGAGAACAGGACCTAAAATTAAAAGCAGATCGGCGCAACAATCACTGAATATCAAGTCGCGCCTGCGGCTGTCACCGAAGCGGGAACATAAAAACACTGGCAGTCATAAATAAAAGACATAAGAAGCCATTAGAACAAGTGTGCAATAAAGCAGTGAGTAATATTCACAGTGTGCATGGGGTGAGAAAGCAGCAAAGGCCTCCCTGGTGATCATTTTTATATTTGCTTCGTATTTCAAGCCAATCATGCCGGCGCAGCCAACAACTGGTCTTCAAAATTTGAAACATTTATCATCTTTATTTCCTCAGACAGCGAGGCTTTAACAAGTGCCGCCGAAAAGTTCCATGAATCATTACTTTTTTAACTCTTCATCCTGAATGCTTAATTTCCACAAATTCATTTTTCACTCTGAAAAAATAAAAAAAAACAACTATCTTCAGAGATGGATGTGCAATCGCGTGTGTATGTTCCCCGCATACATAATCAGACGCAGCCGAGCAAACGAGAAGGGAAGCACGTATTTTGTGGACTTCTACCAGTTGCAATGTCAATAAACTGAATCCTTCTGCCACGGTTTGAAACATCGCAGGAGGAAGCGGCGACCAGCTCGTTTCCCCGTCTCCTTCGATCCTGTGCCAGACTGAGCAAACAGCCTCAGAAAAACAAAAAAAAAAACACCACCGGTGTTTTGTCTGATATCTCTCACATTGGATCACACTCCGTAGCTTCTGTGATGCAGCTTCGTATCAGTCACATGGTGATTATTTCCTGTGCGTGCTCGTGTATTTTTAGGAGAAGCATGAAAGCGGGAGCCAAATGTCACAATCCATATTCACGTCCGTATTGTGAAATCTCTTTGGCAGATGTGTATGTTTGTGCGCGCTTTTAGCGAGCGCTCTTTGGATGGTGCTTTATAGCAGCTGACATCTGACAGTTATAATCGCGACTGTAAATTTCAAGCGGCCGTTAGTTTACACTGATTCTCTTAATTTTTGCTGTCAGTCTTATCTGACGCATCGCTAACGCGTCAGTGCGGGGAAAAACACACGCACACACACGACGCTGGCATTTCATGACCTAATCAACGCCCGCAATTGAGATGGTTATCGACTATAACGTTTGGACAGCAGCCGCTTCATTAATGCCTCGGTTACAGCAGCTGTGGTTTCCGTCTGACGGGAGACGGCCAATCACACGAGGCCGTGCAACCGTCTTCAACACGACTGGGGGGGAAAAGCAACACATGCAAACTCAGACGACCCTTACAGAGAACAAAGCAAGGACTTCCAACTTCAATAGCAGATCTGGTGAATGACTGGATGAATTGAGGAACCTCAAACGCTCATTGAGTCAGTGGCTGGCTTGTAGTTGTGTGTTTCTGAGGACACAATTAGAGAGTCTTGTTGTGTTATTTGATATTGCCGCTGAATTGGACACTCACTGCCCCACTTTGGAGTTAATCCGCTGAACTTGATGCTTTGAAGCCACAGTGTAAGTGAGTGTGTCACAATTGCTACTTTCAGCTGAGATTTCTGTGAAATGTTATTTTTTGGGGGGTGGAGGCATTACACCCACTTTGCTCTTTAAAGAGTGCTTCTCACTTTCGGTGTACGAAAAGCAAAGCGGCATTCGGCGGCAGATTAAACACACTGTTTGATTCTTCTCAATGTATTCCGCGCATAATATGACAGCGGACAGAACACAGCCGGCGGCGAGAGTCGAGTCAATTAGGCGTGAATACAAACCTTCAGCCCGCATTTGAATAAAAGGAGAGAGTGAGAATGTGCTAAGTGAGTCTTGACCAAAGTCACGGGCGACCCTTCCCCCAGATCCACATCATTAGCCAGCAGTGTTTCTCCCCCCGGTTCTGAACCACTCGCAGATATGCTGCCTCGCCCCGGTGGCACGAACGGACTAATTGCTCTTGAAATTGTCCAAAGAGGATGAATCGTGTGTGTACGCACACGAACGAGTGCGTGTGCGGGCGAGGCCTTGTCGCGTTTCCTCGCGATGGCGGAGGAAGTGGTCCCGACTTGTGTGCTTGTTTCTAATAGGTTCAGTTGCCAGCTCGCTGCATGGCTTGCGTGTGTGTGGCCACAGAGAGTTCACAGCATAGGGAGAGGTCAAAACAGAGACAGATGTCAGAACAGGCACTCCGACAAGAACCCCCGTCACAACCCCTCCGATGTCGACGCCGCCTCTCCCAGTGTGACTCGGGTCACTTCACAGTGTGCGAGTGTGTCCATGAACCTGGCGGTGTGTATTCGTGTGTGTGTGTGTGTGTGTGTGCGTACGTGTAACCCGGGGGCTGGGAAGAGTTCAGGGACGGTGGGCCCCGTATTGAGACGAGTAACAGAAACATGATGAAACAGCAGCATGGATGCGTGTGGACGCATTGACGTGTGCACATATATGGGCGAGGACGTGTGAGGCGGAGGATGTTTGGGTGTCAAATGAAGGTCAGCCCCGTGTTCTGTCATTATCACTTGAGAGCTTTGGGGCCAGTCCCTCGCTCTTTTGTGCCTCGTCGTCAAGGTCAAGCGTATACATTTACATTTACTGGATGCCTATTTATTCCACGGGGTCGTGATACCGACCCTCGGCGTCACTCCGAATCCAGGTTGCGACAACATCCCGTCACTGCAACCTCTGAACTCCTGAAACCTCCTCCGCAAGACGCAGTATTTGAATAATCTTGTCACTGAATGACTTGACGGCTGAAGCTCCGGGGGAAAATGCGAGCAAGTTGAGTTTTTGCCTCGTGCCCAAGGACACATCAGCAGACAAATGCGGCGATTTTGGGGGTCGAAGCACCAGTGTCCAAATTCTACGACTGAGTCCAAATGAAGGCTAAATGAAAATGAATAATTAGTTTCTGAGCACACAGTCGGTGCATTTGTGGAGGCGGTGGGGGGCATAGAAACCTCCTGACAGAAAATACAGCTCTCGCTGTGTGTTTTCTCTCAAATAGCAGTTATTTTATCTGGCTTTCTTTTCTTTCTCACCCTGTTTTGTGAGAGTGTCAGTGCTGCTATCCAAACCCCTGCGTCGACCAAGCAACCTTACCCTCAGCCCCGCCTGACAATGGGTCTGTGCACACGGCACAGACCACAGATGTCTAAACAAACCCAAGCTGGTGTCAGGTGTGGGAACTTGGCGCCGCTGCAAAGCTTCAGTCGTCGAAACAACAAAGAAATTTCAGGTCCTCTGTTGAGCCCTTTATTTATTTTGTCAGCGTTTGGGCCAGTTTTCAGACACTAAAAAAAGTCTCCATAAGGTTCAGCAGCAACCCAGGGGTCAGTTCTTCTCTTTATTAGTCTGTAAAGCATTTAATGTCTTTATCTTTGATGTTCAGATACAGAATGGACATTAAAAAAAACTATTGAGCATGTTTTCTTCCAAATTAATGCAGTGAACCACCTGGGTTAGTTCATTTCTACTCTTCAGCCCTCTTACTTATAGCTCCTCTTCCACTCTCTCCTGCTTTCCCTCATTGCCCTTGTAATAAAAATTACAGCCACTAGGGGCCACCGTAAATCTTGGCTTCTGGCATCAGTAATTGCACCTGAGCCTAATAAAAAAGCTCCCGATCTCTGGGACTAATAAAGAACCAACAAAAGAACATTCAATTAAGATGGGAGAAGTTTGTGCGGAGACGATTTACCCTTGTTGTTTACGTTATTTTGTTGCAACTGTACGTCACGCTTCATTGTCCTTCCTAATGGAGTGTTTTTGTAAACAAAAAAGAAGGAACAAGTCAATGCTGAGAGTCTGATTTAAACCCAGAACTTCTCCTCGTTTCAGTCATGTGTAAATACAATCAAAATGACACGTGTGTGTGTGTGTGTGTGAGAGAGATAAAATCAAAGCCCATTTTCCTGCTGAAATGACCGTGATGTTCATTATTAATGGGACTGTATGATAATGAATGTACATTTCTTTTTCTTCTTCCTGATTGTGCTCCTTCTGTTGAAGAACAAAGGCAGAATCAGTTACACGGAGGCTATTATCTCTGCCATGCGTTGCTGCAGCGCGTGCGATCACCGAGCCATCGCACTAATTAGCGCTGTTCAGGTCCTCTTCCTCCTCGTCTTGTCGTTTAAAGAATACACACACTGCGCTGTTTACATTTAGCATCACTGCCGTTTAAGGCTTGGGAAGCCGAATTCTGATGCCGCCGAACCCACGGCACGTTCGCCTCCACGGTGATACAATTACACAGTGCAAAGATGCAAAGCAGCCCAGCAGCAGTCACTGGAATGGAGGAACATGTGCATCGTACTGTGAAATACTAGGGGAGTCTGCAGTGTATTTTCCAGCATTTTATGAGCAACAAGGCTGCACAGTTGACATAGAAGCCCAATTAAATTAGAAATGGAAAATTCAAATGCAAGTCACACCAGACTGCTGAAAACTACATCATAAAATCCCTACGAGATGAGGTTTAGCCAAACTCAGGGTGAGCGTGCGGCGTTCATTGCCGTAATTGTCACAGAATAATGATTTGTGCTCCCAATAGGACATTTCCACTTTGTTCACTTTATGAATGCAATTTAACTCAAGACTGTATAAAGCGGAAAAACGAATGCGTGTTTGTAACTCATCACGCTTCCATAAAATAGTGCTATTGGCCACCTGGACAGAAATTTGCATGGATTTAAAACCAGGTCAGTAAAAACCTGAAAGTGCCAGCAGTGATCTCACGACAACACTGGAACCAAAGGTGGAGGCACAGTTTGCAAAGCTCTGCTGGCAGCACCGAGGTAACAAATGTGCACCGAGTGGAACTTAAAACAGTGGTTTCCACCTCTTGGAGGGGAGCACCACCAATCACAGGAGGGGCCCGAGGCTTTGCAAAGATGAGAGTGATGCCTTTGAAATTCTAAGCAGAAGGAATGTTTCCACATTCCAAAGCAGAACAAAACTCTCTTGTGCTTTTATTTTGAAGGATTCTTCTCTTCTGCTTCTCTTGTAGATTTTTTCAGTGAATCTCTGCCCTCAGTTATTTAAACTCCCCGATGCAAAGTGATCACTGCTGACCAGCTCCGCCCCCCCCCCCCCCAACTTGGCAAGACACAAAAGAATGAAATTCTTCATTGCCTCGGTTTGATTGAATTTAACTGGGGAGACCAAACTGTTCGGCGGGCACGGTGAGCGAGCAGCCTTTGTTTGGCTGTAATATTTGGAGCAGGTGGTGAAACTCACAATGGACTGGAGATCCATTTATGCTAATACAGGTTAGCTTTTGGGGAACATTAGGGAGGACTCAGCCCCAGCCTGTCATCAGTCACGTTAAGGGCCTGCCCGAAATTATCCAAATTGTTTAAAAAAAAAAAAAAGATAATTAGATGCCCCAACCTTCAGTCGTTTCTCTGTCACATTCTTCTCTCCCATCTCTGTATTGAGGAATGTATTTCTGATTCGAGCTGTAAGTAGCTTCTCGTCTGATTTGGCCAACACTGTCTCGTTCTGTTTGTTTTGCAAGTCTTATTTGATTCAAAGGAGCTGAAAAAAAGAAGATCCAACCTACTCTATTTTCTGCAAAAGCACCGACCTAAATGAGCCCCCCAGTAAATGTGCAAATACACCCGAGTTCATTTGAAGTACATGAAAGCGAGCCTCGCTGTTTGATCACTCTAAAAAGGATATCAGGAGCTGCAGCATTGTCACCGCTAATAGAAAACCATCGAGATTAATATCACCCAAATGAAGCTCGGCGGAGCAGGTTATCAGGATTACAGTTATGGATGTCTGCGGGTGTCATTTATTCTAATGTAATGCCTGTTTGTTGGACTTGAGTGATTTCCAGCGAAACGCCGAAAAGCAGCAGCGCGCACATCCACTCGCTCGCGGACGCACGCCGCCGGTGTGGCTTTAAAATAACGAGCCTGCAACGACTCGCATCCGTCTGATTAACAAGGACAAATAGTCAATCTAAACAGTCCCCATGTGAACAAACACGGACCAGAATGCGTCGTTTCAAAGCGAAAGGGCCCATGCATAATTAATTACAGTAAATAAAGGCTGCGACTCCGATTGTATTTGCTAAAAGACGGATCAAATGGAAAATTTGCTTTGTCAACCTGTCATATTTTGGCTTAAAATAACTGGATAACGGAGGAACTCGGGCACAAAGCAAAACACAGCTTCCCAACACGTGAACGTGCGAGTCCTTGTGTGCGCATCTGCGCGAGTGTGTGTGCGTCTGCTCACGCGCGCGTGTGCCTTTGGTGCTCTTGAGGGAGACAGATGGGGCAGACCTCCACCACCCCACACTATTCTGTCTCTGCATGAGTTCTCGCCACATTCGGTGGGTTGCTTCGGTGCCAGCGCAACACACGCACACACACACACACACACACACACTGGAGCTCAAGTGACAACAACTACAGTTTCATTAATCATCCGTATGTGTAAATTAGGCATGAAAAAAAAGTATTTGGAGCATAAAACCTTGGACATACTGTCCTTTGCTGTGTTCCATGGTGATAAATTGGACGATGGAGTGAAGTTAACGAGCAGCTGTCCTGCATGTCTCTGATCGCACCAACCTGACTCAAGGTTTTAATGACACCAGAGCACGTCTGTGACATATATGTTCTCTATTTGCTCTTGGCTGAACTGAAATATTGTTTTTTTCCCCCTCTTCCTGCCTTCCTGACTTCACGTCTACGACACAAATGGTTCGCTTGCATGTTTGGGTGAATGTAATGCGCTGCACACTCTGCTTCCTCCGTTTCTATACGCTGCCCTCCCGTTTAATCCCCGCAATTATTTATCTGTTTTGGCAGTCTTAAAAGACTTTTTGAATGCTGTGTCTTGCCCCAAAGATTAACAATTCACCAAGCGGCTTATTAGAGCAATTCATCAAATCAGCGGGCAGTGCTGATTAAATCAACTTGGTAATAAATGGAATGATCTAAAGCCTTCTGACGCCCAGAGTCCTCACAGCCCACCTGCCCGATTAGGAGGCGATTTATCCCCGAGCTTTCCACTGAGCCTCGCGCTTTAATTGGGGGAAAATGTGAATGTCACTCTGTTCTGCCTGATGGCGGAAACGGAGGATCTCAGAGCAACACCCTGGCCTCACGATGAGCGGAGAAGTGGCTTTTGCCAGGCTTGTTTTAAGGAGGGGGACGCTCCTAAATTTTACAGTGATGCCCTAAATAATTAACGATCCTTCCTATGAAGGACTATCATTATAATTCAAGACCATGACACGGACTCCAGTGTCACTCCAGAGCAGTGATTAGTATACATACATACATCTTCAAGCACTTATCTCGGCTCGTGTCGTGGGGGCAACAGCTGCAGCGAGGGACCGCTAACCTCCGCTTCCCGAGCCACATTAACCAGCTCTGACTGGAGGAGGCGCCCATCCCTAAGAGACGCCCGGACCACCTCGAGCGGCTGGATTGGAGCTGACTCAAAGCGCTTCGTACCACCAACCAAAAACCGTCAGAACAGTACGAGCGGAACACAAATGAGCCCTGTGGTTTTCAAATGTCAACCAACCCAAATATAGCAGCTCCGAAGCGAGTCCGTGCTTACACAAATAACATGTGCAGGTACGGTGGAAAGGCAAACCTCTAAAAAAAAAAACCCCAGCATGAACAAACACAGAGGAAGATGAGAGGAATGATGCCTCCTCTTCAGCAGCGGTATTTCATACCTGGGCCCAGTGACTGAAAAGAGGTCACTGATATGTTGTGTATTATCACAGCACAACTGCTGTGAGGTTTTGCTTAGTTTTTTTTTAACAACATTAAATGTTGAATGAGTTGATGGCTAATGAGAAAAGGGTCTGAGGTCATTTTAGCAATCTACAGCTAAAACTAACACTTCTAATTTGCTCATATGCAAATAGCGCAAACCTCTTTAAAGACATTAGCTCTGACATCTGTATGTTTTGTGAGTGTGTTCTGTGTGTCTGATAAAGGTCACACCATTTCTGCTCGGTATATTTGTCAAAGGTTGCTCGCTTTTGCATGTGCCACATCTTTGTTTCCTTTCACTTCTTCACCTAATCAAGCTGCAAACTGTCTAAATGAGACGCCTTTTTCAGCAGGGATGTTGATGTGTGGGCCTATAGGGGACTGCTTATGCAAATACGGGTCAATGTGTCGGTTTCTGTGTATGTATGTGTGTTTATGATCATATGTTTGCTCATTAATCGTCTTCGTTATGTGCTCTGGTGTCTGGTGAAAAACAAACATATAAACTGACCCTTCCACGCAAAGTCAACTGAGAAAGCTATCCGAATAGATCACGGCCACAGGACGAATATCTCCACCATTAGAGCGAGTTTCATCAACCTTCACTTGGCAGATGTGGTAGAACTGATAGGGAACTGTTCTCACTTCAATGGTACTTTTATGAACTAGCTCTGCAGCCAAAGCGCTTCACACTGCAAGTCACATTCACCCATTCACGCCCTCACACACCATTGGTGAAGGCAGCCAAGCAACACGCTGAATCTATTAGGAGCAATTCAGGGTTCAGTGTCTTGCTCACTGACACTTGAACAGGGAAGGCGAGGGATCAAACCGCTGGGATGGGCTCCAGCACCCACCACCACCCTCACATGGTGAAGCAGTTAAAAAGGGATGATTGAATGAATGAATGGGTAGAAGCTGAGAGAGCCACAAAGAACTGAACCCGTATGTTGAGTGTAGATGTTGATGGTCAAGCATTCAGGGGAATCTTTGTGCTAAAACAGGTCGACGGGTCAGTTTTCTGTGTTGGCTCGTGTGCGTCCAGTCATCTATCTGCACATTATTAGCGGCGGAGAGCGCGCTCGCCTCTTCCCCGTCCTCTGTGTGTGCGTGGATCTGTATTCAGGGAGGTAAAAGTAGAGAATGTTGGCGAAAGCAACTCTCAGCAAGCATCAGATGGCTCGTGATGAATAGTCAATTAACTATAAACTTGTTCCAGGAATGACCAGCGAACGAGGGAGGGGAGGACGGCGGTTGCAGGAGGGGGGTGGGAGAGAGAGAGAAAAAAAAGGCATCCATTATCTAGCAGCTAATTATCTAGCCACTGCCATTTCCATCCTCGAGATAGCTATGTGATTAAAGGGTTTGGTCAATCAAATAGATAACAGGGATTAGAACTTGGAGGACGGGAGAGGAAGAGAAAGAGGGAAAGCAATGAAATGAGCCAGAGGAGGCTGCCTGAGCTGTCCTTTTTTTTTTACTCGTGTACCTTTTTAACAAAAAAATATCTCATTGTGCTTTTACATTTGGTGCTTCTTCGCTTGTCACTGAGGGGGGTTGTTATTTTTTTCTCTTAGATCAGTGTTTTTTTAATCACCAGGTAAGTAGATATTGAAGTACATGTAGTTGCCCAGGTGGGGGGGCTTTATGAAAATGTACTTACTGAAGTAAACATTTGATATGTTGTGTTTGTGCCAAGGGAGATTGTGATGCCAGTGGCTTTGCTTAGAATTCCTCTTTATATGATTGTTATAGCTCAGTTCTGACGGTACGTTTTGAGCCACTTTGCTTTGTTGCATCGATTTGTTTGCTTCAAAGTTGAGCCAAACGAGGCTTCATATGATAATTTTACGGTCTCTTCACTAGCGCAGAAGTGGGTCGGCACGGACTGACTTTAAATCGCGACGTTTCGTTAAAAGAGTGCAGCCAGAAAGTTATGTGGAAAAAACGGACATGATTATTATAAAACAACAAAAAAAACGCCATCAGTCAGCCAGTCGAAAAACCAGCCTGCAGGCCAGCAGTCTCCAGGCAGACAGTCCCACAGTGCGAACTAAATCCATTTAATTTTGTCTGCTTACCTCACGGAGGGAGTCGGCATTATTCTCCCAGGAGCTCCGAGTCTCGGTGGCACGAGGAGGGAAGCTCCTGCAATGTCTGGCTGAACGTTACACACACACAGACGACGTTCGTGTCTGCCTAAGCAGTCCCCTGTGGACCCTGAATAAAACTTGCGTCCAACTATGGAGTCGCGCAACGTCCAAACTTCGAGGGGCCACATCCAGCTGAGGATAGCGTCACCGCATCGCGTTGCAGCAGAACAACAACCTGACCGGCTATAAAACCCTATTTTCGGTGAAGAGACGAACGCGGCGTCGTCCTCCCACAGGTGGTTCTGGTTCCCCACAGAACGCTGATCTCAGCATTATCGCGAGCATGAGGGGGATTACAAGGAACAAGCGAGGCAGCTTGAATGCTTAAAACTTTGACGAGTTCCCAAAGATTCGTGGAACCGTGTTCTTGCCGAGCAGCCGAGAAAACTATTACCTGGAGAACTGGTGCAGAAATATTGATTTGTGTGAGGCTTTCTCGTCTTATGGAGCTGTGCTGGGGGATAAATAAGGCAGCATTCATGCCATTATTTTTGAAAGAATGCTTACTTTACTAAATGAGAGGAAAAACAACAAGCCGCGCATCGAGGATGTGACAGTAAGGACTGCAAGCGATATGATTTGATGCCTTTATGGGGCTCTTTTATCTTTCTCTTTCTTCCCTCCAACACACACACACACGCACACACACAAACGCACACACACTCAGTCAGGCACCCGAACGGCTTGATCACAGTGTGTGTTTGTGTGTTCATTTGAAAGATGGATCCTCTCTGACCACTTGGCAGCTCAGGGAGGCTGATTTAATCTCTGCACAGCAGGGGGCTCCCTGATTGGTTAATCCCTGGAGGGATTTGTCCAATGGAGACATGAAAGGTCAGGTTGAAACTCAAACGGTGTGACAACCGGCCGAGGCATCAGTTTCACTGCATGCCCCCCCCCCCCCAACACCACCACTTTTATACAGTGTCTCCAGTGTGTGTGTGTGTGCGTGCGTGTGTGTGTGTGTGTGTAAAACCACCCAGACAGAGAGCATGAAATATTAATGACCAATATCGCACTTTTACACACATACAAACAATGAAACGGTCCCCGCTGGCGGGACTACAGCGGTGTGTCGAGGGGGTGAAAGAACTGCAGGGAGAGGAATGTGAATAACCTGCAGGGGGGAAACACCCCCCACCATACATAAACATATCTCTCTCCCTATAGGACACTAATAGAGACATTCAAATACACTGCGGGCCTGGAGGGCCGATTATGTTTATCTCATTTACGACGGCGTCGCGGGCAGAAGAATGACACCTGTTGAAAAGCGTGCAAACGGCAGCGACTCGTGCGGCGCTACAGGCTCAATCTGAACGGAAATATTCCATCACGCGTGGAGTTTGGCTTTGGTGACGGTGGACAACATTGAAACGTCTATCTCACTGCTGTCAATGTGTTTGTTTAAATGGACTTTATTTGCGCAGTGACTCATGGCTCCACGTAGGCGAGTGGGTCAGCGGCGGACAATAAAGTGGGCGAGAAAGGCGGAATTCAGAGCACCTAAATTACCATACAGATATTCGTATATTTTGATCGCCACACTGTGTGTCAGCAACGTTGACCGTAGGAGCCAAATGCCGCCCTCTGCTCGTTTCAGGTGGACATTAGAAATAAGTTTTTGATCCACCCAATGCAACCAAACAAAAATCTCTGATTGTGTAAGTGTGTTTGCATCCCTCTTCTCTTATTAGTCACTTTGGAGCAGGTTTGACTTAAGCCAAGTAATTTATTGGCCAGCCATCTATTGCAAAACCTGCAAAAAAATGATTAGTTTGTTTTTTTGGCCTCATCGGGATGTTTGTAATGAGCCGAAAACACAACACTCAACAGTATTGTTCAAACGGGAAACATGGCTGGCAAAAAACGACATTCTTGTTTACACATTTGGTCGAACAACAAATAACGATAAAAGGAGACTTCAAATTGGCTGCTTGGATTGCTCTTTTGTCCAACCAGCGCCCGAGGTAAATATTAATCCGTGTTCGGCTGCGTCGACACTCCTGTATGTTTCCTGACTGCCTCCCGTTTCCTGTTTCCAGTTTTTTTGCCGGTTTGACTTTGCGCATAATGCGGGACCGACTGGGGTCTGCGTGCACGCGTGCCTGCATCGGGCCTTGACGACGTAATGCACGGCGATCAGTGTGAGCTGGTCAGTGGGATGTGAAGGGCAACAGTTGACCACCCAGCTGCTGCTGCTTCTGTTCTCTATTACAGCGCGGGAGAAAAAGCGGCTCTCCTCTGGCCGCTGGTGCGCTCGTTTCAAACCCATCAGCAAACAAAGCCGCTAATAGATCGGCTGCAGAAATAACAACAATGACAAAAGAAGAGGCCCGCTGCCTGTTTGGCGGACGGACTCGTTTATCCTCCTGGCGGCCACTTCCCCGCGCCGCTGCTGCAGTCACGCCGCGCAGCTCGGCCGTTACTTTTTTTTTTTGCACTTCCAATTCGAGTCAAGAGCAAATATCACGGGGCTTTAAAGGCAGTTTCTCTCATTATGTGAGGACTCGGCGCTGCACTTCCATGCAAATCCACCCGTGCTGTCAATTTGTGTCAGCGTCGGTTTTCGGCAGTTCAAACTCCCGCAGTTATTCTACTCGGATATTAAGGTGACTCTTAATTCGACGGCGGGAATATGGCAGCCTGCCACCTCCCGCAGTAAAATTCCTTCACGGCCCGGAGAGATCCGATGGCTTCGCATCAGACGAACGTCTCGGCTCTTGCTGAGGGACTCTAATCTCTGTCCTCTGCAGTGGATATCTTTGTAAACCGTAAATGCCACTAAACTAGGATGTAAAGCTAAATAAACCAGGAATGAAGGAGGGGGGGGGTCAGGAATAAAAACGGTAAAGAAAATAGATGGCCGGCCAGGCGGATTTACAGACTGTACAACCTGAATGGACACTCGCTAATTGAGACAAATGAACAACAGGAGAGAGGTGTGCGCGAGAGACGACTGCGAATTTATCTAGTCCGTCTCTTGCCCTTTTACCTCGCAGGGATCTTTTTTATTTAAATCCTGTTTTAGTCCTGCATGTGCTTTTTTCTTCCTCCCCCCTCCCTCCCTCCTAAGTCTGACTACAAACTGGAGCGCAGCATGTTCCATCTGCCCGTTCTAGTACAGTTAGAATCTATAAATCATGGATGGCAAACCTGGTTGTTAAAGGAGGTTATACAATGGGAGTCATTGTGAAATTCTTTGCTTCTTCCATTTGTTCTGCGTGTCACACTCCAATACTACAGGGGATTCTTTGAGTATGACACAGTGTAAAACACAATTAGTTTATTCCAGTACAGAAGTCTACGTCTTGTATCCAAGAATATAGTATCTGACGGAGGGATAAAGTGTAGAAACTGTTCCTTTCTTTTAGGTCTGAGTGTGAATAGAACTCACTGAATGCTATTCAATGGGCTCCTTCCAGCTTCACAGGCCGATTTCGGAGCTTAGTTGCCTGCGTGACTCCACCAGGAAGCGTCGAAACTGGTGTTTTATTTTATTTTGTCATTGATCAACTTGTTCACAGTTTAGAGCAGCTAAACGGTTTGCTACTTAAAAATGGTGGCTGAGAACTTGTGCTCAGAGGATGAAACCCACTTCTTGAAGGCTTGAAATCTCAACACACAAAGGCATCACTTTGATCGTATGCATGAAATGATGGACACTGGTGTTGGGTTAAACTAAGCAGACTACGGAAAGGAGGAAAAAAAGGAACGCTTTACTTTGACGGTTCCTTTTTGTCACCTTTCATCATCTCCGTACATTTCGAGAAGGAGGAAGAGAAGTGCTCTTCCTCACCTACTTGCAACTATGGTAATTATGTCGCGGCTTCTGAAGGGATGAGCCAGAGCGCTCCGCTCGCTCTGGGTTACCCGCGGGCTACCCTTTTATTTCCATGACATAACGCCAATCACGACGAGGCTCCGAGTTCACACTTAAGCGAGTCCCTCATACTCTTTTTCTTTCGGTCCCGTCACCCTGTGGTGTGCGCTCGGCGTGTATATACCATGTCGCGGAGCTCAGGCCGTGACGGCCGGATCTGTGATCTTGGAAACAAGAAAAGACTTGGAGTGACCTTGTCAGTGGTGCGGGATGCGTTGGTCGGCTCACCCCGATGGCTGCGTGACTCTGATGGACTGTGACTCCGCTGCCGATGTGCAGGTCAGAAGCTGCTGGCGTTGAAATTAGAGTCAGGTCACAGGAGTATCACACCCTGGACAGTGGATGAGACCACGATCAAGACATTGATTGTACGGTCCAGTTTTTCCTCACTTTTGTCTTCGAGACCTGGGTTTTTTGGCCCCCCCCCCCCCCCCTCCCGGCTGCGTGTGCCCTGAGCCCCTCGGAGTTTGTCAGTTCCCAGTTTAAAAGCAACTCTTGAATTAAACATGGACTTTATGTTTGTTGTCTTTGTTAATCTAGCAGTCCCACTTGGTAGGAAGACGGAGGCCTTGAACCAGGCGCTTCCACTGCAATGCACTCTTTCCTCTTTGTCCTCTAATTTGCGCCTGTTGTTTGGACACCCCCGTTCGGCGCCCCCGGCTGTTGCCCAAGCAAGTCCGGCTCTCCGGCGTGATTTGATTTTTGATCTGCATTGACAGACAATTATTCTGCACTCCGAGATGAGTGCTGAACTGTTTTGAAGAAGCGTTGTAATTGGTTAATGAGTCGGAAAGGGAAAGCTTCTTGATCTCATTTCCAGTGCTTAATTAACCTTGGAGTTGGAGATTTCCCTCGGTGCGCGAGGGACAAGGCCGGGTTACCTCACTCTTTCTCTCCGTCTTTGTCTCCGTTGCTCTCGCCGACGTGTGACTCTCCCCGCAATGACAAAAGGATGCTCGCTCCCCGCTGTGTGTGTGTGTGAGAGAGAGAGTGTGTCCTTCTAGAGTCCCTTTTATTGACTGATTTATGAGTGCAAATATGCATATGTGGAGCTTCCGCGCGCCCAGATGTTCCAACATGTGCACATAAAGCTGCTTGCATATTGACTTTTTCTTTATCCATGTTACACTGAAGTCCAGACTACAATGATAAAAATAGCCGCGCTGCTCGCCTCCTCTGACTCCATCCCTCTCTCTCTCCCTCCCTGGGCCAGCCCAGTTCTGTGGCCCCGGGGGTATGAACCCAGTTCTGACAGAATTGATCTCCATCCCCCCCCCCACCCCCGTCCGTCTGCACCCAAGGGCCCGCCGAGACCAGCCCGACACCCGCCTCCACAGCCGGACCCACACCGGGCCAGTATGTCTTGTCTCCCGCCCCGTTTCCCCTGTCCTCTCTTACATCCTCCTCCCCTCCCTCCCTCCCTCCCTCCTCCAGCCCTTCCTTCCATCTGGCCCACTGCATCCTCTCCTCTCTCGTCCTGTCCACCCATTCATCTTTCACTTTTTGTGCTGTTCTTTCAGAAATTGCTTTTTTCTTGCCATTTCTGTCCATGAACCTCCAGTGGGAGGCACTTATCTCCTGTGTGTACTCCTAAATCAGGGCTGCTATACATTCAATGGATTTTTTTCCTTTCATTTTAAACACCCACTGTCCATTCAACACTATCATGAGTGTTTGCTTGAAGTGATTAGTGAAGGATAGACACTAAAGATGTTTTCAGATTTCAGAGGTAAACAAGCAGAAACGGCCTCGATTTAGGTTTGAGTCTATGTGCGATTGGACCGCTAATGGTGTGAGGAAAACAAAGAGGCACAGTTGGCGACACGAAACACTACAGACGAGGCTTTAAAGATTGTCAGATGAAATGTTTATCATCAGTTCTGAATGTTTGTTCCTGAAATAGCTCGCATGAAACTGTGCAGAAGTTCTCAAAGTAAATCTATCAGTGGAACTTATAGATGCACCGAAGCAAAAAAAAAGTGTTTAGTTTCTGTTTCTTAAAGTCTGACTGATAAAAAGGAGCAAGCTGGGTGAGAGCACGGAATGAGGTCTCGGCTTGAAAGTTGCAACTATATAGGACAGGACTTTTATTCCAATCAAAGAAAGTCTACGTCTATAAAGATCTGAAAACCTCACCGCAATTTAACATTTTTAGCGGTTAATCTATAAACATACTGTCCTTTTTTTCTACAAACTGTCTTCTCTTGCAGGAACTTTAATCATTATCTGAAACCTTTGATTTTAAAAAAATCCTGGTCCATTTTATTTTGAAGGCAAACCAAGGTTAAACTTTCTCTCTTCCTCTTTGTTTGACTCCAGATGTTGGTCCACATCCTTATTTCTCCACCTTATCCTTCTTTTTTTTCTTTCCAAGCCAACTCAGCTGGCAGTGACTCCTTCTTTCCCTCCTCTCGTCTCCCTCCTTTCATCCCTCCCTTCATCCTCCCGCTCTTTTAGGCCACGTTCCTCTGCCAGGTGAGTGGATGCCTTGCGCGCACCTGCGACCACCCTCCCCTCCTCCTCCTCCTCCTCATCCTCCTCCTCCTTCCATCCCGCTCGCTGTTGCCTACCAGATTAATGCCGGGTAATTTCCTCCTCGCCGTGCACCTCTGTTTTCCCCTCTCGCGTCCCCCTCCAGATGAGAGCCGCACATTTGTTTCCCCATCCACCTGAGTTACTCCGCTTCCAGTTGTAGCTCCTCTCCACCCCCCCTCCCCACCCCCCCCCACCCCCAGTTCTATTTCATTCTGCTAAGTAAGCTTCCCTCATCCATTCCCTCACCCTGTCCTACTCCTTCATCCTTGCACCCTTCCTCCGTCCCCCCTCCCTCCCTCCCTCCCTCCTCTATCAGAAACACAGCCATATGGCCGGGTGCGGCCCGGGCCTGGCCGGCTCTCAGCCTCGTTTAAATTCACCGCCTGCGGGTCGTTGTGCCTCTGCGCTGGGACGCCAGACACCGCAACAGTGGAAGGGCGACTGAAAGCCCGGGTGATGAGAGGAGACCGAGGAAGGAGAAAGGAGGAGAACAACGGCGAGATTAGAATACATTTTGCAGCCTGAAATTGTTAATTATAGTTTAAAAAATGAGCACGCTCGCACTGCGTGTGTCGGTGTGTGTGTGTGACGTTAACGTGTTCAAATGAAACAGGTGGAAAACAGGTGGCAGGTTGACATTGAGATAATGAAGTGAGGAGTAAATGAAAGGTGAGTTCATTAGTATTCATTTGGTCATTTGGATGACCCAGATCCAGTTTTCTGATATATGGCAAAGTTGGAAATTTCCATTCGATACAAAATGTTCTCATTATCTTTCGACAGAACGAGAACAATATTGCATTTTCATGATACATTTTTGGAGGTTCTACAAAAACCCAAACTTTTAAACAAAACACTAAAAGTTCGAGTTGGAAATATAAAGAAAAAGCAGGCAGGATAGATGACATCGTATTACTTTAAATCAGGCATGTTCCTGCAGTTAAATACCACTAAACACAGACAGTTTATGACCTCGTGCCCCCAAAAAGACACCTAGTGATGCTATAATAAACGTTTTGTGCATTATTCAGCCGTCGAGGCAATATAATGCAAGCCATGGCGGCGATTCGTCGAAAGGAGCAATATTCAGAGGGACAGCAGCCGGGCAAGAACCAGCAGGGCTGGGAAGAGAAGAGTGTGGTCGGCGCGCGGCTCAGCGGCAGGCTGGAAAGCAGAGGAGGCAGCAGCCAAGAGGCAGCGCGCAGAGGGGGCGAGGAGCGGAGCGAAACAGCAGGCATTAAAAGAGAAGAGGTGTGAAATTGAAACCAATAAATCCACCGCAGATCCCTACAGTTGTGGGAGCCGCTGCGACCGTAACACGCGGCCTCACCGGTGTTCTCCTTTTTAATTTGAGCCGAGCCCGTTGTTATTGGAGCAGACCGCGGCCGGCTACACGTTTATGTTCAGTCACACCGGGGCCCAAAACCTGAACCGGACCGTGAAGACCATAAAAGTTGCATTTTGGCATTGTACACTTTTCAAACTGCACAGTGGCCGTCACTGTAGACACAACTACCTCCTTCGCCATTCGCACTTTTAAACGTTAACAATTCAATCATGTTTTTGTTACATTGGTGTGTGACCGCACTGTTTCTGAATGGCTTTTTTTTTTCATTGTATTCCATAAAAAGTTATTATCAAAGGAAGTGAAGTTTTAGTTGCAATATCTTGTCAGATTCAATATTTATCAAACTGCCAACTCTGTCTCCTAAAACCAATTTCAGCTGGATTCACTGGCAACTTCTTTGTTTTCTTATGTTGAGTAAATGTCCCTGTGCTACAGAGGACTCGATATGCTGTGAGACCAAACCATCCTGTGTACCTCGACACTGTGCTTCTCTTCATGTTTCCCACTCTGCCGCAATATAGGAAGTAAATAGACTTCATCAGGGGAAGTATTCCGGACTTTTTACCCACCCAAAGTCTGAGTCCTGTTCTCACATGTGGTTTGATGCCAGCGATGGTCTGGGCTGTGTTTTGTAAGGCAAAATACGCCGCCGCCGAGGACAAAAGTATTTGTGTACCACAGGAGCTATTCAAATCGTCCCACAAAAGGCAAAGAAATGCATTATGCAGACATGCACATGTTCCAGAGGTGAAGCGAAACAATATCCCAATGTATTCATTCCTTTTGTTGGTGCTGCTGCTTTTGTGTTCGTGTGTGTGTGTGTGTGTGTGTGTGTGTGTGTGTGTGTGTGTGTGTGTGTGTGTGTTTGTGTGTGTGTGTGTGTGT
>JASSRZ010000032.1:4569791-4614598 GCA_032164315.1 Malacoctenus gilli | reverse complement strand
TGTGTGTGTGTTGAGCCAAATTAAGTGCACCGGGCGGCTGTCGGCATGCACCCTCGCACTGCATCAGCGTGCATGCCTGTGCATAGCTGTGTGCGAGTGCCAAATTATCTTGGCCACGTATCTTGGCCGGGATAGCGGCGGCGAGAGGGAGACCTTTGTAACTAATCAGAGAAAATGGAGAGCTGTAGACCTCCCTTGTATCTTTCTAAGCCTGTATCTCCGCTAGACATGGAGAAGCCAACTGAATTAATCAGCTCCCAAGACAGTAACAATCGGCGAGGAAGAAGCAGAAGATTGTGCCATTTCTCAGTAATAAGATCATTCAGGAAATAAATGTCATGTACGTCAAGTGTACAAAATTCATAATAAAATAATTGAAATGTTGCCTAAATGGGACAAACAATGCTACTTAGAGGAAGAACCGAGGACTGCGGAAATCCTCCGGGGTGTTTCGAGACTGCACGCAAACGAGCCTGTCAGAGTTGGCTAAATTTTTCATGAGGAGTGCAGTCAAACTTTAGGGGCCTGGCACGCCGCGCCTTTTTTTTACTGGATCCGTTTCGGTCCCATTTGGAACCCGTAATTGGCCTCTGATTAGAAGTGACATCCCAGCAAAGCGGCGGGGAGATTTGATAAGCTCCAAGTGTTTACGCCCAGCCGGGGCCGGCTGCAAGTCAGCGGCATGGCCAAAAGATGAAAAAAATTGGGGGTGGGGTTTTTTTTCACCCCAAAACTGCATACAGGGATGGCCGCTGCCCAGAAATGCTATCCTGTGCAAAAAAAATAAGGCCATTTGGGGCCAAAAAAACGACACCAGATACATGACACATCCGGGGCGGCAACGCGAGTCAAGGTGCCCACAGGTCATTGGGGTCCCGTCGTCTTGAAGAAAAAAAAAGAAACGGCGCGACAAACTTCCTGTTGGCTCTCTAACAACGATGCACTTTTCTCACATCTTCTGTACTTTTGTTCTGTGATTCTTTTGCTTAGGCCGCTGATTATTTTTAAAAGAACAAACCCCCAAATGGACATGCGAGGGGCTTTTCTTTCCTTTTGAAGTCTGTCTTTGATATGGAGAGTACATACATAGATTCAAATTTATGGTTTGCTCTGCATATAAAATATAGAAGAAAAAAAAAGAACATTTATCTGATTAAATTAGCTGTCTAAATATACGCTCCTTGGTTTTGTTGCGGGGATTCTTTTATCTGCGGCGCTCTCCGCGGACCCCGGCCTCTGAGTGATTATGCCGGGGATTTTTTTTTTTTGCACGCGCGTGCAGCACATGCAAAAACAGTCGGCGCGACGCATGCATCCGCTTGCACGCTGCATTGTTTGGAGTACACCTGTGCATGCATCGTGCGCCTCCAATCATGCAGCCCGAGCCGCTGTGTGGTGGCTAATTGCCTCTCCTGAGGAATAATTAGGTGACAAAAGCAAGCGTAATGGTGCCTCGGCTGCAGAAAGAGATATATGTTGTGTCTCGCGTGTGGTTGGGCGTGCGGCGCCATTTGTTTGCCGGTGGTAAGGATTGGAGCAGAGGACGTAGCGGAGGCCGTCCATTTGGAGGCCAGAACCTGGAGACGCCGCGACAATTAATTACGGCTAATTAGATGTATCCGTTATATTTACTGGGCCAACAATAAATCAAACGGTCAAGCTATTTTTGTCCTAAAAGACTCGTAACGAACGCCCAAGCCCGGCGTGTACGCATGTGTGTGCGTGAATATGCTGATGAGGGTGTGCTGGCGTTTGCCCGCGCCGTTCCTGCATGTGTGCCGGTGTGTCTAAACTGCTATTTACTGTTGGCTTTCCAGGTGTTTGGGAGCTGGGTCGCCGCAGCCTCGCTCCTCTTAGATTAATAATCCATTAGTAATCCATTTCACTAATGAGCACTCAGCGGAGAGTCGGGACCAAGAGAGACACGGAGACGGTCAAGGGAAGCCAAGTGCATAATTAATGTCCCAGCCAATCAGATGTGCTATTACCGCCGCCCCCCTCCCGGAGTGAGATGTCGTCTGTCCGAGAAAATGTGTTTGTAATCTTTCCTATTAGAGATATTGACTCCGAAAAGTTTTCGCAGGTGAGCGGGAAGAGAAGTAGTTTGTGGTAAATGTGGAACACGATGTGTCACGAGCGACGCTGCTTTCTCAACTATCTGTGTCACAAACAGGCCTCAGTTGGACCGGCAAACTGAAAGATGCCTGTAGAACTGCGCACGTTTGCGCAGGTATGAGACATTTTGTAGTAAGCATCAAGAAGCAGGAGACTTCAAAGTAAAAGCCAGCCACTGTTTCCAAGGTAGACTGAAGTGTCTTCTATTTTTGCCAAACTCAGAACAGGCCGAGCTTTGGGCCCTCCATCAAGAGGGTTCTGAACCCCGTGCTGAGGGGCCACTGCATTACAGGGATAACACGCCGAGGAGGACGGTGATGATATAACGCCCCTGCATCCCCTCCAGTCTGGTGCCACTTCAGAATCGATAGTTCAAATCATTTCAGCACATAATAAAGTGTCCTTAGCTCGGTACACTGTGCTGTTTGCACTCTATTACAGAGAGGAGAGGGTCCAATTCCAGCTACGACAAACTCCCGATGGAAGGTCCTGTGTCCTTAGCGCTCACTCTGCCTCACGCTGAGTATTAAAGGCTCGAGACAGTCGTTGTCATCCTGCTTTGTACTGGCGACGCGGTGACGCGTCACCATCTTCGAGCAGGTTTCCACTCCAAGGCGCCGTGTTTTTTTTTTTCTTATTTTCCCACCGCTCCATCGTCTCATGCCAGCGCGGTCGAGTGGCTCACGACGGGCTCCGCTTATCACTCCCACGGGTTTTTGCTGAAACATTAGGAGGAGCTGAGATTGTGTTTGTTGCTTCCAGCTGTGAGTCAGATGCTTCCTCTCTGGGTTTTTTATCAGATCCTGCGGCGGCATCGCCGTGTCCATCTCCAAAGCCGGGCAGCAAACACTTTAGCACGTGTCTGCGATAACTCACTAATTTACTCCTAAACGACCTCCAGCAGGGCAGAAGCAGGACTGGACAGTAGTCAGCATCCACTGTTGTTATTGTGGCGTCACAGACTTCAGACTGATCCAGTGTCCCCTTCAAATCCCTACTAAGTTATTACAGATGCCATTATTTAAGTGCTTGAAAACATTATGGGATGAGATTTAACATCCTGGAACCCAGCTCAGTGCATGCAGGAGTCAGTAGCTGTCAGACGCTGATGAGCAAAGCGCCGTCGTGTGCTTTTTTTTAATACGGTTCCGGCGGGGTTTCAGGCACCTAAAAGCTGTTACGAGGCCTGGCACATTAAAATGAGCCGGTAAACACAGAAAATGCCTCCCAGCCGCCGCCGATCCGCCACGACGGCGCCAATCTAGACCCTGTGTTTCAAGCCTAAACAGAAGATTTCCCCAGCGCTTCACCTGGCCTCCCCACGGATCCTCTGCCTCCTGTTTAGTAGTCACAACATGATGGAGCGTGACAAAAGAGCCCGTTAAAAAATTGAACGCGCAAAGTGGGGAAATGCGGTAGGCGGGCCTTCTGTTACCTCCACCCACATGCCTGGGTGAAACCTGACACCTTCTTCTCCTCGCGCTCCCCCCACGGCTCCCCTCTCTTTCTCCCCACCCTCCCTGGGGGGAGCCCTGTATCCCATTCATTCGATTGCCCCGCATGATGGATGTGCAGCGTGAGGAATGGGCTGTCCCGGGGGCCGTGGCGTCGTTTCTGGGTTAAACAGCATCCTATATCAAACCCATCTATACCTTCACAAGCAGGAAGCCTGTTTACTGGGGCGGGAAAGCACCGCAATCCATTTCTTGTCAGGGCGTCTCGCGGAGGCAACAAAAACTTGGACAGGCCCGGCTTTCGGCGGGAGCGTTGTGGGACGCGGGCGGTGATAAATATGTACTGAGATTTGGGAAGCTTTTCCTTAAAAATGCCTGCTGGCAACATTTTAATTAAAGGTTGAAGGTCCATGTCGGAAACGGTTTAGTGACTCGCCGGTTTCCTGAAGAAAATATTCTCAAACCAGAAAAAAATAACAACAATGGCTGTTTTTGCACTTCTGACCAGCGGTGTTAAAGTCTTTGACCGTATCGATTGAGTCATGGACACCACGTTTCACCTGAGTGGATCTGAGACAGCTTTTACAAATGTGAAAAACAGCCGGAATACATGCAATTAAAAAAAAGGAGATCCAAATATCACGACCATTATTTCAGACACTGCCTGAGAGCAGGAGAACACATCTAATTAGCACGCCTTCGCGGTTGATGTTTATCAACTGCCAGCAAAGAAGTCTCTCATTATTTTTTGACTTTGGCGTGTATAATCGTACGATTTCTCGCTGTACTTTGAAACTGGACGGCTATACACTAAATCGCTGGTGCACGATGATCACGCGCGGCAGATGTTAATTTACACCCTCCGACACACTTCCTCCTTGCGTGCCGCCATGAAAATTAACGGGGAGATTTCTGCTTTTTTCTGGGAAACAACCCACGCAGTCATTAGTTTCCATTCAATTACTTACAAAACTATTAGCAGACTTCTGGAACTCACTGGAGCCTGGCAACTTTTCAAATAAACTGCATTACACGCGACTTTGAGACGAACGAATGTGGACTTGGCAGCGAGTGTGATGGATTACACGACTTAAGCAGATTTTCGACTGTCAACTTGTTGATTTTCATATTGTTCCGGGCTAAATGGAAACCAAGTGCACTCTGGGAAGAAAAGGAGGAAATGTTTGCTCAGAAACGATCAAAGCATGATGGGAAGTGCATGCGATTTGCCCGGGTTTACGGAGCTTTTTTTGTGACATGTTGTCTGTGGATGTGTCGTGCGGTGGCTGCTAACCTGGGGTCTGGGACCTCCTTGAGGGGGGTGCCAGAGATCACACAGGGAGCCGGGGGCTGAGTGCCGAAATTACAACAGCACATTACAGAGAAAACAAGAATTAAAGGCTTTTAAAAAACAAAAAAAAGAATCTACAGCAGGCTTATGAATCTTAGCTGCATTTATTTTGAAGGCTGCTGCTTTTGTATCTGATTAAGACTGTATCTGTTCGCCTGTGCTCACTGCACTGTTTTTGGCAAAATCAAAGCTGGGAGGGGGGGGTGCACAGGCTTTCTTGGGGGCCTCCAAGTTAAAGAGGTTGGGAGGCCCCTACAGTCACTTGTTCTAAATTGTCAGATTTTAAGATTTTACTGCATTTCAATTGGATTTTTTTTTTCATTTTGCTCCTTAGAGAGCAATCTCATCCATTATTATTAGATACAAACACTTGATAATAAAAGCCAGCTGGCTTTGGTCACTGGATTCGCCACTGTGCTCATAATTAAGTCATGTGAGTACTCACATGTGTTACATCTTGAATCTTCAGTAATGTAGTGAAACAAAGATCGTTTGAATGTTCCTAATTAAATGCAAGAAGAATGCGGCCCCTGCTCTGCTACCCACCAGCGCTGCGCTCTGAACTTCCCCTCTCCTATATTACCGCATTTTTCAACAACTTATGTAAATCGAAATGGAAATCTAGTCATGCCTTGTTATACAAGTGTGTATATCGCCCCCCCCCCCTTTTTCCCAACATTTTTTTGAATCTTTTGATATCCTGCCGCAGCCTGGGAAATAAACTTCGGAAGCGCTGCTTCCAAGACCCCCTCAACAATGGCAGCCCAGGGATTCACTTCATATAAAAAGCGTAGCGCGTAATATTATTTGAATACTTGAGATAGCCGCGTACACACAGCGAGCGCTGCGTGTATATACCCGCCTTCCTTTGAATGCCCCCAGCAGGTGAGGGAATACGTGCGCCGTGTTCTCTTCTGTATGTTGGAGTTCAAAAAGCTTAATTGCCAATGCAGCCGAATATAGCGGGGGGGTCCTCTGTGATATGAAACAACGCTCGTCAAGTGTCATGTGAGCAAACACGCAAAAAGAAGGAAGAAAACTGCAAAGAGACGACAATCGGAACACGAAAGTACACTACAGTGTCATCTGTGAACAAATTACACGTGGATGAAGTGTCGCGCAACAGGTTGAGTGCGATAATTTAGCAATTTGAGATAAAACGGTTGTCAATGTGAGTCGTGGCGACGTCGGTTCGGTTTTCTTTACGCGTGCGTTTGGCGTCGCACATGTGCCGGCGAGCGAGCACGCGCATGTTTATGTTGCTCGCTGTGGCATGTTTCCTGGAGATAAGACTGCAGCGCCGGGGCCCTCTGCAGCCGTCACCCCAGGCGAGCAGTGATTAGAGGAATCTCTCCTTCTCTGCGGGGCCTCCTTCTGCAGTGGCAGCCGGCAGCGCGACACCCTTAATGTTCACACCGAGGTACAAAGGAGCAGTGGTTGGTGATTCAATCTGACACCGAAATGTGATTTCAAAACAACTTTTTTTTTCAGATTTTCGCTGTTGGAGAAGCGGAATGAACTCAATCTTGCCAGTAAATCCTCGTGTCTCCAGGATGAGCGGTGAGGAAATGAAAAAGGGAAGCGGCGCTGGTTCCTGTTACAAGGTGCTTGCGCATAAACTGGCTTTGGTGTCTCTTAAATGTACTTTAATCCTGTTTATCCAGGAAGAGCTGAGACCTGAGAATTTAGGGTGATATTCCACTCCAAATTGCGTGCTAAATCCAAGCTAATGCGGTGTGGGTCACCTGTGCGCCGTGGGAAGATCAGGAGTCAATTAGTGGGATTGGTGGGCAGCCTCGGCCAAGTGGCCTGAGCCGGCGACAGTTTGTGGTGGTTGGCCACGCCGCGGGAGCCAGCCGGGGAGCAGGGGGAGCCTAAATGAAATGCTAATACGGGCCACAAAAGTCAGGGCTCTCTAATTGGAACACAGCTGCTGCAGGGACCAAGTATCCTGTGAAGCGCTGCAGAAGCAGAGGAAGCAGCAGGTCACAATGATCAGGTCAGCTTCCCTCCCTCCCTTCCTCCCTCTCTCTCTCTCTTGCTCTCTCTTTCTGTGGCTCAAAATACTTGCCCTGGAATGGCTGGTCGGAGCCTCAGGAAGGAGGATAAAGAACAAAGGAACTTATCATTTGTGCATCTAATTTGAGCGTATCTTTCTTATTTTGATAAATTCAGTTTACCTGAGACAATTTTTGTGGGACACGATGGGAAAAAAAGTGTCAGCTGCAGTTATTTTAACCGTCTGGCCCGTTTGCTTTTCACTTTGTTGTCGTTGAAAGCTGCGGCGATTCCTTTCATTGTCAAGAATTAAGAACGAGGCTCGTCTCACCCTCTTGTGGTTGAAATTGATATTACAGGAGTCAACATTCAGCTAAATTCTCAGTTTCTCGGATGTTCCAACAACACAGCAAGGAGTTCCCTTTGTTGTTCATTTAATGAGGGAAAAAATACAGGATGTGCACGACAAAATATGTCTGCATAGAATTGTTATCAAATTAAGAGAGTTTTGCTATTGGTTGGAACAAACACATGGTTTGAAGAAAGTCGGTTGTACTTTGGTTCAACTTTCCGAACAGTAAGACACAAGTCCTGCTGAGATTGAGAAACAGAAAACGCGCAGTGGGGGGAAACAGAGAGATGAAGCGAGAGCCAGAAGTGGAGAGAAGTGGAAAATTTAATAGTCAGTCGTCTCTCGCCGCATTTAAAGTCCACTCGACTGTCCACGAGCCGCCGTCTTCATGTTCCAAGGCCTCCTACTTTCCCTCGGAATAAAAAAAGGAATTTGATTTGGAATAATGCATGAGCACATCGTGGGCGATGGACAGGAGGCTCCTGCCTCAGAAGTGCGCCTCGCCTTATAGACGGCGAGGCGATTGACACGAGCCACCCAGGAGTGAACCTCAGGTGGCGAGGTGTTAGGCGAGCCCTTAGAGCCGTCGCCGGTAATAATGAGACCATCTCCCGCAGTCGCGTTGACTTAACCCGAGACGCCGTCATGGGGAGGATTCTCCTTTTTTTAGCTTATTTGTTCTGGCAGAAATTAATAATGCACTGCCGCTTTTTTTTCTTTTTTCCTTATGACACCGAACACGCCGACTTTTTCCTTAGAACTGTCGAGCGAGCCATAGGAAGCCTGTAGTGAGCCAGACTAACGTGGAGCACGAGTGCCGCCTACAAGACTCAGAGTTGTCTTGTGCCTCGGGTTGGTCTCGCTGACTCAGAATCAAAGTCTACTGAGACAATGAATCGCTTTTAAAAAAAGTTTACTTCCTAAAATAAATCCCAAGTTTTCTATTCAAACCGACATCATTTACGTCTATTTATTCTTTTAGCCAGAAATCTGATTAAAACATGTTGGGATTTGCTGGATTGTCTTTGTCTAATAACTCCGAAGGTGCCCAAGCGTTGCATTATTTTCAGTCACGTCTCGCCAGCAAAAGAAAACACGATCCTGACACGAAGCAGGAATGCACCTTATAGAGACCAACTGCGATGTGTTGCGGGCGAACGCTGTCACGCCTTCAGCTCGCTCCTTCTATCTCACGTCGGCAGCCCCAGCGATCCTATAGAAACTGCCCGTCACTGTCATCCGGCCCCTCGACTCAATATTTCCCCGCGTCCTCACAGCTGTCAGCGGTTATCAGCCACTCACAGTCCCTGGATGGACCCCGCGTGGACACCTCTGGACGCGCGACACAAAAACACGCGGAAGGGGGCTGACAGATAGAAAACTGATTCTTTACAAGTGAGGTCAGAGGACTGTATCCAAACCGTCTGGCAGAGTACACTAATATCCCCATGCTGAGCGGCGTGGTGCTATTGAGCGCGACCATGCGCGTCGGTCTCACTCCACTGCACCCAATGAGCCAAGGCCACGGAACGGATGGGCAATGGGAAGGAAATGGGAGAAAGCCGGAGAGAGAAGGTGGTTGGGAGGGGGGGGGGCTGTTGGGGAAGGGGGGGGGCTGGCTCGGTAGAGGCGAGCGTGTGAATGATTGCGCCGCTCGCGCTAATGCACATTATTCCATCGCATGAGCATGGAGACGCTTTGAAATGGAAGCGGGGAGAGATTTGGCTTTGTTGGCCGCTCTCGCGGCATGGAAATGTGAAAAGTGTTGCTGTCGAACCCCAAAGAAAACACCTCCACCGGCTGTCAGCTCGAGACGCTTCCTCCCTGCTGGAGCTAGTTCATTAGAAATGGGCCATTGTGAGAACAACCGCCGCATTACTCCACTCCTCTCCTTGGCCCACACTCGCCTCCTACCTCCTGTTTCTTTTTTTTCCTTTTTTTTTGAAAGGGATTGTCTTCTTCTGGCTTTGAAAGCCATAAAAGCAGTGTGTTGTATGGTGAGCCTCCAGTGACATTTGATGGACTGCTGGATTAAAGCCCCTGCAAGTGTCTGGAGGGAGAAAATAGCAGCGGCAGGAGTGGGAAGTCGGTGTACCCAGCCATGATGCAATGTTCTCTCCCCTGCCACATTATCTCGTCAGCTTGACTTACATGCGAGAGAAAAAAAAAATGCAGCGCTGCAGCTTTCATTAGTGCACGGAGCAAAGATTATGGCTCATTGCAGGGCTATGAATTATGCAAGGCGTATGTGCTGCGGTGCGACGTCCAGTCACCCCCCCCCGCCTCCTTCCCCAATTTTCCAGTCCACCCTTACATAGGGAAGCACCTCCAGAGAGTGTTGCTCCAGCATGTGCACGGCGAATGCACAAGTGATTCAATTTGGCCAAACGGGTGCAAATCCTGCCAAAGAGTCGCGATTTTTTTTATTTGGGAGGGAGCTGCGATCAAAGCGGCCGCCGGTCGGCCCCTCCGCTCGCAGCGCTGCTCAGTCGCACTGTGAACTCCCACTCTCGCTCTGGCTTTACCTCCTGCACCGTTTGATGACGTAAAGCGCCTCTCTCCCCTGAGTCGTCTGTTTAGGCTGCTTAGACGGAGAGAGAGAAAAAACACACAGGTGGTATCACTGGGAGTGCGGTGGGAGAGCGGGCCTGCAGCAGGCTGCGCCGCTTCTGCTTCTGCAGACACCTGATACGACTCCTTGACTCGTTAGATGAGCAGACGATACGAGTACAGATGCATGAATGTATGAGAGCCTTTTTCAAGTCCTCCAAGACCTTTTTTGGGCTAATAGAGACCGATACTTTTCAAACTGACATCCGATGGATATTGTCTGCTAAAGCACAGTTCACCTCAGGAAAATATGCCAAAGTTTCTAAGTAGGAGGTTTTTTTTAGCAGTGTGCAGACTATCAGGGCAAAGGAACACAGAAGAAATATCCAACTGTTAGGTTTCTCATCCCGCACGCCAAACTTTTTAACAGCAGCTCGAGCCTGCGGTGCGATCTCGGCGGTTGTCTCGTTGGTGTGGCTTGCGGATGCTGTGCGAAAAACGGCAGGAAACGTCGACTGTTGCCGGAGTTCTCCGGGTTATTGACATTTGGAACCAAAGCGGCAGATGGTTGACACGACGCAACCGGGAATAAATACAGCAGAAAAAAAACAACAAAAAAAACAGCAAAGCAAAAATTGCGAAGACGACGGCAGCCGTCACCGCTTGAAGTCGAGAATTACAAAAAATAAATGGGGAGCGGGGAAGCGGCTTTGAACTGAAATTGCGCTTTATCGTACAGCGGCAAAGAGGGTGGCGGCGGCGGCGGTGGCGAGGGGGAGAAACGATAGCGTGTTTGTTCTTTAAACCGCACGAGGAGATCAGATAGATCATGCGGTGTTCATTTTAATGAGTGGCCTCTTTGATTAAAAATGCCCCGCACATCATAATCCACCGCGGAGAGACCAACCCGAATAATGCCATAATCCTGAAAAGGTGCACGCGTACCTGTAATAACTTTTCAGGTTAATAGGGGTTGAGGATAATCAGGAGGAAAAGTCAATGATGTGGGGAGACGGAGGTGGCCAGGACTTTGACGGCTCCATCGCCCACAGGATTCGCTGCTTTTTTCTTGCGTTTGCGCTTCAGCGTGCTCCAAAGAAACCCTATACCCACTGATAATATGATATATTGACTGAAAAGTGGGAAAGAAATACCTTTTTTTTCTCTTTTGTATGACTTCTTTTGCTTTGATGTCGCTTGTGCTGCAGTGGTTTGGCTTCGACCTGCATGATAGCTGGTGGCTGGAGTCACTGATGGAGAACACGGGAAGGTTGAGAGGTGGAGGGCGACTCCTGAGAGAAACTGCACTCTCCTCTCTGTGTTAGTATCTTCCGGATGCTTGTTGTGATTCATTGTCAACACACCAAAGCAGTTGTAGTTAAAATCCACCCCCGCCAAAAAAACCAACCAACAGCTGTAACCCGTGTTTGCGTGCACCAGAATGCGTCTGTCGCAGGAGTTGCCGGGAGCTACAAAGCTTGAGTAATTACTGGATTTTGCGTTGCACTTAGAAACACAACCCAGAGTGAAATGTAGCTTTGTGTATTAACTGGTGGGTGAGTAAATAAAAAGATGTTTAATATTGTAAATGTCGCCCGTGGAATTTAGTTGCCGCACCGGACACAATAACTGGGGTCTGTTGTAGCTTTCTTTTTCATGACTTTATTACCAGATGCTAAAATCTCTGTTTGTCTGGCGTCTTGACGCTAACAAAAAATGCATCAGTGCTTGCAGATACAAAAACAAGCAGAAATAAAACCAACAACTATACTGTAAAGTGATACGACAGTGGGCTCTGACAGAAAACAAAACACATTCAAAATATACACTTTACGCACAAACCCACTTTTACAGTAAATACAGTACATGTCGAAATAAGACATCTACAATCGCGATGAACAAACACACACAAACCACAAACCACACACAAACTGTGCATAAAGTGGTCCGTTAACGAACCACCCAGTTACATAAACATCTTTTTTTGCCTTCAGGAGGGGGGGGGATGCTTCCTCAGTCATATGGCGACACTTTTGCCCCGAAACGCGAAAAAAGCCATTTTGATTTGCATAATTACGTTACATCTTGAAACCTGTTGGATATCAAACACAGAGGATTAGATCAATCAATGCACGTTTATTTATTTATTTATTTTTATTTATGAAGCAGCACCAACAACAAACAATCATCTGTTTAATTTACACTGTTTATCGCCCATCTGTCTGCCAGTCCCCACTTGCTCGTCTTGATTTTGATTTGTACCTGCCGCAGGTCTGACTCATTCGTTTTCCCCTTCATTTGCCACACTGTCTGGATCCTCCCTTGTTAATAATTGCACTCCTATTCCAGATCAATCCGTTATTGTCGTCGCGACGTGCGGCTTCGTCTACCAGATTGCTTTGATGCTCAGCTACGTAGCTCCGAGAGCTCAAAAAGGGGACTTTTTTTTTTATCGTAACACAACTGCGCTGTGACTAATAACTGCTGTCGATTGCAAGGTGGTAAATATAATGCAGAAAACACCACGGTGATGAGGAGCAATGGACGGATCATGATAGTTACAGAACGTATCCTGAAGTTTCTTTCTGATGTGACTTGGCTGCGAGCGTCGTGCCTTCAGCGTCAACACTGACTCGCCGCCATCTCTGGTGGACACTCTGTCTCGCCGGGGACTGGTGACTAACTCGTGTCTTTGGAACGACTTTGGAACTTCTTCCAATCTTGTGTGAATCGTTGAAACTTTCTGGAAACAACCCCCCCTTCCCTGCCCCCCCCCCCAAAAGGCACCATTCACACAGATGGTTCTTATGAATACCAAACACCAACAGTTTGAGTGGAGCTCTGCACCTGGCTCAAATCTCGTTGGATGCATCTTTGGGACGCGAACATCTGACTCTCGATGGCTCATTTTGGAGTCAAAGAGTTGGCTTTTCCTCGCTCTCTGTACGTTTCATGCCTGTTTCCAAACAAGACCTATTATTACCGTTTGCGTGTTTGTGCACGCCGCTCCCGTCTGTACTCGTGACTCAGATGCAGATCAGTCCGTCCCGTTTAGTCGGGAAACGGCAATTTCCGAAGGCTCGGCGGCTTTTTCAAGCGACTGTACTTCAATGACACGACAGCGATGATTGACACGAACCCGCGCAGCTTTGTTATTCCCTTTTGTATCAGAATTAGCCTGTGAAGCTCCGTCTTCATTAATATGAAAACCATTTATCGCAGCGGCGTTCTAACGGCGCTTTAGAAAACACCGAGAAACATGGAAATCACCCCAATTTTCACCAGTTTTAAAGAAGTTATCACCGGCGGATTGCTGCCTCCATTACCTTCCCATCAACTCTCCCCGTGAAAACATTGTTTATGCAAGCAGGCATGGTTTGGAATGATAAGTCGTTTCCTTTAATCAGCTTCTCCGTAAACCATCAGCGAGTTGTTTACGCCGCCTTTTAAGCCCTCGATACTAAATCAGAATCTGGTCCTGTTTTTCTCTCCCCGCGCTCCGTCTTTGTCCATCAGTTTTGTCAACGCCGACTAAAACACCCCGAACATGCGTGTCTTCCTCTGCATGCAAAAAACACACACACTCACACATACGTGCGATAACCTAAAGGCTTCAAGCTGCTCGAAATCTTGCTGCCACCGTCGTTTTTTTTTTTCCCCCTCCCGTCGTGTCATCAAAGCCGATCTTCAGGAGAGCCCTGACAGCCTCGCCTCCAATTTATTACTCGGTGTGTTTACATTGCAGTTTTTCTCGTTTTCAGCACATCTCCGTGTGTTTTATGCCCGCAGTTATGCGATGGCGATAAAGAATCAAGGCAGGCTGAGGGAGGAGCCGGGCGGAAACGGCGACGTTACATTCAAATAAGTTTTATTTTCTCTCTCATTTCCCCCCTGTTGTGTCCCGCTGACCCCTGTGCTTTTGGCAGGCAGGCTGCTGTTGATTTTAGCCCACAATCAATTCATTTTAATCACAATGGGCAGCGCGGGGAGCGGTGGGAGCGGCGCGCTAATTGATTGGCAGGTATTTGCATATACAGTATGCAACAAAATGTCACGACCGGCCTTGGTGGTGACCTGTGTGGGCTGTTGGCAAAACAAACTGATGAGGGTAATTTATCATGCAGCCCATGCTTGACTGAGCAACGGGGTGGGGGGGGGTAGGGGGTGGGGGGGCATGCCGCACCCAGCATTGTTAGCGTCGTCAGTCACCTGTCACGCAGCGGTAAGCACGCGTGGAGTGTGTTTGTGTGCATGTGTGTGCGTGTGTGTATGGGGGGGGGTCTCGAAAATGGAGATGTAAGCAGAGGAGGGAGGGGGCTCGTATGACAGACAGTTGCTGGAATCACGGATCAGTCAACATGCCGTCAAAATAGCATGAAAAAATCCATTTTTGACATGTGAGAGGTTGTATGTAAGGGCTGATGGACGGTGGCATTGCTGCACCTTAAACCACGTCCACGCGAGCTGCTGTCATGGAGACGAGAGCCAGAACATCACGTTTCTTCCCTTTATTTAAATACCCCACATTTCTGATCACAATTACACTTTTTTTCTTCATTTTTTGTAACCTATTGATTCTCTCTACGAATGTAAAGGTCATAGTCTATTCACAGAAACAGAGCAAGATCATACGCCCGTTACTATACATTTCTGTAACCAAACATCGTCTTTTTACTGAACTTGAGTCCAACAACTTGTATACAGTTATTCTGGCTTCGTTTTGTATAAGTGGAGGTTTGAATAGTGTCTTCAACTGAGCCCCGCTACCTGTTGTTGAGGCTGACCTGTCTCTCCCACACAGATGGTCTCAGTTCATTAATTAACTTTGGTGTGAATTAAAGTTTAGTTTTGTGAGGTCGAGTTGCACTTTAATTATGTTTGTTGTATTTGTGTTTGTGTTGTGTTTGTGCAATCAGCTTTAATATTTAATTGAAAAGAGAGACGTCAGCGCCACTTAAAGCTGCTTGCTTCATATACAGATTGGTAAAACCCCCTCACACCCCCCCATAGGTGCTTAATTTACACTTTATTCCACACAAGGTTAAATTAATATTCATCCCAGTGTCTGGCTTAGAGTTTGAACCACCAGTGGATAATGTAACGTTCACTATGCTGATTGCTTTCAGCAGTAATAGGGGAATCCCGAGCTGCACTGTTCACACGCCATAAGCTTCATTTGTTGTCCCTAACAATCGCAGGGTTTCTACAACACATATTAACCATTTCCTTGCTTTTGTCTTTTGCAGTGATGCTTAGAAAGGAAGAGGCGGGTCTTGGTTTGATGGAGTAAACATCCTCACTCATGCAAACATGTTAGAATTGCTGCAAAAGAGGACACCAACACCTCTCTGCAGCATCTCGTTGAGCTCGGCATGCAAAGAGTCCGAGGCCGTCGGGCCTTTTTACAAGTCTTCTCCTTGGATTTACGCGTATATGTTTTTTTATGAGTTGCCCTACTGATCTGGAATCCGGAGAGGTTGAGGTTATTTCATCCACCCACCTTTTTTTTCCAGTTGGTTCAGGTGAACGTGGATCAATAAAAGTGTTGGATGGTCTGCTGTGAAATAAGCGAGCAGCTGAGGTTGCGCGCCTGCATCATTACTCTCCCTGTTATTACCACTGTACGCCGTCTGCAGGAATCCTCCTGTGTACGGACTCTGCTTATAAGGTAAACATTTGGTCATCATCACCATAATTATACCCAAATACGTGTCCCCATGCACCGCCTGAGCAGAAATATAGTTAGGGGGGCTAAAGGGAGCCAATGCAACTCATTAATAGTGTGCCAGACTCCCTGTGATAACATTGGATCCAATTCCTGAGAGAGGTTTTATTTTTTGACCAATTAGCTGCCTGAACAACCTATTGGCCATGAAGTGATCTCTGCAGGGACTTTATCAGACCATGCTCTATTAAATCAGCTCTGTGGCTGAGCAGTTATGTACCATCACGGTGCTTAGAAGGCCTGGCTCTGATTGATGCCGCTGCCAAATGCCAAGTAATAACCGCAGTTATTGTACATCTCGTGCTGCTGTTTCCTGGTGGAAGCAGCCACCGCTCTCCTCTGTGCAGGTATTTTGGGTTGTTTTGCATTGCTGTTTGCTTCTGTGTGGAGCCTTGTCTTCCTCGGGTCAGATCCAAATACATCTGCTGTGTGTTGGGTTAAGGTTGAGCAGTCAAAACTTCATCAGAGGAGGTCTGGAGAAAATGTAATGTCCCCATAAGGCAAGGAAAACATACTGCGTCAGTGTGTGTTGGACCATTTTCAGCATTATTTGGGATGATTATCTCAATGCTCGAGGGTGGGAGCTGCCATGAATCCCAAACACAGTGTTGGAGTATTCACAGTGCGTCTCCGCGTGGGTCAAAAGGCCTGGCAATAGGTGGCGTATAATTTAGGCATGTGGGAAGCCATCGTAATGACTCTGTGAGCTCGCTATGAATGCATCCGTCTGAGCGAGCGCAGGTTTGGGGAATTATTTCATTAAAAATAATGGTTGTGGCGTTGACATGAACGGCCTTGATTTGGGCTGTGTTTGCGCACTGATTTAATTTTTTCATGTAGCTCATTTAGCTCCCTCAGTCTTGGGTCAGCTGCATCATTAGCAGGTTGTGGGACTGAAAACAGCACTGTGTCGGGGGGGGTGGGGGGGGGGGTAAAGCTGCTTTTTATTGAGTTGCACCATGTCAAGCTCTTGCAAAGTTCCCCCCAAAGGACGAAGGGAAACAATTCCAAAGCAATCAGCGGACATTTAGGCATTGCATTCTGGGCAATGTAGTTTGAAACTTGTGCTCAGCTGAACGTATGTTGGTTTCAACTCAACACACAAGATAACAGTGAAATGAGGTCCAAAAAAGAAAGTCAGCAGCAAATTCAGGATTTGTAAAAGAAATATTTACTGACAATCAGGTGAGATTTTTCCTGGTTGAGCTCTGGTGACAGCTGCAGCACTTTGGGGCACAGTTAGCGAGCACAAAAACAAAATGTTTTAATTTATCCTGTCATCTTTCATGCTGCTTTTTAAAGAATTGATTTTGAAGTGGGTGTCACTCACATTTGTACTGAGGGAACACATTTACTGATTAACTCCAGCTATTGAAGTTTCCCACCAGAGGAGGTCAAACTCCACATGCTTACAATCAACTTTTGCACAGAAACGCCCAACCTGAAGCCTTCTCACTGTGAGTAGTTACAAGTTCTTTCATGAAGTGACTCCAGTGAGCAGAGTGTCGTCTCCCTCCTCCACAGGCCAAGCTGTGGATGTGTCCTGAATCTAAAAAAAACAAAAAACAAGTCGAAGAAATGTTTACAGAGACAAAATGTTGGTAAAGTCCACTCATTTCTGACGGCGGGCCCCCGAAAAGTAACCTACCCGAAACGAGCGTGCTGCTGAACAGGCGATTGACAGTCGGAGCACGTCCCGCACAAAGCTGCCCTCTTCCATTTCATGTACCTGTTGTGATATTTTGGTCATCCAGGTCCTCTGTGGCATTACTGCTTCCCCACCTCAGTCTGACTCACCTCAGCTCTTTGGTCCGGGGCCAAAGCCAACCACAAAGCCATCGCTTCTGGCTGTAACGGACAACAAGGCGGCCTTGATCCTTCCATATGAAACACGATGTGAGGTGGCCAGCATCACTGGGTGGGGTGGGAGGGGAAGGGGCTGGTGGTAAGTGGTGGTAAGGGGGGGGGCAAATACTGCAACCCTGCAGACACGGAGGGGAGAGCAGCGCCCCTGTGTCGTGCTCTGCGCCTCCTCTGCAGCCCCCCCCGCCCCCTCCTTCCCGGTGTGTCGTGTTTAAGGTTGGACCTGGCGCTCACCGGGCCAGACGGCTCTAAACTGCTATCATCGTTGTGTTGGCAGTGTGGAGGCCCACTGATCCCTCTGAGCAGGATGATAAAAATCTGTCACAGTTCCCTGCATGGAGGAGCCCATTGTTTTGAGGATTAGTGTGTGTGTGTGGGGGGGGATTAAGGGCGGATGCTGGCGACCGAGGGGTTTGAGCTGCGTGACCCTTTCACTAATCATTATGAGACAGATACAGAGCACTCAAAACTCTTAAAGCCCCGTGATCGCATTGGATTATCAATTATTCATGGCCGACGAGAGCAGAGTTGGGGGGGGGGCACAGTATGGGAATGTGGCGACAATTGGAAAAGTTTCCTGAGCAAAGGGTGGCGAGTGTCCGTAAACGCGTCGCGTAGAATCCGTGAATGACTCCTAAATTGGGCCACTTAGTGTCCACGCATTAGCAGCCGACGCGCGTGTCGTCATCCTAAGCTTTTAATCTGATCAACACGCCGAGTTATGAAACAAATACTCATCGCGGGGACCTCGCGAAAGGTCAGCGTGCTTCGATCGCGAAGACGAGGGCTGAGGGAGAAGCGCGGCGGCGGCGGCAGTGAATGAGAAGCCATCGCTCAGGTTCGCAAAGTAATAAAGGCAGCATATTCTCAAAAGCTGCAATATTCATTTCAATAAATCAACAGTGAGACTATGTGTGTGGCTGGACTAATGTATGCAGGCTCGAGCCTGGAGAGCATTTTAGCAGCTTTCTGCTTCTTGTTGTGGTTTTTATGAGCCACGCCGACAATGGTTCAGGTCCCTGCCAGCCCCCCTGGAACGAACGCTGCTGCGGCCGACCTGATCAGTGCTAATGCTCCGACTCCATGTTGGACGTGGTCACTGCAGCCTCTGAAAATTGATGGGCTGTACTTCTTCTTTCTCCCTCAGGGAACCCGAGGGGCCCGCGCACCAACCCGACAGCAAAGTGTTTACACGCAGTAAACACTCATACAGAGCGAGAGAAAAGCGCGATTCAACGTGTTTTCACAGTGGTAAATGGAACGTAAGTCATATTCAGCGCAAACCCTGGATTACTGTCATTCTACAGGAGGACCACATCTCACTTTGTACTTTCCTGTGTCAAAATCAAAGCCTTTTTTTGGGAGGAGGAGGGGGGGGGTTACATGGTTTTGCAGGTCCACACTGGAGAGCAGGGCTGCCTGCATGATGCACGTTTCAGTCTAAATAAAACCTGCTGTTCTAACTCCAACCTCCAACCTCCACTTTGAGGGGCACAGAGACCTTCAGGAGGTGTCAGGGTGCCTGTCGCCCCCTCCAAGTCACACTGTAAATGGTGTTGCTGCCCTCCTTTTCAGCTCCCAGTGTCCCCTCCCAGAGAGCGAGTGCCCCCCCTTCTTGTGTGAAGCTGTTAGTGCGTTAATCGCTCAAGCCGAACTCCATTATCAAGGTGCTGTGTGCTTCCAGTAAGTGCCCCCCCCCACCCTTCTCCTCTCAATACTTACCACATGGTCTTCCAGGGACAGTTTAAATAAGTTGATGACGGCTGGAGGAAAGTATAAAAGAGTTGTGAGCGCCGCAGCACATAAGACAGCAACTTGCTGAATCATCCCTGCTGTGAATATAAAGCCACCAATCATTTGTATGAAATAAACACTTTTGCTCGGTCCCGAAAGGAATAAAGATGTGGCAGCAGTTTGCGTTATGAATGTAACAGCAATTGCTCACAGTTTTCACGAGCTTCCGGCGAGGAAAACAGTTTGCTTGAGCAGCGGCAGTTGAACCTGCTTCAACTGTAGGGGCCACTTCTCCATTAGACCCCATGGAGCTCAACTCTACACTGTTACCATCTGGTTTCACTGCCTTTGACCAGGTACCACCAGAAGTACAGGGGGAGGGGGAGGGGGGGTCCTGACACCCTCAGCAGACACTGTTCGCTTGGATTAATATTGTTTTCTACTGTTCGCTTGGATTAATATTGTTTTCTTGTGGACTCACATGCACGTTCACGCTGTGTTTACAAACGTGAACGTGCACGTGAACTCCTCCCCCCGGAACGACCTGCACACTGCGGAAGGGGCGTGTCTGTAAACACCGTGCTGAGCAGCGTGGAGGAAGGAGCCGCGCCGCGTGGCCAAGCAAACAATCCGGTAAAAACCAAATAAACAAACGTGTTTAGTTGCCGGAAAACTGTCCGTGAGACTCAGAGAGAGGACGCGGATCACAGTCGCCTTGCGGGAGGGGCCCTGCGAGCGGGGGGGAGCGTGACTCGGAGCTGCACCTCCGTGAAGTCCTGCAGGTGAGCGGCCGGGTGTCGTGCTATGGTAGTTTTCCCCGACAGAATTTGTATCCCCTGCCGCGGGAGCGCGCATGCAAGTGCGGCTTGTTACGATTATTTTTTGATTGTTAAAGATGTTTATTGATGTAACGCGTGACATTATTACCGAAATAAATGCTTTTGCTGTACATGACGTGTTGTGACGCAAAAGTTATAGGGGGTACACATATCAGACTGCAGGGCGTCTTGGTGGCCCCGGATCGCCTCGGTCCGAACGGCGCCGCGGGACATTTAATGGGCTGCCCGCTTGTCCTCTGTGATCCCCCCCGCAGGAGCCACCGCTGCTGTTAAGGGGACGATCGAGCATGGCACTGCACCCGGTCGACGGTCCGCTTCCCGTCCTCAGCCCCAAGACACCCATCATCGGTGAGAGCATCGCCAGGAATACTCACTTGTTTACTTTCTATTCACCCATTCATTCATTCATTAACTGGTTAGTCTTTCATCCATTTCAGTCAGGCTTTTAGCAGGTGTTTATGTCACTTTTTCCTTTTTATTTACATAGCTTATGTATACCTATACTTTTTGTAGATGTTTATATGAATGCTTCATACAGATTTTATGATTTTTTTCTCCAGTGGTTCCTCGTGAGGGGGTCAGTGCACTGGAAGTGGGCCTTGGTCCTCCGCTGGGATTGCAGTCCCTTGGGTCCCCTAGGCATGGGTGTCAGGAGGGTCCATACACATCTGTCGTGGGAGCCCTCAGCATGTGTGGGCTTGGGTGGCCTGTGGGACAACACCCAGGTTGCAGTCCTCCTGGCATGGCTGCCCCCCCCCCAACGATGGCTGCCTCCTCACCTCAGTCCACAGTTTCCTGCCATGTATTGGTATTGATATTTCTACTCACCATGTTTCTACAGATATCGTGTTTTTAAACCCCAGTTAAGTACTTTGAGTTACATTGAGATTGAATGAAAATGCTGTATAATTTATTTTGATACAGTCAGCTAAACTGCAGAACAAACTAAAGATGTTTTTTAAAATGAATTTGGGTTTGCATGGTCCAGCCCTGTCTTGGCGGACACTGATGTGTCCCTACCAAGGCTCTTATTCAGTGCTGTATGTATTTTGCTGCTTGCTGCACCAAGGAGCTGCTGCAGAAAGGCAGAAACATGAAGGAGGAACCCGATGTGAATGAGGAGCAGGCAGGCCTGCCAAGGCAGTACTTATACTTTGTGTTAGTTTGGCAAACTGTGGTGCTTACGAGTGTCCCAAGTGGTTTAGATTTGCCACAGTTACCAACAGCAGCTTTGAAACTCAAATCGGTTGTTTGTGCCTCTTTCAAGAACAATGTGTTAATGTCTTGTGTGTCTTTGCGAGAAAGAGAGCAAAGACAGTTGATGTTATTCTTCTGAGAAGTTTGAATGTAACATTTGTCAAATAAACAGAAAGTGTAAAACATTTGAATGTTTTTGTGCCTTTGATACCAAAAAAAGCAACATGTCATCAAGTCACCAACACTGCAGGAAAAATAATGAAAGCTGATAGCAGTGGCTTTGAAGTATCAGTCAGGGAAACATACAGCTGTAGTACATAAACAGCTTGTATACATGAGGGGAAACTGGGGGTGAGTGTGACTACATACTGTAAGGGGTGTGGTGAAGCATTTTGATTGGTTGTGATTAAATGTGGGCGGGGCTAAATGATACCAATGAAACTAATGCCGATGCTACCGATACCAATTTTCACGTTTTTGCGCGCAAAACGACGTTTTTTGGTATCGGTAGCATCGGCCGTCAATATCGATCCAAAAGAGATGATACCGACGGCCGATGCTACCGATACCAAAAACCGTCGTTTTGCGCACAAAAACGCGGTTTCTGGTATCGGCAGCATCGGCTCTCGGAATCGTCTCTTTTGGACTGATATCGACGCTGATGCTCCATGCTATCATCAGCCCTCGGTATCACTTAGCCCCGACCCAAATTTATTACAACCAAGCAAAAGAGGCTTTGGCTTTATGTTGACAGCCACAAACCCTTGAGATTTCAAACATCTGCATGTTCGCAGCTTTTATTGTATTTCATATTGTGTTGGTGATGTGCTGAAAATGCTGACAGTAAGAAAGGCACAAATGCATCTAAAAAGTTTTAAAATTGTTTATTTCACAGTTCTGAGAAGAATTTGATCAAATGTCTCCCCCCTCTCATCTGCAAGAGAAGAACACACAACATTATTATATTGCTTTGGAACCAGGAACAAAAAAATTGAGTTTTAAAGTTGCTCTTGGTGACTGTGGTAAATCATGAAGGGGTGCTTGTGACTGCCGGAGTTTCCAGAAATAAGTATGAGTACTGCCTTGCATCAACCTGCCTCCTCCTCCTCCTCCTCCTCTTTCACTTTAAGTTGCGCCTTCGCGTCGCCTCCTTGCTGCTGCATCTCCTCAGCGCACCAAGCCGCTAAACAGAGACAGCGCCGAATAACAGTGTTGCTAGGGACACGGCAGAACCCACCCAGGCAGGGCTGGACCACGCGAGGACGAATTTTGGGGGACAAACACATTTGGTATATTCTGCAGGGACTTTAACGTCGCTTGCAGGATTCGACCCCGGTCCGACTCACTTTCTCCCCCCTTTCAGCGGCTCGTCGGGACGCGCCATCGGGAAAACGCCGCAGTGAAGTGAGTCCGCGTTGGCTGTCTGACTTTCACCTACAGTGTGGCACACTGGCAACGGGGGACGCGTTCCTTCTGCGCTTAACCCGTCTGCTCCGGCACGCTGAGCACCGCCGCCTCTCCTGCTGTTTGGCCGTGCGTGTGTCGTCACTTCGTCGCCGGCTGCGCGCAGGGAGGTCCGAGGCCGAAGGGGGCGTGGGCGTGGACACGTCTGCAACAAACAAAAACATGACAACACTTATCCAACAGAGAGTGTCTGAGCTCAGTATGTGCTCAGTGCGTCAGATGTGCAATATAATCGATGAAATAACCCTGCCGACCGTTTTGCTCTCCTTTTCTGCTGATACATGTGAAAATCACATAAATGATAGTTGAACACTAACATTCAGCCTCATTTTAGCCAAATAGAATGATGTTCATGTATTAAAAAATGTAAAGAAAGTCAGAGTTCAAATTCAGAGTCTCTCCTATAAATGTCTGTCCATCATTTTACATATAGGCCTGTGTTTGTACGGCTGCCAGTCTCCAACAGAGAAAGATGATGATGATGATTGATGATGAGGATGATGATATTGGATCCTGGACACTGTTCTTTTGTGAAATAAACAATCTAAACCCTGTGGCTGTCCTTTATTGAATTTAGCTGAAAAAAAAACCCCAACACAACAGTGAATGGAGCAGAGCACTGGCATAGCAATCAACCAGAGGCCGGCCAGATCATGGTTTCACTCAAACCTGTCACAAAATCCAAGTGAATTAGAGTCTGATATAAAACTTCGCCCCGAAATATGAAGGAGCTTTTATGGAATTGCCGAGGCGAGCGGGGCACACGAACTGCCCGTCATCTGGGCCAGACGACGGAGAAAAACACCCATTAGAGTTGGCCTGATGGGCTGTTCGTTTCCATGAGCCATTAAAAGACACAACGCGGCGCCTCACTCCGGCGCCCCGGCACGAGACTCGCCGTGGAAGCGGCGAGACGATGAGAGTTTGAAGTAATTACGGCCGTTTGACAACGCTGAAATGGAGTTGTCAAGCTCCTGACCCCATTATTGCCTCGCGTTTCTCTCAACAAACTTGACTCCCTTTGAAACACTGGAGAATGACAATGTGGCTGAAAGCGCTTTCGCCCTGGCTCGTGGGGACTATCGACGGCAGGCGGAGGCTGGAATTTACACACTCCCATTGAAGTGAAGAGCTCACTCTGCGTCGCCGCGTCTGCATTCATTCAGCTTCGCCTCCCGTTCATGGTGCCCTCCTGTGGAAAGTCACATGTCAACGTTAAAAGCAGCCAACGTCCCGCTCTGCCTTTCTGTGTGTGGTTGGCTTACATATAATCATCTGTAATTCTGTATTTGCAAATATCAAAATAGCCAAACTCACCATCACATGCAATTATATCATCACACACATCTACGATACAGGATAAAACATGCGCAGTGTTCATCAGTTGCAAAGTATCTGAGACGCTACAGCATGAACGGTTGTCATCTCATCAAAACCAATTACAATGTGGCCTAATCAGGTCACCTATAAATAAATAAAACTTATGTTGTTTAATGACTGCATGCATGATAATATACCTAATGAGGCGTCACACGACAGCCACGCCAGTACTTATTTTAGCTTTCACTTGCTGGAGATCTTTCCGTGGTGTCTTGCAGGTTTTTTTTGCCTGCTTGACAGCAGAGGAGACAACAAAAACCATTGCTTTAAGGTTCCCTTCAATACGACACCATGATTTCCTCCAATGCACTTCATGTGCGACAACACTGTTGAACGTTAAACAATCACAACACAACACGACGCCATGAGGTGCTTGTCAAATCTACGTCCCAATGAACAAATGTAAACACGTCAAACTGTTTATTTGGAGATGATGCAATTTGTGGAAGGATTCAACCGTGAATATTGGAGTTAAACATAAAGCTGAGTCTTGAAGTTGCGTTCAAGTGCAGTCACGCTGCTCCTGTGTCTTCCCTCAGCCTGCCCTGTCACGCTTTTATGATCTAACTCAAAACATCGAATCTATAAACAGACGTATCCGTTCAGAGCGATTTAATGAACCAGTCGCATTGTTTTTTTTCTTTTCTTTTTTTTTAACCAAGCTAATTATGTCAGTGAAGACACTGCGCACTTAATTTACAAATTCATGACAAAACTGATTAGCCTGCTAATGAGCTGTTGTTTATTTTTAACCAAGGAGAATATGTCATCACTGCGCACCCAAATGGCATTAAACAGAACAGAGCCACTGTTTCAGAATAAGCAATCACCACCACGGGGGTCATTAGAAATAAATAATCAAACAACCTTAACAGGAAATTGTGATTTTACTGCTGTGTTAATCTCCCTGCTACTGTTCTCTTCCGTGTACGTGCGGCACGCGCACACCCAAGCTTTTGTCAGTCATTGGCTGAAGTGTCAATTTATTTTTTTTTAAAAAAGCGCAGCTATAGAGGATCGGGCCGGCTCAGGATTCACTAATTAATGCATGTCACATTAATTAAAATAACAAAAGCGGCTGTAATAACATTGGTGATAATAATAGGTTGAGGCGGTAATTATTCTGATTGTTGGACTCGTTCAAGGATCCCACGAATCCAACGTATGTTGCACCAAGAAAACACAAACATGCAATTTGCCAAGAGAACACACAAATGAGAGAAACAATACGCCGGGTGGATTTTTTATGTGGAGAGTGCAGGTTGGTGTCAGGCAGCTCGCTTTGTTTATTACCCCACCATGTCTGGGCTCCGGCTCCTTATCTCCTCTGCCTCTCAGTCTCCTCTTCCTCTTCTGGGAGGTCAAAGTTGGACTCATCTTGACAGCCGATCTGAAATGCAAACAGAGCTTCTATTTATACGGTGCTTTTTCTTTCGCAAGGTCGTCTCTCTCTCTTTTTTTTTAACTCTTTAGTGTGTTTAGGAAGCGTCGGGAAACTGACAAATGATGTATTTATTGCAGCTTGTTTTACTGTGTTCTTGGACTTGGTACTTATCAGTCCCTCAAGAAAAAACTGAGAGTTCAGAGGCCTTTGTAGCGTTTATGTTACACCAGCACTGAGTATACACAGGGGGCCCCACCCACCACAAAAGCTGGTCTGGCCTCACTGCTCAATGGATTTTTGTCAACTCAGGGAAACTCAATTCCTCCACAGACCATTGAGGCTCTCTGATGTTGCATCCAATTCAAAAATATGACTTTTTTTTTCTTGTTATTTTTCTTTATCAGAACAAGCCACAGCAGCCTCACCTAACACACAGCCGAAAGTGTGGAGTGGCACTAATAAAAGACACTAATAAACCTCAGCCAGCAGCTTGTGTGAAGATATTATCAGCGCTAACGGCGTGCACATCCTTGAGTCGAGTCAGCAGCGCCGCTTTGGGCCAAAATCCACGTGTGACACACAAAAAAAAACCCCGTTGTGTGTGAAAGTTGCTTAAGTCTCACAGTGCCATTGGATCATCGCCAGGCTGCTTTATTGCATATGTTTTTATCACTCTGTCTTACAGATATCGCTTGGTATTCTTTGTATTGGTATTCTATCCAGTGACAGCGCAGCGATGGCTTTTTTGCAACATTAGTGTATCTTGCATTTCTATTTTCGCGGCGGCAACGTCTCGTATTGACAATTGATTACAGTTGAAAGACCAAATGAAGAGGCCACGCTCAATCCCACAATTTAATACTGTGTGTATTGAAAAGCTGTAGGTGATTTTACTAAGTTCAAAGTGGTGATAAATCCTGCGCGGGAGCCGCGAAAAACACAATCCAAATTTGATTACGCCGCTGACTTTGAGTAATGGAGCTTCTATTGGCGGCGGATTTCGCCGCGATCAGTTACACCAAAAGCGTTTTCGAACAAGTTCGAGACCGAATCTTTTTCCTCCGCGGAGGGGAGAGAGCGAGGTGTTATTTACGGCGGCGGCGGCAGCGCCACGCTCGCTGTTTTGAATAACCGGACAACTGAATGACTCTAATAACCAAATAAAAGCCAGACTGTTATCTTGAGTTATGCTGAAGGATGGGGCTCATGCACCTCCGCCATTATGCCCCGAGCCCGGTGCCATCAATCCTGCCTATAGCACTAAATCCTGGGCAGGATCTATGAACCCCTATTGGTATTGGATTTTCTTCTTTTTTCTTCGGGACAGCTCTGAGACCCTCAGTCAAAGCTTTAAAACATCATCTTTGTCTTAATCCACTGATCGATAGGTCTGGCAGGTCGAAATAACACAATAAAGTAGATTTAGTGGTCCTGCGATGTGGGGACGTTTCATACTACAGATTAAAGGCTGCTGCTTTGTGTTCTGATGGCGGGAGTAAAACACTGTCTCCGCTATTGAGAACATCCCCAGTCTACACATTCATTACGCCCTCAAACATCCACGCTTCAGGAGGGACGGGGCGGCGCGCGACTGTGCAATTATCCCCTTCGTTAGCTCTTCTAAGCAAAAAAAGCCCAACAAAAAACAGCTTCTCGTGCAACTTAACAGCCGCGTGCGGCGACGTCGCCCTTTTGTTCCCGGGGCCGCCGACACGTTCGGCCAACAGGTGTTTCGTCACGCGCCGCTTACACTCGAAAACACACTTCAGAAGGATCGATGTGAAATTAAATGAAGGCCTAATTTTGTGGAATAATGCTGAAGCAACCGGGCTTCAATCAACACTTATTGGGGCACATTTGCTCAATAGCGTGTCAACAACAGAGACCTCATGGTGGTAATAAAGAAGCCACGGTGAAGTCTGTGCCTTTCGCCTCCTGCAAGCTTGAGTACACGGTCCTAATGTTGCAAGTACCACCAAACATCACACCTGACATCAGGTTGCGTGGTTGTGTGTATTTGCTTGCGTGGTTCTCTTTGCCCGGCAGCGAGGAAGATGAGCAGCCATCACCAAATGTTAGAGGGCCAGAAAAGCAGCAGGGCGACAGCGCCGGGTCTGTGCACAGTCTGGGCGTGTGAGTGTCTCTGTGCCCTGAGGTCACACCAGAGTGGCACTCGGGCTCATCAGTGTGTGTGGACCAAACATGGGGGCATTTGGACTACACAAGCGTCCATCTGGTGTGACATTCAAAAATGAAGTGTGGAAGTGTTCCATTCAGGCGCTGCAGTAACAACCCCCCCCCCCCCCCGCCCCTTCAACCACCACCTGAAAAAAGAGCCAGTTTGGCAGTCACGGTGAAAAGCAGTGGCTGCTCTGATGTGTCCTTTCGCCTCCTCCTCCTGCCCCGCGTCATGTCGGCGCTGTTTTCCAAAGACCGCCGCAAACTGCCAGCGTGGATCGCCATGTCCAGTCCGTGCATGGTGAGGACAAAAAGAGCTTCCCATGGATGCAGCCTTGTCAAAACAAGGTTTGATTTGCTGCTCCGGCAAACCTGCTGCTTCAGTGAACATGTGAAGCAGAACTACCAAAAAAAAAGTCCAACTTCTCCCCTGCTGAGACGACTTGTATCAAAGTCCACAATTTCCTCTTGTATTTAAGTAATTGTGTCATTAGGCCATTAGGCTTAGAACTCATCATATATACTTTATGGGTCCTCAATAGTTGCCATGAAAATGACTGAGCAAGGGAACACTTCCACTCAAACAGGCCTGAAGTGTCTTAGAAGCACGAACCAAAAGTTGCTCCGGCCTCCTCCGGCTACATTGTTGTTCAACTCTCTCTAAAGAACGCAGGATTTGAGCTGCTGCGCTGCCGCCGCCGAGAAGTCGGCTTAATCCCCCCCAATCCCGCAAACAATATTCTGGAGTGTCACACTCGACAAAGTCTGACAGGAAAACCAAAGAGATTATCTGAGGAGCGACTCCAACCGCTATTAGCAGCAGGTTACCTGTCATGTGCGTCGGCTTGATCAGTCAACAAATCTGCGTTGCTGGCAAACAATAGCTTGACACCTAATCTCACAGAAGACGGATCGAAAACTGGGACCCCCCCTCCCTCCCTTCCTCCTCCTCCTCCTCCTCCTTCCTCTGAAATGTTCCTTTTGTATGAATCATGCAATGTGACAAGCTGCCACGGCTGAAAAAAGCCCGTCTAAATGTATGGAAGAGCAACATGTAAAAAAAAGAGACAGACGTGTCACCAGGAGGTTGGGAAACTTACTCTATCATGAGGGGTCCCCCGGGGCCAGTAAGACGCCGCACCGCTGAGCGCTCGCTCCGTGAAGCCCATTGTTAGTCTAATGAACAGACAGAATTTGATTAAAACATTTCAAACATCATTTGGCCCGCGCCGCCGCGCCGCGAGGCCCCCCCGCCGAGCACACTTAACACCCCGATGATCTGAGGCGGGAGGTCTCTTACCCTCGCTCAAAGGTGAGCCCACAAATCACTGTAATGCATTCAGCGGGGGTCTCTCTCGCTCTCGATCCTCCCTCTCCCTCTCACCGGCTCGGTTTCCCGCCCCGTCTTCCCTCCGCCGCCCGTCGTTAAAAATTCATTAGACCCTGTTTGTGTCGCCTCCTCGAGGATGTCACCCCTGATGGCCGACTGTGTCGGAAGAGGCAGCTTCCGCAGGCCGGAGGGGATTGATGGAGCTCCTGGCGCGTGCGGAGGAACTCCGCCCGGCTTTGATGTATGCGTCGGATCGCGGCGCAGGAGACACGCTACGGGTTCGAATGAGGCGAGCCGGCGACCGCAGACCCTGACCCCTGTTAGTTTAACTGCGGTTGGAGGGGCTTTTACCACCCAGAAGATCACCTGTAGAGTGAGTCGCTGTCGATTCTGATTCAGATCCTTGCTCCTTGCTCCTGTTGTGGCCTGCGCGGCGTATTATTAAGGTGACAGCAGCGAGAAGGTCAATTGAAGCAGGCTTGTGGTTTTGCACGGCGATCGAGGAAGGGATTCAACCTGTCACGAGGCGAACCGACGAGTCGGCTTGACATCTGGTTTTTGAGGAACGATTGTCCCACCGGAGACGCTCATCAGCAAAACAGCTTCACGCCAGTAAACAAGTTTCTCACGCAGGGGGACTCTTTCTTTGACAGATGACTCAGTGAATGATGCCGCATTCAGGGCTGTAATTGTCCCACATGCTGGAGAACAGGGCCGACAAGTAGCCCGCATGGTCGGCTGCAATTTGAAAAACTTTGGCGGAAAAAACGAAGTTCGCCGCTAATGCTCAGAGTTCTCGGTTATTTTCAGAAGCTGTATTCGCGACGGTTTCCTTGGCCCCCCCTTTCCTGCGCTCTTTTATTGCTGCCCCCCAGCAGATAATTTATTCAAGGCTCAGCATTTAGCAGGCCTAATCCTCTCTGCTGATGCTTTTAGGAGCACATACTGTACAGTAATTGTATAAAAGAGCAAAAGTGGGGTTTCAGGCTCTCTGATAATCGCCCGCTCGATGCCAAGAGCGCACCAAAGGTATAAAAAAAGGGGAATAAAAAAGGGAAAGGTGGTGGGAGGGAAGCAGGGAAGCCAAAAAAGCTTGACACAGGAGAATCAGCTGTCTATTGGACCGGTGAGCCGGGTCAGGCTGATAGGAGCTTGGCCGGCACGCTCGCTGCACTCAAGCTCAGTCCTGTCCTGCAGCTCCGATGCAGGTCCCGGGCCATAATGGAATCTGACAGGATGTAAATGAGTTTTTAAAAGAGCCGGTGAAAGCTGGTCATTTTTCTCATTTAGTGGTCCAGTGTGTTGGCCGGGTCCCCAGCTGTCGCCCTGCATCCCTGCCTTCCTGCGGATACGCTGGGGCGCTCGGCGTACAGTAGCAAACCCCCCCCCCCCCCCCCGATTACTAATGCCACGGAAGGTGGCGGCTCGTTTTCACGCTCTTTATGTCTTTTTCTGCTGCCTTTCATTCTTTTTTTTAGGGGTTTATCTCCTCTGTCCTGAGTGTTAAGTGGCTCCCAAATGTAACGACTGGTTTAGTTGAAAAAATTGTCGATTTGCACACATAAAGAATTCATAATATCTATATAAACGTCATAGGATTTTAATGCGACGAAAAGATTCAAAGAGCATAGTAAAGATATAGTATTTTATAAATAGTTAAGTATCATCCAATTATGTGCGACACATTACTGAATTTAAGTCCTGCGTGTCAAAGAACGGCAGAATATCACACTTTCTACAACGGGAAGCTTAACTGAGAGCAGCGAGGGCTTTTATTTTGAAGTTTCAGCCAATCGGAGAGGCACTCGCAGCCTTTATCCGAGCCAATCTGGGAGGAGCTCAAGGTAGCAGAGGTTCGGTAACGCTATTTACTGACCTTCCTCTCACACTGTTGTTTTGTTTCCTTTTTACACGGGAGAATCTGGTTCAGATTCGGAATCTCATCTCCAAGAGAGTTCAATCTGACTGTCCTCATCCTATTTTGTTCGATTTCCACATTATTTGCTATTTTTTTAAGGCTTGTTCCCATATAGCTTCCCTGTGCCAGACTGCAGGAGTCCCTCGGCACCCCTGGTTAGGCTGCATTGGCATCGAGGACTTTGTTGTGAGGCTTCAAAGATTCGCTCCTGCCCCATTTAGACAAAAATAAACATTAGCTCTTAAGATGATTACAGGTGTCTGCATTTTTAATAAGGGTTTATATTAGCAAACAGCCTGGGTGTAACATGCTATTGGGACTATGTTTATGCCCTCCATTGTGCTGCACCCATACCGCCGAATGCGGCGTTCCTGGATGGCTGTAACGGTTATACATGGTGCAGTCACCCCGCCCAGATGCTCTCAGGGCTGCTCAGCAGCACCACTGCAGCATTAATGAGCAGCGATAATGACTAAAGGCAGTTAGTTAGAGTTAAATGGAGCTTGAACGCCCAGCTGACAATGAACCATCCACCACAGAGAGGTTGAGCAGGGGGAGGGCGGACGGGGGGGGGTCGTCGAGGCGGAGCCGAGGCCCGTAGCGCCGGAGCTTAACCTCAGACTTCACATGTCAAACCCCACACAGCATTAAGCCAGTCGATGCAGCAAAAAAACCCCAACAAAAAAACGGAGAGGCTGGTTCCACCGCCGGGTACTGGCGCTAATTAGGACTGATGCTGTACGTGTCGGGGTTGCTTGCAAGTGCTCCTGTTGGTAAGCTGTCGCTGCGTGCCGGCTCCCATCATTCGAAGCAACACCGATGCAACTTTTAACATACTTAAAGAAGGAAGGCAAACGAATGCCATTGACTGACATAAATTGATACGAATTATGAATTATGAATGAATTTGGAAGTTTTTCTCACTGATTTTTGTCCACTTCGAGGTCGCAATCTCCCTGTATTTATAGTCTATTTTGTTCTAAGGATCGCCACCGACGTCACTTCGTCGCATCCTGTCGATCGATTTGAGTCTTACACACTCATGCTGATGAGCTGATTGCTTACCGGTTGGCGAGGACGACTTTGTGATCCGGTGTGGCTCATTTTGACTGGAAATGGAAGAGATGAGAGTCAAACACGAGATAAAAAAACAACCAAAAATGCAAAACATGGTCGCTGTGAATGAATTAAGAACCGAAAGTGGTTGAAATGAAACACGGAGGGGAGACAGATGAATGATTTGGATGGTCAGGCGTTTTTGTTAATAAAATATCGACTATCACCGTCGTTCTAACGGTTACCGCTGATTAACATTCGCTCTCAATCAGTAAGGTGATTAAAAGATGGCGAGCTCTCTATAAACCGGCCGTGGACGCAAAATAACGAGCCAGATAAATCCCATCATAAAACGGCGGGAATCCGGCTTAATCATCTTTTTCTCTTACGGAGCGAACACGTCGCCCACTGAGGTAATGCTTCGTCTCTGGTTGCCCTCACCTTGACAGATTATTGGCCCCGCCGAGCAAAAAAACCCACCCCGAACCGTTTTATAGGTTGAAAAATATTGGCAGGAGAAGGCATCCTCGTGAGGTAAGCAGCTGCGCTGGCCATATTGTGTATCGATCCCGCTTGCGCCGGCGATGGCTGCACTTAATTAGATTTATATTGTAAACAAAGACGCGCGGTATGAAATCTGAATTAGCAGGTAAATGTTATCCATCAAAGCAAATAATAATATTTTGTGCTGCGTGATGCAGTATTGGTATTTGGGGAGATTTATCAGGGTCTGTAAATGGGAAAAAAAGGAGGGGGAGGGGGGGGGGGGCTTCTGTCTGCGGGCTTTGCTGCAGGCTGCGGAGTGGGATGCAGCGCTCCGCCTCTGAAGAGAAAAAGATCAACGGCCGATGGCAAATTTAATCTCGACACCTCAGTCTAACATGACGGCAGGATTGAGTTCCAGCGTGAAATGATCATCTTTGGGGCCTTGAGGTCCAGGTTGGGAACAGCCTGACCAAAATAGGATGAAGACACGTGAAAAAAAATAGTCCTGTTCCTTATAAAATGAGAGCAAATGAAAGGAAGGGGGTTGAAGTTGTCTCACCTGTGAGCAGAAGACAAACTGACAATGAAAAATGTATGAAGTCCTCCTAAAAAAAGGAGTGAAATGTAAATGCAGTTTGAGCTCTGGAGGTCAAAGACGGAGTCCAAAGGGCAGCGACCTGCTCGCCCTTTAATACCTGCCCTCATATCGTCGTCCTCCACAGGGTCTTTCAGGTGACTGCACCTGCTTATTGCGGTTCGCTCCAGGAAACCCCACATTGTCCTGTCTTAATCTAATTAAAACATGTCGAGGCATGACTCCCAACACCTCAAAAACCTCAAGGATATAGAGCAGATTATTGGAATTCAATCTGATGTAATTAAACATCCCCCACGCCGGCCGAGAGCCAGTTGTTAAACGACAAAGGAGACGGGGGGGGGGGGGGGGGTCCTTGAGGTCTCATTTCCAGATACAGACAGTCTGTACACCGAGTCACGAGGGGGGTGGAGGTAGTGGGGGGGTCCTGCCGGATCATGGTGTTAGCTCTTGGAATAAAAGTCAAGTATGGGGGAGCATGATGGTTCAAACCAGGATTTACCAAGAGAAGCCGGGGTTAAGACCCTTTGCTTCTCTGTGTTTATCTTGGAATCAAAGGACTATTGCTTCCTGCACGGAGCCTGAACGGATCCAGATGGATTTCAGCGACTTGTCATGGGCGGCTCACGCGGAGGCCAGCCGGCGAAACATAGGACGCAACAGATATTGGGAACAAATACCCGACTGCCGATAGCGCCTTGTTTTTTTCTCTCTCTCCCCCCGGTGTGTATACTTACGTTCTGAGGACCTGTTGATGTGAATATCCACTCCAGCATCGCTCCGTAATAGAAATGCGGTGCACAGTGCGGCCCGGCTCCGGCTGCTGTGGTGATCTTTGCCAGGTCGAAGGGAAGGAACGGGCGGCCTCAGAGCGGTTTCATAACATTGCTCTAAACTGCCTGCCAGTGAAACCTGCTGCCATCCTGTCTGCCGGTCACAGTTAACCCCTGAATGCCCGCTCACGACCTGCACAGAGGTGCTGTCTATTTGAAATCAGGCAAAAGAGGAGCGTGGCTCGCCGTTACCAACCAAACATTATCTGAAAGTCATAAAAATGGTTTAAAGTCTGAGAAATTTGATTATATCGCAACATTTAGGTGCAAAAATGGTCACCTCGACTTGCAACATCAAAGGGGACTGTGTCTTAAGGGACACCATTGAAGTTCCAGAGTCGTTCGTTGCTCAAAAACATGTTGAAAATCAGCTAAAAGCAAAAAGATTGATGATTCTCATATGAGTTACATCTCTCCAATGTGTTTTTACGCGTGTAAAAGCCGCCGCAATCAACCAAGTGAATATGAGAAACTCTCTCGTAGGGCGGCTCGCTATTTCCAACAAAGCTGGAATGAACCCTGCATTGTACAACTGTGGCCCTCGGTAATTTAGTCCTGATTACTGTTTCTTGTGAGCGCACAATAGATCTTGAATGCCACATTGACACTGTAACAAAAACAACTGTGGCATTGTCAATTGAAGTCTCGCGGTTCTGTGCTGCGGCTGACATTTCCTTACAATATTGTGATCTAATGGTGCGTGGATCTCTTTTCAGCCAACCTCAGGCGTCGCTGTTGATTGTTAACGCTGAAGGAACTCAGGCACTAAAACACCGACGCGCTGACGAGCTGCCACCCTTATTTGCATTTGTCTTATTGAGCTTTATTAGACTGGTAATTTTTTGGGAGACATCTGGCTTTGAGGGCGACCTCTTGAACTTGTGTTGTCGGACATCCTCGCTGTGATGCTTGACTGATGAGACAGGTAAATGTACGTCCAAACCATCGTCACCATTCCCTGTTTTTCCAACACCTTCTCTTTCCCCCTTCTTTTCCATTCAATGGGACACAATAAATTACTTTTTTCTGCATTTTCCTTTTAATTTCTTTGAAAATATTCTCAATTTAATAATTACTTTTTCAAACCCTACTTTTCTCGTTTGAATGAAACTCACAGTTCACAACAATAGTTCCCAGTATCAGACCTTCTTTAGAAGAAAAAAAACCCAAAAACGGTTAAGTCGTGACACAATTGCTCTGAGCATAAAAAACCCTTCATTGCGTTCTTGAACAATCATCGGCCTTATAAAGGTCACTCTGTATTCTGCTCGGCTTCTCTATTGTTCGTGTCAGAATCAACTCTAACCGGAGGATTTGCACGATTCCTTTATCGATAAACCTCTTTTTTTTCCCAGATTACTATTCAGAGTTCAAGCTCATCTGCTTCATTTTGTTGAACTAAGAAGTAGGAATTACTAATTAGAACGCTGACGTGACGTGTAGCGCTGAATAATACATCACACACAGATCAGCGATTCCCACCAAGGCTCGGCTTCATAGTCATGCGCGGCGCGTCCTCCTCATACAACACGCTGTTCGTCATTGATGCGGCGAAGAAATAACCTTGACAAAGTGCAGCTCAGTACTTGTGATTGAAGTCGCTTTGATGCTTTCGGCCACTTGTAATTTCCCGCTGAGCTTCTTAGCGCTTCACTCCGGAGCTGATTTGGTCATAAACCCGCCTGATTACCTGAAAAAGACAGAAAGCGCTCCTTTTTTGGGGGGGAGTGGGAGGGCAGGGGGGGGGGCATGAGAAGACAAGAAAGACCAGAGTGACATCATTCCGACTTCCCGTCAGATGACCTTGAACACCAAGACCATCTCAGTCTGCAGGGGACATTTCTTTTCATGTATTTAATTTATTCTTAAAATATTTCATGATAAAAAAAGTATGTAAATGACTCGAATACTTCTGCAATGCTTTCTGTGATTCCTCGTCTCTTTCTCTTTCTCTCTCTCTCTCTCTCTCTCTCGCGCTCTCTCTCCTCGCCGCATCCGCCGCCGCTGCGGGAGAGAGGCAGCCGGATTTGTGCGAAACAAACACAAGCACAAAAATAAATTAAGAGATCAAAAACCCATAGAGAGGAAATGAGTCAGTATTCCACACCGTGTACAATACAATATCATAGCAAATTAGCAGATTTCAATGGCTTCCACTGACTACCATAGATTTACAATGTTCAGTTGGCTGCAGATCAGTCCTCAATAAACGGCGTCACTCTCCTTTGTGTTTTTTTTTTTTCTCCCCAGAAACGGTTCTGATGAGGACAGCGACTCGAAGATGACCATGAAAAGAAAGCGGCTACCGAGGTGTGTGTGAACAGAAAAACCCGGGACTACGAGCCAGCAGCAATGAGAACAACAGCATTTGTTCACATCCTACTAAACTGCCATTGTGACCACATTTTAAGTCCAATAAGCTTCTCTACAAAGGTACAACATATAAAACTGTTAAATATATAACTTTTTAGGGCCTCTCAAAATACATTTAATGACATTTCTTCACTTCCCCTCCTTTTCCAACAGCATCGTAGACTCTGTAGATATCTCTGTGATATGATTTAAACTCTTCATCAACAATTCGTCCTGCAAGCTTTCCCAACTGAAGCTATTGAAAAATGCAAATCAGATTTTTTTTCTTTTTCTTTTTTTTTGATACACAGTTATACGTATGTAGTACCTATATTTCCAGTTCCAAAATACAGTGGTGGGTTTAGTCTGAGAAAAAAACCAAACAAAAAAGAAAACAAAAAAAAGAAAAAAAGAGTCTGCAAAGTTTGTTGTTTCTTTTGAAAAGTACTCCTTTTGATTGTGTGACGGTACTTCACCACGGGTCGCAAAGGTTCCGTTTGGTTCTCTGGCACCGCGTCTCTGTGAGGGGGGTCGGGGGAGGGGGGCGGGCGCAGTCGGGCGGTTGGCGGCGACGCGTCATCGTCCAACGGGGCTTCCTGCGTGTCTTTCCGCCAGACGGCCCTCTCCGTCCCGACGATCGTTTGTTTTTGCTCTTTGGTCTATAAAAATATGGGAGGTGTACTCCAGCAGAAGGCCTATTCACAGCAGAGCGCTCAGTTTTCTTGGTTTTTTTGTGTTTGTTCTGGGTTTTTGTTTCATTCGTGCGGCCTCGCCAGGTGGTCCGAGACGCAACAGGGTTTGGTCGGTAAGTGATCCCGTCGATGCTCTTGAACTCCTGCACTCTTGGAGAGCGATGTGAGCGGTTCCCTTTTTTTTTTTTTTCCGATGCGGGTTAGCAGCTCCGGACAGCGGACTTCCGATGAGGCGAACCGAGGAGAAAAAAGGAAAAAAAAAAAAAAAAAACAACTGAAAGAAAAAGAAAAAAAACAAAACACCTTTTTTCGGAGGCGTCTGCTCCTCCGCGGCTCGGGCGGGTGCTGCTTATTTCACAGAGCAGGCAGGTACAGTGGAGAGGAGGTGGACGCGACGCGCTGAGCCGTCGGCAGATAGCGGGAGGGAGCGTTCGGGAGGAGCCGGTCGCGGGAGATAGGGAGTGTTTTATAGCGAGTCTGTCCAGTGATCCAGGGGGAGAGCGCACTCCCTCAAACAGTCCCGTCCCCGGCGGTTCCCATCTCCGGCTGTGTTATGAGACCTGCGAATCAACAAGAACAAAGCAAACATGAGACGACTGTTTCCACACTCGGCTGCAGAGAGGGAGACAGAGAGAGATGCTGCAGGAGGAGCGCCAGCCCGTAACGTGACTCAGCTTAGCTGCACTTTTTCAAATGACACCGTAACATTCAGCATTTTTGGTTACAAAAATCGGTCTGAGACCCCTTTGCTGCACGCAAGAGATTAAAAAGGGCACCTGAAATGAAAGAAAACCAGACACTTTCTAGCACCAGACAGGAAGCTGCCAGTCGCCTTTATTTTGAAGGGTCGCCCTGCTTTGGCTCCGCCATGATGCTTTGAGCTGATCGAAGATCAAACAGGGGGACCACTGTCGTTCTTAGGGGCAATTTGGCTTGAGGAAGATGTTAAAACGAAGTCGGTCGGTTCGCTTATGTTTCAATCAAAGGCAGCAAACATTGATCTTTGTCAGCATGTCGAACCACTCGACGGGATCCAAAAAAACAAAACACGTTTTCATTGGTCCACAGAGTATCAGAATCCCTCCTCAGTAAGAGTGTTTAGACGAGTCAAATATTGAGACTTTTCCACCCAATGAGAGAGCCGTCCGTCCAATGCAGGGACGGCGACGCGATTAATCTGCCACAGGAAGTCGGGATCTGGAAGCCTCCTCGCCATCTGGCCCCCGCCAGTCACACGGCCAACTTGATGGAGGTGCCGAAGCCTTCCAGGACCGTTGCGTGCGCCGCTGAGGCTTAATTCACGCTAATGAAGTCCTGATGATTTCACAGGGGTGCAAATTGCCATGAAAAGGGGGGCAGGTGTTGGATGGAGCGCTGGGGCTGCGGTGCATCGCAGACGACCATGTCCCTCGTGCTTCGGTTTGTAATAAACATGTCAATGTACTGGGGGGGGGGGGGGGCTTATTGGACACGATGTCACGGTTCTGTCGGGACCGGGCATGAAATGACACAGAGGGGGCGGCGGCTTAGGGCAGGGGGGCGTGACCGTGCCAACAGCTTGACCGTGACTGCTGGCCAAACAGGTGTTAAATCCCAGTGTGGGCTCGCTTGTCCCGCCCCCGCCTCTCTCGATGCCCTCTAGTGGGCACGCAGAGATTACAAGGGCGCCGGATGAGGAGGAGGCAGCGAGGACGCGGAACGAGAGCGTTGCTGTTTGTATCGCAAAAGGAAACTCGAGCGGACCACGAGGCACAGACGCAGCCTTGTTTTATGCAATGTGCCACGTGTCTGCCATGGTAATTTTCTTAGATTCTCTTTATGTTCTTTCTTTTTTTCTTTTTTTTTTTTACCTCCACACACACACTCTGGCAAATGGTTCCCCATAAATCGCACACACAAATCTCATCTCAGGGAAATGCAAGCCTTCTATTAAAAAGAGGCGCGAATGTCAGATGAATATGAGATGAATTTGCCCTATGAATAAAATTCACAGGCCCTGGGTGATTATTACCTCGGGTTTATCAGGGGACGACCATATTACTCTATTTTATACCCCATAACAGCAAGCGAATATTTTACACTCTGGCGCCAGAGGAATGCAGAGTTGAGGGAAATGAGATGCAGAGGTGGTCCTACTGTGGAGGACACTCTGGGGGGGGATTCTCACCGAGTCGGCTCGACTCGACTCGGTTCTTAGGAGCTTCCCCATTAGTTAATAGTACCTGGAACTCGTGACATGTGACGTCGACGGGCGGCTGGCTGACAGGTGTATCACCGGCGAGCGAACAGGAAGTTGGCCATCCCTCAAAACGGCGTCGGAGGGAGACAGCAAACAGCCTGTGTCATAGCAACGGCGAGCGGCGTCGTACGAGGAATCAATCGGCGCGAAAAATTGCAAAGGCGCGAGCCGCTCGATACCCATCGACGTGCGCGCGGCCGCACTCCACGGCGGGCAGGGGGAAAAAAAACCATCTGATTTCCCCGCCCCGTGGGCTGAGATGAAGCGCTTTGATGTATAGTCGAGCGGGCGCGTGGATTTCTGCGGGCTTTCATATGCATTTTGTATGTGCATTCGAGTGAAGGTGCGCGCATCTGCTGCAGCTGAAGGAAAAAAAAAAAAAAAGCCAACAACGGCGACGATATTCACAATACATATGGAGCTGCGCTCCAGCTGGGATTTAGAGGCGTGAAAGCGAATGCGCCCGAACATATGGCCTCGGCTTGACATTTCCTCTCCGTGTGAACTCTTGCTGACTCCCTTCAAAATGTCACAATGTGACCCGCGGTGAACGTGTGAATAGGCTTGCATGGGAGAAAAACTGTCGCGACTTTGCCTCCCTAAACTCTTCGCGGGAGACAGCGACGGAGGCACAGAATCCACGATTTGAAGTGTTTGCAGTTGAATAAACAAAATCAGCCCCTTTTTCCACCAAAGCTACGCAGGTAAAAAGGAAGAAAAACATAAAGCGACTTCTCAGAATCAAGAGCAGACCTTGCAAACGAAGCCTCCTGCTTGGGTATGTCGCTGAGCGCTCGTGCTTCACGCCGCAGAAATGAGCAGGAATTCTTTGACCTGGTGAAAAAGGACCGTGGGAATGTTGGTGGAGAAAGGGCCCTTTTCGTCGCGTCGAGGTGAAGCATGAGCGACCAGTACGAAAGCTCTCCCAGCTCATCCGTCACTCCGGAAGCACCTCCGCCGGTTGCATCACCGCCGCGATACTTTCTATTACTCGCCCCTGCCGCCCGCTGTTTGATGTTGAGTCTTGTGCAGTCGAGCACGCACCCTCCCAGGTTCTGGAGCGCCGGCGAGCTGCACAATAGCGTTCCGGATGAATATTCATAAGTCGACTTGTAGGTTAGGAACGATCCACAGGTTAATAAGGGACGGGAAATCGCTCATTACACGCTGTGAAGTCGGATAGTGCCTGGAGCGGATGCGGAGATCAAAATACGGGAACATGTATGCGCGGGGCCTCCAGACACCAGGCCCCATCCCACATTAGGAGAGAGTTCAAAGCTATCTTGGGTGTTATGTCATTATCGAGCCTTTCATACTGCATTTCTTCTGAACATCAAAGCAAACATGGCTCACTATCTGCATTCTACAATATGATCAGAACTCAATGCTCAAGAGGAAACATTAGAACAGATTTAACCGATGCGGCGTCAGGCAGATACAAAAAGAAAAGAATCGACTGCGGTTTGTTGGGTGGGTTTTTTTTTCTCTCTCTCTTCCAGCATACAAACAGGACGCCGAAAAACGTCGCCGTCTCCGTCTCGCAAAGCCTCGTAATGTAAAGATGATATCTGCTCATACTGTATCGCCCTCCGCGGTATGAAACCGGATGATCGCCGCCGATACAGTATTGTCTTCCTTTTTACTCCTCCATAAGGAGATCAAATGTTTAAATCCAATCTTGGAGGGGTCTTTTTTTTCCCGGCGAGTAAACAGACGGTAATCTTCTGTTTGATGCGCGGTGCGGCGGAGCTCCGAGTTCATCACTTCACCCCGCGCCTATTTATAGTTTCACATCTACCGAAGACTTGCTGTCTGGACCGAGGAGCAGCAGGGTATGTTGTCCCCCCCCCCACCTCCAAAGCGAATTATAAGATGAGCCATAAACGCAGACAGTATTGACCGACAGTAGAGCCCCAGTTTTAGAAAAACTCGGCGCGAGCGGGCGTTTTTATGACTTTGGCCCCATCCGTTTTATTGCGCCGTACGTTAAGTTTACTGCGCAGCGACTCCCTATTTCCCTATCACATGTATTAGTATCAGAGTCCGCCTGGCGCCACGCTTTATTCCAGCGAGCAGACGCCATCTGACATGATGCTTTAAAGACGATATACAAGGCGCGCTGGCGAAGCAGGCTGGAAATAAAAACCAGTGGGTTTTACTGGTTTTCTTTCCCACACACACGGATTCTTTTGTGGTTAAATACAAACGCGGGGGGGAGGGAGGGGCTTATGAAAATATGAGCGCGCCAAATAAAAGATATCCAGCGAGCAGACGGTCGATTGAATTGTATCTGGATTTATGTGTAGGCGGCGGGTCCGTACTTCCTGTTGCAGCTCGAAGACGATGCGTTTGCTGCTCGTAAACCAGAATATTGGTTGTAATGACGGTCGTTAGATGGAAAACCAGTGGGAGGAGCTTATCTACATTGCACGGAAACCTACTGGTGCCATTAAATAAAAGTATCTTAAGATATATTCAAACAGAATAAAAATGAACACGTTTCAACATGAAATTTAGATATAAATACATTTAAACATTTACATTGTGATTTAAATGTGACAGTTTTATTATTTGTTCTAGGTTTTAGTGGAATAGTTAATTTTCCTCTACCCTGACAACTGGCCTTTCAAAATAAAAGGGGTTGCGTTGTACCTTGCTGCCTCCAGTGAGGCCTCTTGGCGCCCTGTTGCTGCTTCCTGCCTTTTGCGGGACCAGGGTGTGGTTGGATCTGTGGTGGTGGTGGTGGAGGTGGTGTTGTTGGTAGGTGGGTTTTGGCTGCCTGTCAGGGGGGTCGTCAAAGCTCTCCATAGTGCAAGAGTGTCGAGGGGGACCCTTGTCGCGTCATAGAGCCTGAGGGGAGAGAGGGAGAGGGGGGGAGGCGGGAGGGGGGAGGAGGCGGGATGGTTATCAAGCTGAAGGATGATGCAGAGTTTGTTTTTCTTGCTTTTATTCCCAGATTCCGATGCCGCCGCTATTATTACATTTGTTTTAATAAGGTGTCTTGGAAACGTGCCTGTTTGAATTTGTCCTGAACCTGCAGCGCTATGACGCGCCTGTCCTTGTGAGAGAGGAAAGTGTGCCGTGCTTACTGTGTTCTGCTGGTAAATATAGAAGCGTGGGAGTGGAGCGCAGTCTGGCTGTGTGTAACAGAAGCCCACGTGGAAGCTGAGCCGAAGGACGACTTTCTCCCTTCTACTTTGTTTTAATCACCAACAGTTAGACGTGCCTTCGATGGGCACTCCGCTCTCCTCCGTTCTCGGACCGAGAGCGCTTGTGATGGATTACTCTGAAAATTCCACGAAGACTTCGATGACCTCCGTGAAGATAAAAACCCGCGGACTTAATCTGAAGCCGCGACGGTTGAAAAAAAGGATCAATTTGCGCAGGAGAACGTCGGAAAGAAAGGGAACAGTCGGATTCTGTGGGACCACCAACACACCTGCGGGAAGCCTCCGGACACACGGCGGAGAGGAGATACACTCACATCCAGTTTCAGGATTAATTTTTCAATCATCAATTACAGTGCGGCCCTCCATGATCCGGGCCCCAGATTATCTCCTTAATATTTTAATCTCTTTTGAATCTCGGTGTCCCCGGGGCTCCTTAAACAAGCTGCTCAAGAGCAGATCAGCTGCTGTAAAAGGTGCTCGTCTTGGAGAGGAAAAGCCGCTTCTGCCTTTGCCCTCCATCCGGAGCCAAACAAAAACCGACTACGCCCGGCCAACCAGACGCTACTGTACCACAAGAGTGGCGTGTCCCTTGTGTCTGGTGACACTGAGACGCTCGACTGGTTGAGAAAATGTTCTTCTCTTCTACTACTTGAGCGGGAAAAAAAACCCGAATGGAAACCCGCAAAGCTCCTGAGCAGACGTCGGCCTCGGAAAGCAGAAAAACAAGGCGGTTTTCGCTCCCCCCTCAGTGCCTGGAAAGCAGACATTTTGGAGAAACATGTTGTTCTGAGAACAGAAGTAATATACCGCATTTAGGCCTGAGTGTGCGGGCGCCTGTTTTTGTCCTCGCCTGTGTGTATTTGTTGTTCCCGGCTCGTTGGAATAAACACGCCGCTCTTGTAACTTGGAGCGGCTCGCGGTGCAAACAGAACGCCGGCCATCAGTCCCCGCGTTATGAAATCAATTACCATTCTTCAGGGCGGCGTGGAAAACGGCCGAGGCTTCGGCGGCGGCGCGATGACAACCGGACTGTGACGCGGGTTGGTTGGGGGGGGGGGGGGGCTCTCGCTGCGGGGAGGCTTTACGTAAAGCGCCGACACTCACTTAGCTGATCAATCAAACGAGCTCGGAGGCTGTTAATAAGAACTTCCAAAGACAGACTCTCTCATTCTTCAAGTGAGTATTTCTCGCCTCCCTCTCCGCAAACAGCCGCGGCATCTTCCCAAAATGGACGACTTCGTGGTTCCCGAGCCAAGGCAATGTGCTGACTTGGCTCCCCGCAGAAGGAAGCTGGCAGACGGAGCTAATGGTTAGCAGCAACAGGGCTTCTTTCTCTTTCCTCCCTTTCTCTTAGCCTGTTTGGGGTGGCCAGGCAGCTGTCTTCTTAGCGGTGATTCTGTTCAACCCACTGTTGGATGTGCTCGGAGGGGCCCAGAGGGATCAATTACCAAGGCCGGTACCGACCCAGAACCACAGGGGTGGGGGGGGTGTGGGGGAGGGGGCTGCAGTGATGGTGGGAGCGCTGGGGGACCCCATCAGGCTCAGCCGGAGCCGGAGCCACAGAGGGAGAGATGGCAAGGAGAGGAAGGAGAGAGGGAAGGGGAAGTGATTGGGGAGAGGGGGGGGGGGAGGCCCCCCCAGCCCTCGCTCACAGACCCTCGATCGAAGGAGCCCCCCCCCTACTCGGCCCAACACGCTGTCAACTGGGCAGAAGTCTAAACGCGTAAATACCCTGTGAGCTCGCAGGGAGACGCAGACTGGCCCGGGGACTGTCTGGTGCAAACTGTCGCGCGCGTCCACAGGAAGAAGAAGTCCACAGGAAGAGGCGTTCGCGCGAGGATGAAAACAGTCTCCATTTCCATGCATGCACATGAATGCACACCAGATCACGCAGGATCACCTACAAAGCAGCATCAAATATGCATGCGCATGAGCTCATATTATCAAATATTATAATTCTCCACTCGGGGGAGGTTGTGTTATGGACTGCTCTCCTCCTCCTCCTCCTCCTCCTCCTCCTCTGAACTCCCCATTCCTCCCTCTCTCTCTCTCTCTCTCTCTCTGCAGTGAAAAGGTCTTGATCACAGTAATCACAGTCTTTCTCTCAGTAGGTGCCACTTCTGCTCGTAGCACTCTGCTCACTGCCTAAATACCCCAATCAGGGCCGACCTAATAGAACATATGATTAAGACCCAGCTCGACATTTTCGCTCGTTTCCCGACCGTCTTCCACCTTCGCGCCGCCGCTCTCCACTCTCCGCGTCTTTGGATCATCGTGCGCGAGTACAACAATGACCCAGCGCGCTTTTTTCCCTGGCGTTACTTGAGCTTTCTCAAAAAAATCATCCCAATAAATGCATGATGTAATGCAAATAAAAAGGAAGACTGTAATAAACGCTGGAGGCGCGTCAGTCCAGGAGATTCACGAGAGCTTTTACTTTTTAATGGGGAATGGACTTCACTTAGATGGTGCTTTTTCACCGCATTCAGCCGGCCCAAAGCGGTTCACACTGTAAGACATAATTCACTCATTCACACATGCAAGTGGTGACG
>JASSRZ010000032.1:4550305-4563908 GCA_032164315.1 Malacoctenus gilli | reverse complement strand
AATTAGTAGGGGCCGGAACAGACCGGGGGGGGAGGAGGTGGAGGTGGTGGAGGAGTGGGGGTGGGGGTGGGGGGTGGGGTTAACCAGATGAAGAGAAATCACGGCGAGACGAGGAGCCGGCATGGAGCGAGTGGATGGTTGGGATGACAGATGGGGGAGGGGGGGGAGAGCGATAGATATGAGGGAAGATACACTGAAATTGAAAAATGATGTAACACGGGAGATGCGAAAGGGGGGGGGCATGTGGATATGCATCTGAATGGAGCGAGGAAAGATGGAGAGATGTGGGGAGATGCGATATGCAGGTGGATGAAGAGCAATGGAGGAAAGGCACAACTGAGAGGAGGAGAGCAGCGAGACGCGAGGAGGAATCGGACAGATGGGGAGAAACGAGGAGCGCGGTCATCCGTCGGGTAAATAAAATCAAACACTACAAATGCGGTTTAAAAGCATTTTACAGCCTGCTTCATGTCCGCAACATTTCAAGCAAAATTAAAACCTGAACATGGGGGGGGGGGGGAATGAACCATATGGGGGATAAAGTTTCACAAAATCTGGCACATTGGAAGTAGTTCACAAGATTTTGTCCTTTCTGCATGTTGTAATCGGTAGTTTGGTTCGTCTTGACTTGAAGTCGTACAAAGTGGTTCTTAGAGTTCCTGCATGACCCAGAAAAAGCCCCCCAGGCGCCGATGTCACGTCCACTTGGCTTCACTTAGAGATGGAGACATGATGACAATGCTGATAAACGTGCCGATGACCGAACCGTTTCCTGCCGTTTCATAAGAAAGCAGAGCTGCTGTTTTTCTTTTGTCCTTCTTTTTTTTTTTCTCTTTTCTTAATGGAACAATCGACATTTTTCCAAGCTGCTCCGACTGCTGGTGTTGAGGAAGACGCGCGCTGCCACCGACGACCGCTCTGGCGTCGTCCCATTAAATGTCAGACACAAGTTGCCGCCAGTAAACCTCGCTGAGATCGCTGCAGGCACCACGGCGGACAAAGAACAGAGCTCAAAACGCAAGGTTTTTATCTCTTCTGCCTTTATATTCACAAACAACTATGGGGGGGTAAAAAAAAAAGGCCAGCTGCATTATCAAACGGAACTCTGGATATGAAAGAAAAATTATCGCTCTCTGAAAGAGCTTTTCTTCAATTACCAACAAACTTGAATGTTCTTTGCAGACGTAAACTTCCTCAAATAACCTTTGAAATTTCGCGATTTCGTGTGGTCAAAATAACAATCACCGAGGTTCGGTACACACGAACCGACAGATGCACAATCACACACTTTAAGAGACCAAACATGTGTTTGAATTGCTGTTCAAAGCAGGAAGATCCACAGAAAACGGCACGCAAACTCCGCACCGAAAGGCCCCCAAAATGGAAGCAATGAAATGCAATCATCTCTACTTTTTTTTAAAGGAAAAAGCAACAATGTCTGAGTTTGCAAACAAGATGATTGATTAGGCTCCTGGGCGGAGCCTTTCCAAACAAAGTTGCTGCACAACGAACTGTTTCTATAAAAAAAACAAGTATTGCAGGGGAGCGGTTATTAACGGGCACTGTCGAAGGATCGCAGATTTACATGGAGGCTGCGCCCGTGCACCAGAGCACGGACCGACGGCGGCAGTGAAGGTATAACTCAAGCTCCGCAAAACCAATCTCCAAGCCTCCTTGGTGACATTAAGCGCGCCCAAAGGAGGTTTCACTGTAAACAAACATAATTTCCTGTAAACAAATATAATTGTGTTCCGTAAAGCTGCAACGGGAAGAACCGTGGCTGCTGGAGAAAACGACACTAAAGAAAGTTGAATTAAAGGCCTTTTACATTGGAATACTGGGCTTCGATGGGATGTAATGAGAAACTTCTGGACAGATTTGGTGTCTGATCACACGTCCCATGCTGAAGCGCGATCGTCACAAATCGCAAAGACCAAAAAGAAAAAGACCAAATTTGAGACCAAATTCAAGGTTCACGCGTCTGGACATGCAGATCTAGAGGGAAGCAGCGAGCTGAGGCGGAAGCAGAGGGGGAGGAAAGTAGAGGACCAACATATCTGGACAACTTTCTTGACCATTACACGATGAGTGCAAGATAAAAGCAAAAGGCCCACGTGGATTTATGTTCATATTCGTATGCATTTATGGATGGAAAATAGCATTCTTTAATGGATCACAGTGAAACCTGGAAGGAATTATGCGGCGTACATACATCATAGCCTTTCACGGCCTCCTGGCTGTCTTATAAAACATGTGGGAATTGTGCTCACTCCCATATCTACGTATAAATTCGCTCTAAGGGCACCTTCAGTAGCTGTCACGCCCTCGCGTGTAGATCATCAGCGAGCGCGGCACTCAATGCTAATATCTGCTCGCCATAAACAATATCTATATGGCGATCAATCCATGAAATATGTATAGCTTCCCAAGCGCTGTATGGCCAAATAATGCGAGTAGCATGAACGCCGTCAGCGCCGTAAAAGGCGGGCGTGGAAACGACACCGATGTAAAGCATTATTATTGTTGAGTGCGCTTTTTCGCTGACATGCCGTTCGGGGCCGAATTACTCAGCGCTACTGGAGTTTGCCCCGAGGCTAACGCCACACACACACACATGCGCGCGGTTCGGAGGCTCTTTCGCGTGAATATCTCCGCGCAAAGTTACACAAGGGGAAGGAGGCAATTTGAAAATATATGAAAAACTATTCCAAGTTGTCAGACGTAAACACGCTCCCTCGCCATTTTACGGCGGATGCAATCCTAAAGTTATCGTCGCGGCTCGTCCGATCGGCAGTTCGCGAGCCATTCGGTGTCCAGGAGATGATGCGAGCACGTCTGATGGGATTTTCATTGGCCGCTCCGAGCGTGTCGCGAACCAGAAGGAGCTCCGGTTGGTCGCGTTTCGTCATCTCGTTCAACGTTGGACGAGAGCGTCTGACGGGATTTCCGACTTTCGACGCCGATACGAGGCGTCTGCGGAATCCAGAGTTCTTCAACGATGGGCCCATGAGACATCAGCATCGGCGGCGGCAGAGCAAATATTGGGGAAAAAACTGAGCGCACCCGAAATGTTGAGCTGGTTGGTCAAAACAAACATCTGACGCGCTTTTGACTTGAATGAGCCAGACAAACAACAATCCGGCAAAATGTTAAGCAGCTGACCTTTGTCGCCGCACGCCGTTCCAAGTGTTGGCGTTTGCGTCACAGCAAGAAGGGTTGCTACACGCGTGGCCGCGGTCGCTCCGTGAGCCTCGAACGCGGATCCGTCGTACAACTCTGTTATTGTGTCTGTTCGAGATGAAGTCGGGGGCAGCAGACAGGCGAACGTGGCGCCGCGCAAACAAATGGAGATGGAGAGAGAGAGAAAGAGAGAGAGAGAGAGAGAGCCGCCCCGGCTCCGCTCGGCGACAGCGTGACTCACAGCCGCTTCCAGCCAAAAAATAGTCACATAATCCCACATCAGCGGGGATAAATTGTAACGTTTGCGCGGATAAAAGGCATTTTTTAGTACACCGCGTATCGTTTTTTTAAGCTTGGGAGGCCCAAGTAGAGGGATTTTGTTTCCATCGGAATAAACCAGACTCGCTGGTTCTTCTCGTTTGCGACGCTTCGGGCTGACCAGCTGCCTCGCGCCGATTCTCCGGCTCATCTCATCTCCTGTGTTCATCCATTGTGTGCGCAGCGCAACACGCTGCCAGTGGGCTCGTGCGCTCCAGCTAATCATACAGAGGAAAAAAAAAAAAAAAAGTTGTCCGCAGTGTGCGGGGAAGACAATCAAGCTGTCCCGACACTTAATGTGGTTGTTTTGTCACTGTCTAGCAAAACAACGAGTGAGTCGACGCTGGTCGTGCATCCACTCCAAACACAGTGTCACTCAACAAGGAGAAGTGGCCCAGTTTTGCTTTCCATCAAGGCAAACCTTCAATTCTCAAGCTTGAAAAAGGCAAAAAAAAACCCCTACTCTCAACAATTGTCTCCGTGCGCGGGAACTTGTTCTGACCCCGCAAACCTGATTCTACCTTTAAGTTTTTACAACATCTCTTTGATTTGCATGGCATCTTTTGTGGGATTTGTCCTCGTGAGATGTGAGGCATCTCTGTGCCAAAGGGAAGGGAGAAAAAAAAAAAAGAGCCTATTTTATGTAAATCTTAAGGACGGGAGCTGATTTGAATCTCCCTCTCCATCCAACGCGGCAGAGGTAAGTGCGGTGGAGAGGAGTGCATGTGAAATAAGCCTTTACAAATGAGAACAGAGACGCAGAAGAGAGGAACGGAGGAAGAATAGAGGACATATTGAAAATGCACCACTCATCGTAGTGGGAAACAAAAATGAGCCGAAAGACTCGTCAGATGTTTTCAAGAGGGGTTTTTTTCCCTCCTTTTTCTCTTCCTTCAATTATCTCATCCATTACTGCAAATTTACCAAATAAACTTATACAACGCTTCAGAATCACCGTCCAGTGAGGGTGGGGGTGGGGGGTGACCCTCAGCTGACGAAGACGTACGACGATGCCAAATAAATACCAGCGACGGCGGGTGGAGCGGCGGAGGGCTCCTCTCGCCCACGTGCGACAAATGTCACTTTTTGACAGCACGCGATATAAAACAGCTCCATCAGCGATGACATTTTGGGAGATAAGCCGCCGCGGCGGTGTCACATGAGTGATGTAAGATTTAATAATGGAGGCGCGCGGGCATCGCGGGTCACCGCGACAGGCCGTGGGTCCGTTTGAGGGGCGATGGGACGCGATTCGCGGACGAATCCATGTTTATACTCATCGGAATTCGCACGTTTTCCAAATTGGATCATGTCGTAATAGCCTTCCCTCTATCTGATCATTGACGACCCACTGGACTACATCACAATAGTAGATACAGTGATTTATGTGCAAGCGCAAAGGGTGTAAAGCGAACTCGTCGCTTTGGCTTCATCGATGGCGTTCATTCCAGTTCGCTGGGACTCGCGGCCCTTTTCAAAGGATTCCAACGCTGACCCAGTTCCGCCGCAAAATAAATGTGTCAGAATCCAGGGGAACTTCTCCCGCGACTTCGGCGGCAGCGTCTCGTGTCCGTGTCCATCTGTGCGCTCCCCAAACACTTCTAATGCTCCCCGATTTGAATCGAAACAACACGGGTAAACACTGGTTTCGCGGCGAGTGGAGCTTGTAAAAAGTCTATTCAGAAAACGTTTGGGAAATTGCAGCTTTGGCGTCTACTTTTGAAGACGCTTGAATCAATAACATATCTAATTTCTCCCTGACAGAAGTGCCGCAGTCGTGGTGTAAGAAACAGGGGGTGGAAAAAAAAAGGCTTCCGATGACGCTTTTCATCCGCCGCCTCACTGCGGCGTCGCTTTCAAAGGCCGTTGTCCGGTGATGGATACGGTTGTTTACACTGCTTGGGATTTTATAGCCGAGCGGGTGAAGGAAAAAATACATCTGCATATGCTCGCGGTCTCATTTCAAAGAATCATAATTACGATGAAGGGAGGGTGGACAGTTCCTGCCACAGCTGACTGCCTCAATAACACCGATCCATCATCGGAGCGATAACAAACCGTAAAGACATGTTAAGCCACCGTCCCGATCTGTCACATTGGGTCTCGCATCACTAACTAAACTCATCTCCCGGCAACATCTTGGCTCATGGTGACACGATCCGTTACTATTTGACCGTATCGCTGCTGTGTTGCTGGGCGGGGGGGGGGGGCCGTGGCTTATGTTGAAACTTATTAGATCGGAGGGTGATATGGAATAAAAACATCCCACCCATGCGAGGCCCGGCACAGGCAGGCGCCGGCTGAATATAACCCCCCCCCCCCCTCCCCACGCACGTACACGCGCGCGCACACACACACGCGTTCAGGTTGAAAGCTATGTCTGTGTAAGGGAAGGTATCAGCCGTGGTTTCATCAGCGGGAGATAAGGAGCAGAGAGGGAGAGAACATTATTAAACCCTCCGTGGGACACTTATCTTCCCACCAAATGGTAGATCACACTCGTGTCAACAGCCAGCATCTTGGCCTAATAAATTCTGTCTAATGCCACGCCGAGCCCGGGATGGCAGGAGAGAGATTGGCTCGTGTGCGTCTGCGTGGCGACCAGAGGAGACGGGCGGGGCGGGGGAGGGTAGAGATCGCGGCAGTCGCAAAAGAAAGCACGGCAGAAGGACTTGGAGGCGCACCGGGACAGGTGCAACGAATGCAGTTCAGCGCTTGCCGAGATGTGCCGCGGCGATAAGACGATGTGCAAAGATAATTACAAAGTGTACAGATCAGATATGGGCCGGGCAGGTCGCACAATCAGCACTGTGTCAAGGGCGCCTGATGTTGGACACCAGATACGGCTGCGCTGCTTCTGTTTTAATAACGTGGGCTTTTCCTTTTTTTCTCCAAAGATATTTCAACTCGCGTGAATAAAACATGTGGGCACATATCGAGCGGCCCGCGGCCCACTTTGGACTGTGTACACGCAGCGGCAGGGGGTATTTTCACCGGTTCGCATCTGAAAACGCCAGAATCTGCCACACAGGTGACACCGAGACAAACATTTCAAACTGATTACTCAAATTGTACTCGCAGGAATCTGTATAAAGCACAACATGTTCCTCTTGTGCCTTTAAACAAGAGTGCTGACGTGTTAATTTCCAAAGGTTTTAACAGAGAGAATAGAGAGAAAAATACAGAATGAGTTCTAAATCTCTCAAAACAAATACACACCATAATTTTGCGTGTCCAGGCTCTAATGGCGTCCAACAAGCTGCAGATGTGTTAAAATTCCAAACATTACCTTTTGTCTTATCGACAAAAGGACAAGGTCCATGTAAGCGTGAAGACAAAAGGTCTGATAAGCGTATCGCTGCTCCCTGAAGGTGGACATTACTGCATCATATGTGTGTAGCAGATAAGAGCAAACAAAAGCTCCTCAGTGGTGGCTTGCTGCTTTTAGTTTTTTTAGGCTTTTAATTTGTTGGGGCTGGACCACTCGCCGCAAAGACTCGACTCGCCGAAACGTCCGAGTACATTCACAGTGAGCGACAAATGGTGTCTTCTAAATGGTGCTCCCGTGTGCTCGTTTCTGTTGCTCCATGTGAGCCTGAGAAGGCCTCGCATCTTCTACGAGCGGTAAATGTGCGACACTGTGTGACAGCCGCAGCGAATCAACGACACTCTCAATTCGCTGCAGCGAGCTGTTTGTAGAATTTAAGAACTGAATTGTGTACAACACACACACACACACACACACACACACTGTTCCCATGCTTTTGAAGGACACCGCACTGATTTACAATCTTTTACTTGAAATGTACTCAAAACTTCACTCTGCCCAACGCCATTCTTTGTCGATTAACTGCCCACAGCGGCTTCAATGATGCTCCAGCACACAGCTCAGGCCTTTCAGTGCCGAGTCACAGTGAGTCAAGCAGCCTTTTAAGCAGATTCGCCGCGTCTTCACTGTACAAACGCAGCCGATTGTCTCCCCGCGCTCGCCCCCTCTCATAACGCCACTGATCCCACGATTAAAAGATCGCTCCATCCTCCAACGTGGCCTCGGTCGCACGCGGGCACATGCGCGCAAACACTCGTACGCGCTCGCTCGGGCTTCTAATCTCGTCGCTGACACGTCAGGCAACAAAGTCAAACAAAAGACGAGTTGAGAAAAAGGCCCGACTGAGTGCCATTAAGACCCGGAGATTTGCTTTCATCGTGGAAATCCCCCCGCATGTCTCCCTTTACAGTGGATCTGCTATCGGCATAATTAACTGTACTATCTGACCTGCCGCGGTCGGCAGATGTTCTCTAAACCTGAGTCGAGCCGAGCAGGAATTAGGAGGCGGCTCAGCGGAATGTGAGAGAAAAACCCAACGCAAAGAAATAAATCCCTGTGCTTTGTAATTAGCCACCATCTCTCCACCCCCCCCCCACCCCCACCGCCCAGCCCCTCTTCTCTCCTGCTCACAGCTGATCTCCTCTTGGCTAATTTTCTCCCGTCCTTTTTTTTCTCCACCCCTCTCTCGTGTGTCCCTTTCCTCACAGCCATTATTTTCTCTTTTTTGCACTTTTATGTCTGCTTCCTCTTTCCGCTCTCCTCCACTTCACCTTCTTCGTCTCCTCGCCTCCGTGTTATTTTTTTTTTTCCCTCTCTCTTCACCTCCTTTTTCCTTCCTGGGCTTGTTCCTTTCCAGTCGATTGCCTCCCATGATTTTTCTGAAGATTTTTCCACCCGTTTGGCGGCCTTGATGAGGATCTGCGCACTAAAAGCTGTCAAGACTTTTTTTTTCTTTCTTTTTTAATACACACACAAAAAAAGAGCCGGAGAATTTTTTACTCTATTCTTTTGGAAATCCAAACAGCTCCTCCGAAGTCAGAAAAACTTCAAGAGGCAGAGATAATGAGATCGCATGCTGACTGACATTTCCAGACCCTGAACCGTGTGTGTGTGTGTGATAGGTATCACGGAGTCATGAAATAATCTCCTGTCTCCCGTTTATATCAGAACCACTGAAAACATGAGAAAAATCTCTTTCAGACAGCAGAAGAAAACTTGAATGGGAAATACTTGCTTGTATCACTATTGTGGTTCATCTAACGAAGTCCAGTCTGAGTCCATTTTTCCATCCATCCCTCCAGTGACAAATGATCAGTCCTTTCTTTTTGTCCTGTCTTTGCGCCTCGTACATTCAGACACATGTTCCAGAGCAAAGATCTGACGTTGGACAGCGTCATGAGGATTGTCATTCTCTGTAATCTATTTCACGCAAGAAATGTCTCTTTGTGTAAAATTGAAAACAACAACAACAAGGGCCGCAAAAAAACGCAGCTTCCGTTTCAACTCGCGATTCAAAAGGCGTCCAACAAGCGTGACTATACAGGCTCTCGTGTTTGCGATGCATCTGTGTCGCCGCACGTTTGATCATGGGGATCCTGAAATCGCGGTGTGATGAAACTTTCTTTGTTCCCCCCGTGTCCAAACGTCTGAGCTGAAGCCTCGTCGCCACCACGCTGCTTGAAGCTACGTCCTCCTTCCCCTGCATACTATTTATGCTTGGTGCCATTGTGGTGTAGAACTGGCAGGTTGTGTGGCGTGCCGTTGCTCGGGGCTTGTTTTCTGCAGTGCGGATGCGCGCCTGTGTGTGTGTGTGTGTGTGTGTGCGTGCGTGGTTGCGCGCTGGCCACCAGGTACCGCTGATATCGTTCTTTCACAGATGTGCTCTGACATTTCCTCACAGCTGAACGCCAGCAGCAACCCCAGATTCGTGGATGCGTGCGCACGCGCACATGCAGCGGACGGACACACACACATACACAAACTCGCGCACACACACACACACACACACACACACACACACACACACAAAAGGAGAGCCCAAAGGCACTGTGAGCCAGAGGAGGAAAATGTCACCATGAACAGGGGTCTGTGGGAAAGAGATCTTTTAACACCAGTGTCTAGAGAGACACCGGGGCATCAGCCACCAACGATAAACCTCTGACATATACACCTGGAAGCGGCCCATGAACACAAAACAACCCATTCTGTGCCATACAGACGGCAGTGGCGGCACATTTTTGTGGCAAATCTCCCTTTGTTTATGAAGAGAATACGTTGCAAAGAAAAGAAAAATAGACACAGCACGAAACACACCAAGTTCTCTAAGCACTAAACAAAACTGATTCACAGCATAACTCCCAAAAAATTACGTCTTCTAGGTCACTGCGAGTCGATGAGGTCATCTCCAGAGGGACACGCGAGGACTCCAAGAGTCAAAACCTCGTGAGAGCTGAAAGAATTGCGCGGCCACGTCCGCGTGCTGTCGATTTCTTTTCGCGTGACAACTTTTTCCTCGCTGCCTCGCGTGATGCGGCGACACCAAATTAGTGCCTCAGAGGAAACGCAACATTAGGTAGTTTGTGGGGAAAAAAAACAAAGAAAGAAAGGGAGCAACAACGAGAACTAAAAATTGCCGCTCGCTCGCTCGCGTCGCCGTAATAAGCAGCCGAACGAGCGACTCGCGAAACGAGGAGCGAGGAGCGGGGGAACGCGCGAAGCGACGAGGGCGCACGCCACCGGGATGGCGTGGCGCCGTAATGATGGCTTTTGATGACAGCCGTGATCACGATGTGGCAGAGAGTAATGAAGGTGACTACATTTTGAAGTTGATGATGGATGACACAGTGACATACTTAGGCTGAAGTAGAACAATGGCTCCGGGGGGCTGCGCACGGAAATAAACACGCGGATATAATTAGTATACTGTGCCTTCTGTCGGCTGCACATGCGGGCGCTCATGTATGGGCAAGGTGTGCGTACCAGTGTGTCAATGTGAGCTCATGCGCGTGCCAGGATGCGTGCGAGCACGCCTCGGAGTCTGTTAATAAGGAGTTTGTGGGGCCGGTGGAGGCCCGGACCCTCAAGACTCCCCTTCTCCTTTCCTGGATGTTGATGATTCTTGTCTATTTAGCCTTATTGACCTCTACATCCAAACTAATCCGCCTTAAATTATGCATAACCTTTTACTTGGCAGAGCTCCCCATAAATCTGTTTATTCCCTGTTTGCTCCCTTACAAAGCCCGCTAAACAAATTCCAATTAAGCAAAACAGCAATACAGCATGAATGATAATTCGACTCAGTCGAGTCCCCAAAGCAGATAAAAGCATAATCATTGCAGTTATGTGTAGGGCAGCTTATAAAAGACTGTTGGGGTTCCCTGGAATCTGGCTCCTGCTTTTTACTTTCAGGTCATTTAGTTTCCCCACCAAGGCATCCAGCTTTTGTGTGCGTATAGGAGTAAAAGCGGCTGAGTCTGTGTGGACCAGTGGTGGAGGGTCGCCAAAGCGTTCACTGCGCGGAACCACCAAGTAGATTTGACTTATTTCAAGTCCAAAAAAACATCTCCAAAAATCTTAAATAAGACAAAATCGACAACAAAGTGAACATTTTCATGCTTCTCTCAACGTTTATGTTTGTTCTTTGAGGGGCGAATTTTCACTTGCATCATCGGCAGGTTCAAAAAGAAGCTGGATTCAGATTTTATTGGTTCCAAATAAGCAAAGAACTTTGAAACTTGTAACAAGTCAAATCGACCTGGTGGGATTTTCGCAGTTGACTACACGAAAATGCAACCAAAAAATACCACACAGTGACAGGAGGACTGTAGATTTGTCTCAAGGGTGACTTCAGCATCCAAAAATCGATGCATTCAGGGATCACGTTTCATTTTACCATTAATCAAACGCATCAGACACTAAAGTACAAGAGAACAAACTGAGTGCACAATAAAGACTGTGACTGGAACCTTTAAGCATCAATTAAAACCGCAGAGAACGGCAACTGCACACCGTAAATCAACTGAAACTGGATGGCTAACAAACAATAATGATGCAGCTTACCCCCCGCCCCCCCCCAAACCTCACCCCCTGCCACCCCACCCCGCAGCCTCTCACCACTGTATTTCAGTCTCGTAACTTCAGGATCAGAGTTTTATTACTTCTCAACCTGCAGAGGAGTGTCATCACTGTCCACCCATCGATCTTTTTCTCGGCCCACTTTAAGTGAGGGGGGGTCAAGAGGAGCTGAAGAGAGTCCCAGCTGATATTAGGGAAAGGGCAGAGGACTCCCTAACTGCTCTCCGATACATCACACGGCTGTCAGAGAGACGTACAGTCGCATAAACACCAGCGGAGGATGTGGAGTCACTATATGATCTCGTACGCAGGAGAAAAGGAGCTAAAAAAAGGATTTAACAGGTAAAATATGTTCGTTTTTTTCTTGAACACACTTTTACTTTCAGAAAACTCAGTCACCACGAAACCCAGCAAGCTACAGCCGCGCAGGCACAGGAAGAACATGCAAACGGCACAATAAAAGCCTCCAGAATTTGGAAAACGGGACTCGAACTTTCATCCAAAAGCATGGAGTCTCTGAGATAACCCCGAGCAAACTTTCACTCGGCGCCTCAACTTGCGATGTCATTTTTCTGCCCCCTTCAGGTAGGAGGCAGGGCCGCGCGGAACTCATTGACGATTCAGCTTTGTTCTCCGTATGATAATTTAATAATTAGAGCAGGAAAACAAAATGAAAAAGTAATGGGATATGCGATGTTTGGAGCCAAAATAACACCCCACCATCCCCCACCATCCCCCCCCACTTCAGATAAAGGCAACTCTGAAAGGTTTCAGGCAATAATCTTAAGCTTTGTTTCAGGGGGGAAAATAGCAGGAGGAGGAATGAAACTTATTGTGATCCGAGGAAGAGGAGTCCAAGTGAAGCTCGCGTTGCCAAAGTAAAGGTATAAAAAAAACAGTTCAAGGAACAATATTCTGCTTTGGGTGCATAAAACACTGCATGGCATTGACTGGGATATTGATGAGAACATTTCACTTTTGCAGGGTTATCGAGTGGCTCTTTAAATGCATCCAGTGATATTTGAAGATTGCCTCTATAAACCGTTTTTTGAAGAACACTAAATTATGTTTATTTTTACTAAAAAAGTACCTTTTTTTTCCCCCCTTGGCACTTATGCTTGTTATTTCTTATTTGATTTATTTAACGCTGCCACTCAGACAACTTTTTTCATGTCGCGACGATTAATTTCATTTTTTTTTTGGAGGCACTATTCTCTCTGTAATAACAAAGTCTAATCAGGCTTCATTATCCTGCCTACTTTTCAATTTTTTCCCCCCTCTCGTCTCCCTTTCAGACGAGATTTACACCCGATTAAAAAAAAGCGCATTCATTTTCGTTGGCGAACGGGAGCACAGAAAGAAAGCGGCGCTGGAGCTCCAGACTGAGAGGAACATAAAAGGTTAGGAAAACAGGACTCGTTAGGCACATTATTTCATCTCCAACAGGGGTAAAATGTGTCATCACAACGCGTAAAAGACATTAAAATACACATTTTTGGGGGGGAGATTTCGATCGTCGCGCTCGTAAGTCAAACGGGGGGGCGTTGACTCCGTGCGTGCGCCCGGCGTGCACCAGGTGTCCTTCACTCGGCCGCATGTGTGCATTTCAGAGGATAAACGGTCCAAATATATCTGTCCTGGTACTCTGATTTTTTTTTTTTTTTTCCCGAGACCTCTCTCCATTAAGTGTGAGTGATAGCGGGGCCCCAGCTGTGCTTCCTGCCACCACCGCTGCCCCAAAGACAACGACAGAGGGAGAGAGAGGGAGGGAGGGAGAGAGAGAGAGAGAGAGAGAGAGAGGCTGAACTGATTCCCCCCCCCACCTCCCACTCCGCCCCCACCCCAGCGGTCCTGACCCAGTTAAGACGGTACTGTGACTGATAACCGATGCAGAGGCCGTCAGACAAGCTTTATTGAGACAATAAATGAGCCGGGACTCCAGTTGCACCGCAAGGAACATTAGTTATGTATTTAGAGTACTGCTTGGCTGAGCCCCGCATCCATCCTACACCCCCCCCCCCCTCCTTCCTGTTCCCCCGCCCCCACCCTCCGCCGTCCTCTGCTGACGTCTGATGTCATTTCCTGTCGAAAGCTGGCATAGCGGCTGCATCAGGAGGCAATCTACTTCTCACTCCTACGTGCCCACAACTCCACCCCCCCCACCCCCCCCACCCCACCACTCACACACACACACACACACGC
>JASSRZ010000032.1:4521706-4533555 GCA_032164315.1 Malacoctenus gilli | reverse complement strand
TGTGTGTGTGTGTGTGTGTGTGTGTGTGTGTGTGTGTGTGTGTGTGTGTGTGTGTGTGTGTGTGTGTGTCCGTGCATCTGTTATTGTGTATTCACATCAGCCTTGTTTAGCCTCTTTTCTCCAGCAAAAGGAGATTTTTAATTTAATTTTGAAGACTCCATGAGCTCAAACAATCGTCATAGAAACACAACGATCCCAAACAGAAACTAGGAACTCGTCACACGCTTGCGCCAGGCGTCCTGCTCCACTGAGAAGCCTGCACCCTACAAGCCAGCACCCCCCGAGGAGAATCGCGCCACCCCGGGCTGCTGTCCCCATCTGCCTGCCGTCCGCTACCTTCAGACAGGCTCCACGGCCCGTGGTCATTCGTCCTCCCTCCCTGCAACACTTGCGTGGACATAAAATGAAAGGAGCGAGAAAAAGGCCAAGAAAAAGAGCCGACAGAGAGAAAGAGAGTGACGTTACACATTCACCGCCGGACCATCTTTTTCGAGCCTCGGTCCCCGTGGACGGCGCCGCGGTACTGGCTCGCTCGCTAACCAGCGACCGGAGAAGACATGACATGTTTTCCCAACAGACAGCGCCCCCCGCCCCCACCCCCCCACTCCCGCTCCACCACCACTCCTCCTCTACTCGGTGGATCAAATCAAACCAGTGGGCTGATGCGGGATGATTGGAGCTCTGGTACTGTCAAATAGCCCTGAGACTAAGCCTGACGCATGCTGTTGTCTCTATCGCCGCCTGATTCACAGCAACAATTCCTCATATGCAAGGCGCCCGGGGACGCGCGCCTTGTGGGAAGCCACTCGTTTCTTACCGTTTACAATGCGGCTTTGAATATGCGTCGAACAATCGTCGCCAACTTCCCTCTATGACCCCGAGAATCACAGAACAGCATTTTTAGGGGGACGTATACACAAAAAATAGCGTTCAAGGTAAAGTACTTTGATGTGCCTGTGTTAACGTTCGGATTTTAACATCATTTGGTTTGTAAATTGAATCTGCATAAATCTCCTCAAAGCATTTGCACATTGTTTATAGCCGGAGAAACTTGTATTGAAACAGCCTTTTGTACAGCCTTGAAACATATGTTGAGGCGGTACCAGAAACTCAGCATATTCAAACACAATAAATCTCTATACGTCTCCAAACCCTGAGGGTTTCTTTTCCCTCTAATTTACCCAAATTTACTTGAATTCTAAACAGCTGCATTATCTCCTGTTATCACAACAACTTGTAAATCATGACACAGCAAATTTAGAGAGCGTGTACTTTAAAACCAGTGACCGATGAGGCAACGACGGCGTCTCAGCAGCGGCAGTCCAAACATGAACGCGTCCACCTCAGGCGTAGACTCCCTGCCGAGTGACCGCTGCCACGACCACGCTGACCCCCACAGGGGATCTGCGCGAGGTCCCCGGTGTGTGTGTGTGGGGGGGGCCCCCTCTCTCTGTTGCAGTCAGACGCCGGTGCGATAACTGTTGTCTCTCTCCCCTAATAGACTCTTTCGCCTAATGAGAATCAAGATCAGCTCTCTTAAAAGTCATCAAGCACAGATGTAAAGGAGGTTCAAGAGCATGAAATTCCCGATCCTGGAGGGTCTAATTATGCAACGCCGGGACGCGAGGCGGGCCTTACGGAGACGGAGCCATGGAGGAGGGGGGACGTGAGGGGAAACGTATGAATAGAGCGAGCAAATTGGTCAAAGAAGGATAGCATTTGATGCCAGAAAAAGATGCAGTCAGCAGGCTTTTGTTGTTGTTTCTTCCTCCCAATCTGCTCCCCGTATGGAGTTGCTCTTCTAACAGCGACTGAAAACCTTATCATGTCGACGGCTTATCTCTCATTCTCACCTCCTCCAAAAGACTCACGGAGAGCAACAGGGAGAAGGGAGGAGGTGGTTGCTGAGGATCAGCACTGCTGCGGCGGCGCTCCCTCCCTCCATTACCAGCTCCGGTCCCGGCAGCGGCGGCGGGCTGTTGACGGAACGACGGATTACTCCCGCATGCGCGGGATGACCGATGCGAGCCGCGTCTGAGGCATGAAGGACGCGCGCGGTGTCAGCCAAGGCAAAGGCGCGTCACGACGGAGAGCGGACCTGAAGGACTCGAGTAGATTAGAACTGATTGAAATCCCATTTGTGCCGTTTGAGGTCTTTTCTGTCGGCTCTCCACTTTCCACCTCGCCCACTCTTCCCCCTCTTTCTCTGTCTCCCTCTTGTTTTTCGTCTTATGTTCCCGGAGTGAGCAAAGTCGGAGTCTGAATAAACAAATACGATTGCATTTGCGGAGACAAGGATCTCCGATTTGCATGTCAATAATATCAAGCTGTGGGATTTTGTAATAAGAACAGCAATAAAGACGTGCGGGTGTTTGCGCGCGGCTTCCTTTTATATATATTTATATATATTCATTCGTTCTCTTGATATGAAGCAACGCGACAGCGTGGAGGGAAATCGTGAAATCACAGTCTGACAAAGAAAAAATGCGCTCGCGCAAAAAACGCCTGCAGACGAATCTGCATGGATACAGCGAGAAAATAAAAGATTTACCGACACAGACGACTTCAGACGAACCACCTTGAATGTATCTGGATGCAAAGATGCCAACTGAGGTCAAAGTAAATGTGCAGCATGATAAACTTATTTTTTCCACTTTTTTTACGGTTGCACTGTATTTCCAAAATGGTAAACAAATGCCTATAAGCCAAAATTCAGGGACTAAAAATGCTTCATATTCAGCGATTATAATAGCAATAACTTGCGATTCACCTGTATTTATTGTGTATATTTGGACTTGGGTTAATGAGCCATAATGACATCATTCCCACTCGCACACCTCCATGCGATGGAGTCAAACACTCGAGCCAATGGGGGGGGTTCAGCTGAGTCTAAACTCCTGCAGTGAATATAAGTGTCTCCCTGCACAAACCCAGCTTGCACTACACCTTCCCCCCATTCAATATTTATGTTTCCGTTTTTATTGTCCTGCTCGCTTGACCCCGCCGCACGCTGTATTTATTTGGAATGCAATATGAATGAAATTTGCTCGGCAAATAAACTGGCTGGCATTTCGCTCTGTCCCTCCGCCTTCTCCGGGAGCTGTTTGCGCCCGGCCACCCTCGGCGCCGGTCTGCCCGAGCAGGTCCCCCCCCTAAAAGCCGATAAAGCTTTAAGCTCCCTTTCAAAATAGAGGAGCCGGCGCGAAATGCCACGCCGCGCAGCGGAGTCCATTTTGTGGCAAACACCGCCCGATACCATCGAGATTCTCTGGATTTATGGGACATGCATACTGCTTAGTCACTCGCTGGAGAGAGAGAGAGACAACGGGACTGGCTCCAGAGTGCGGGCGGCCACGTCGACAAGATCAAATCTCCCTTTAAAGAACTCGGCCACGGCGAACATTTCAGCATCAGGTAAAGACGACTTCGGACGAAAGCCGAACGGCCTTTGAAGACAATCGCTCGCGCGCGCGACCAGCAGGTGAAACCAGCCAAACGGAGCACAACCCGTCCGATCACAGTCGCAACTGCAAAGCCACAGCTGAATAAGAGGTAAAATCCCCCCCAACACACAAAAAAACAAAGAGATCCGAGAAGTTACAGTTCACTGCAGGTCTGCCTTGGTAATAGAGTCGTTTGTTCTGGCATCACCTGGGTGAGGAAGCTCTCCTCCCCTGCATGGGGGAGAGGCCACGCCGTGAGAGTGACTCATGAGCGGCAGTGACAGGCGCTCTAAGAGGCCGCTGATGGAGATGTAGAGGAGACAAGAGACTGCTCTGATCCTTATCCGACTTTTTTCCGCAAGCATTTGATCCGTCTCAGGGTCAAAACGGTGACTAAAGGAACGAGCCAAGGAGGCGAGAGTTCTACAGCCAATCGTGACGGCGATTTAGTCAATTTTCCTCTCCAATGTAAAGGTTATGTCTCTTGACATAAATTCTCATCACGTAGTAAAAAAAAAAGAAGAAAAAAACCGGCTGCCTTGTTCCCTCATATGCAAACATTAATTCACCGACATACAAACGTGCTGTGCAAAGTTTACAAGCGTGGAGGAGAACCCAACAATCACTGATTATCCTTTTTAAACAGCCACATTACAATAATTACTCCTTTCCTGCAATAAAATATTCATGCACGTAATAGCTTTGCATCTCCACTTATGCATTTGCATATATCATCTCCAATCGGAATGCTGGAACTGAAGCTTTGATTAGATACTGATGCAGAAAAGACATATTAGATCAAGTTGTCACTCTTGAACAACACCAAATACCATTAGCTGCTTTCCAATTTAGCAACAAACAAAAAAATGAACAAACTCGTGTTTTTACAGAATTGATTAGAACGTATTTGAAACTGGTGATTTACTGCTTAGGTTTTATGGATATCTAGTTTTTGTAGCCAATCGCATCCTGTGCTTATTGGTCAGTTTAGACATCTAGAACGATTTTAGCGAGTGTCTCGGTGGTGGAAGAGAGCGAGGCAATCGACCAAATCTCAGCCATCCGAACAGGGATCATCGTTGTATAAAATGAACTGACTGAATGGGGTTGTAGTCACGCTGCTGTAGCTTTTTTCATCAATGACTTCCTGGACATTAAGGAGTTTAATCCCCATCAGTACCTCGGAGACATTCTCATCATAGAAAAGGCCCGAAACCACGCTGAAACACGCGCTGCAACACAAATAATGTCCCTGTTCCATGAAATATAAGCTTATTTTTAGGAAGCGGATTTACAATCACCCCCCCGTGGCTGCTTTTCTCAGAAAAGGATTCAACTGTAAATAGACTTGGTGCAGGTTTTACCAACAACATAAAGACAGCTCAGTGATCCACTTTGCTCCACACTGGAGGTTTATCCACCTTAAGCCCCGACTAACAAAAACAGCGGTCAGACTCCGGCAGCCCACAGCCAGTGGAGGCTGTTTCACACTTGGATATGGCTTAATTTTACATTTAATTTCCTTAACATGCTCCGAGGGGCCAACGCAGTTTGTTTTTTTTATCTTCTTTTTTTCCAAAACGGAAGAAGTCAAGCACGCCTCGGGAACAACGTGTTTGTGTTCGAGCAGTTCTCACTGAAGTGGCCCCTTAAAGGAAAGCAGAACCGAGCCAGGATCTCCCCTCTCCCCTCCCCCCCCACTTACCGTCCACACAGGCGGGTCTGGCTCTTGTAGTTCCAGCGATCTGGCCCTTCTTGCAGGCGCAGCGGGCCGTCTGCCTGGCGATGGTCCGCCGTGGTTGGCTGCTGTCCCTGTCCAGCGTCACAATCTCGCATGTCCCCGCTGCCAGCTGGCCTGGAGATGACATTGCACCACAGGATGCGAGGTCAGAGGGATGAAATCATAAACAGGGCAAAATAAAGTAGTCTGTCTCATCTGTTAAATCTGTGCTCCATCATATGTTCACCGCTAGAGCTGCTCTATTTCTTGTTTTCGACTGGCAAGGCGCGAGCGAGTTTGACACATCGACATGAGGGCGTGTTGTTTATTTGGGCGTGTGTTCATCTAAACAAGACTTCGCATGCATAAACAGACATTTATCAAGATAGAAACATTCGATAGCGCTATACAGAGCTACGAACTTGCACTGTTGCACAAAGAACTGTGTAATTCCCCCAAGTTTAAGCTATGATGGCAGAATTTAGAATATAAAAGCCCCAAAAGGGGGATTTTTGAATGTATTACAGACTTAATTGACATTATGTGATATTTGACTTTTTTCGCAAAGCTTTCTTTCAACAGGAGACTCGAGAGGAAGCCGACACAAAGTGACAACACGTGTCAAGGGACCTTAAAAGACAATGGTGAAGAAATGACTTTTAGATTTCAGCCCCCTAAAGCTATTTCCCATTAAGGGCCACATCCAATCAGCGCACCTCTTTGTAGGTAATGTACCCATTTACCCATGAATGTAATGCATGAATACTGATGAACTTTGTAATTGCTGCCAAGTCTCGCCGCCTCACCCTCACGCGCACGCATCTCATGCATTCAACCGGGTGGCCTTTGGCCCCGGAGCCGGGGTCCCTGCTGCTCGCAAATTAACCTTTGCCTGTGTGCGCGGGGGCCCTCGGGTGCCACCCCGGAGAGGCTTATCAGGACCTAATTGTGATTGGCAGAGAGGGTGGAAGTTGTGATTAAACCTGGACTCCAGTCCCGAGCACTCGGGTGGCCAGCTTAATGAACTGAGCTGCGAGGGGTCACACCTGGGGTAATGGGGATCTATCAGGGACCGTCCTCACGCGGGTGTCCACGATGACCGCAGAAGACGGTTGGGTTTCATCGTTTTATTGGCGTAGCTGGCGATGTGCGATTTCACTACGACTCGATACTTTTGGCCTAACTTTTTTTCGTCATCTGTGCCACATTTTTACTTCATCGTGCACAGAGAGACAGCAGCTCTGCAGCCCTGCAACTGCTACCACAACAGAGTCGAGCTCAGTCAGGATCCGTGCCACTGCTTTGAGATGACGAATCGGTTTCTGGCGAAGATACAAACATTTGTACTGTAACACTGTGAACCCAAATTCAGCATTTATTTAACGGTTTCACTGCTTTGTCTTTGATACCCAACTGAAAGCTGTCTGTAGACATCCTCTGACACCTTCACTGCACAAATGAGCAAAATCATCACTCAAAAGATAAAATGAAAATCATTGCCGTGCACACCTCGAAAACCGTGCAACCGTTCGAACACGAACGGCGCCGATCAGATGCGTTTGGAGTGCGTTCTTGGACGGACCGCGGGGTCTGAATGGAGCCACTTGTTGGCTTTGTGTGTGTGAGGAACGCGAGCGGAGCCTCGGCAATGCAGTATAGAAGTGAGCCTATACAGGCAGCTCTCATACATCGGTGGCGTGCAGCTCGGTGTGTATCTATAAATACTGCTCTCCTTGAAAGACGGATGAAGTGATTAGAGATTCGCGGCGAGATGATTTAAGCAGGATGCCTCTGCTCAAAAATGCATGCCAACAAAATCCAATCTCTCATGTCTTTTGCACTCGAGAGATCAAGAAATCCTCTCCCCCACGCGCACACACTCACTCACACACACACGCTTCCTTTCTTTTTCTCCTTTATGCCTTTTCACTTAACTCCCTCCTCCCCCTTTGCAACTCCTCTGTCTTCTGTGGGTGATGCCGGATAATGACTTGTCATGTAAGCTCCTGCATGTGTATCTGGATCCATCCGCTACACTCCCCCCCCCCCACACACACACACACACATCGCACCCTCCTTTGCCTTCTTCCTGCTTCCTCTATTGGAGCTCCTCCACCGCGCGGAGCCGGACAGACTGTTTGGATGTCTTATGTAATCCGGGGAAACGCTGCGGCGCCGAGGTACCACGAGTGAAGTCAGCAAGTTCAAAGATGGTGGCTGATTTGACGCCGCGATTCCTCTGTTGTTCTTCTAGCTGGAGCTCATTAATAGACGACATTTCATCAAACCGGGGCATTGCTTTTACTTCCAGCGCCGCAGCTGCCAGGGAACTGAATTAATTCCCTCCTCATGTTGGCTTGCGATGTAAAGTATACTGCCTTGTATATATACTGCAGCGACTTTATAGGCAGGGTAAAAGGAAATATCTTTTAATTTTATAATGAGTGTGGAGGAATAATAAAACAATAGTTATGTACTGGCGTTGAGTATATAAGTCAGACCAGAGAAACACGGGTGACGTTTTTCCTGAACTCCACTCGATTTTGGTCATTTTGGTTGGGGGCCATCAAGGCGGGGGCGTCCCAAAGTTTGCCTGATTTCTTCTGTTTGCTACACAAACATAATGTTGTTATTTACAGAATGTAAGTGGACTTAGTAGCTCATAGACGAAGGGGATCATCCTGAAACTGGGGTTATCTTGATGATAGTTGTCCAGAGTACTTGATCTCAAACTCATTGTACGAAGCCCCTCAACCAGAACGACTGTTGACACCCCCGATTCAAAAGTTGATGAGAGCCTTTATTGTTTATCACTAAAGCCATGCAGTCGTCTGTCATAACTTGTCTGAGTCTTAAGTTTTTCAGACAGGAAGAACAAATTGTGCCCTGTCGATGTTTAATATTCTGGCTGAATCTTAGTATTTCTCAAAGTATTTGAGGGATCAGTCCTTGGGGAGAGAAATTAGCGTTTTAAACAAGTCGGTTCGGAGCTCGGAGCGCTGCCGGTGTTCGCCGGGTTTCTCAAACATTACGGGAGGGGGGGGGGGAACTTGAGGACAAGCTGGTCTCGGTCCCCCGATGATGTGGGAGTTGACTTCATTGCTTCTTTACTAAAACAAATTGCTCCAAGCGTCCCCGTGGCTCAGCCTCCAGAGCGCCGTGCCAGGGAATGGCGCGCACGTTGGCACTGCGAAACGAACGCGAGAACTAAACAAACGCAGCCCAAAAAAAAGCAGGAAGCGGGGGGAGGGGGGGAGAAGCTGAATTGAACCATATCTCCCCAACACAAGAAAGTGTTCTTCCTTCTAATGGCCTGGAGGGATCTGCTGAAAAGGTTGGAAAATATTACAGCTCCAATTAGGCAGTTTTCAGACAGCGTGACGATACAATTTGGTGCAAAACACCTTCCCCCTGAAATGAAACTCGGATGCTATCTGTCATTAACAACTATTTACACACGCGGCGAGTCGGGTCCGATCGCTCCTGTGAAGAAATTGGACCGCGAAGAGAAGAAACAGTAATCCTGTTTTCTGGAATCGCCTCATGAATAGTGGGAAAAATCCAAAACTGGCAGGAGTCCTCAGGAACTAACCCAAAGCTTGTACCAGTGGCGCTATGATTTATTATCACCCTTATCGGCTTCTGTTGTCGAGCAGTTGTCGGCTTGGCCGGCCAAATGGCTGATTAAAATGTATGTGTGGCCACCCTAGAGTGAAATGAAAGCTCCGACTGTGGCAGAAGATGGATTCCGTGTGGCTTAATGCAACGTAATGTTATTGACATGCTCCCGTGCTTTATTATTTCTCCCCCCGCCCCTGCTCCTCCGAGCTTTACGCCAGCTCCTCCGCACGCCGTCTTATGACAAATGTCTGGCCCGGCGACAACGCCGGGAAACACGTATGTGTTCCCGGCAACTAGCTCGATGATTCCTTGGGAAATATTTTCTTCTTTTTACATCTTAGCAGCTCCAGAGAGTCTCAATTTGCTAGATATTTATAAAAATGTGTGGTTAAGCTTGGTAGCGCTGATAGGTATCTACTTTGTTGTTGTTGATGGGTTGTTTTTTGATTTTTTTTATCCTTGTTCCTTTGAAAATCTGCTGTGTTTGATTCATGCTGGGAATGCAAACTGTGCTGCCCAACAAGGAGCTTTTTCCAAAGAATTATCAGAGTGTCCTCCAAAATTCAAATGCAAGAAGGCTTCCAAGGCTGCAATTTAAAGACACAGAGCAGAGCGACTGAACGAGGGTTTTAATTCATTTGTATCTTACAAAGACTCTCGTATGCCAGCAAAAGGTGATAAAAAGCCACCGGAGGGGTTTCTGATGGCACATCAGCACCACAGCACACCGGTCAGCACGCAATGAATTCGACTAATTTTACTTGAGCAAGAGTAATATGCCTGCTGTCATTGGACGCCAGCGAGGTGACTAATAATTCATGACCGGGGCAATAAATCTTGTTCAAGCATGAAGGGCCGCGAGGATTAAAGATAGACCCCGCTGTCTACAAGTCCAATCAAAGGTAGTTGTAATGTACAGGTAGGATGAACTTCAAGAACAATGCTGCCTCTGCTATTTGGGAACGCCCGAAAGGTGTCGGAGGGGACGCTGGGTCACAGGTTGAGTTGCACGAAAGACACTTCAGTTTGTGAGGTGTAATATATGCTTTTCTCTCCCCTCATCACTAGAGGTAAGCTTACAGATGAAGGGAAACTTTTATTGCATTCAAGTAGCTGATTTTTCCTCGGCGGAATGCTAACGAACGGTTTGACAGCTCGAGAAGTGCACTCGCAACCCCACTCCTCCTCGCACGCAAGGCCGCTGTGGTTTGAGCCAAGCAGGCGACCGACTTTGGCGTCCGTACAGCGCCGTTCTCTCCGTAGCACGGGAAGGGGGCTGGCTACAAATATGCTGTGTAAGGTGAGGAACCTTAAGTGCTGAAAATATAACAAATCGATCGGTGAATTAAGCAAACAACGTTGTCGCGGCGTCTCGGAGGAGCCCAGCGACCCACGCGGGAAGCGGGGAACCGGGGTCGACGGCGAGCCGCGCGGACACGCCGGCTGCCTGAAACGAGCGTGTAATGGCTGAAGGGTCTGCTTTCACGACGACTTATTTACCGCGTATTCCCCGTTTAACCCAGAGACACTGAGCGGCAGCACGGTGTAAACGAGCGTCACATCTGTTCTGCTGGAGAGGACACAGTGCGTACCCAATGTGTGTGTGTGTGGTAGACATTGCCAAACTAAAATGCTATATCACTCCAGCGCGCTACAGCTGTTCAGAACGAGAGGTAGGGGGTGGGGTGGGGGGAGTGTGGTGCCAAGACTGCAAGTCTGAAATCCCATTTCGGATCCAAACGCTGCATTAGTGGAACCTTGATGTCATCCCCCCACCCCGAGGCCTGCCGGGCTGGTTTTTAAATGAATCCTTTTAACAAGCTCTAATCAGAGGCTGGGAGAGCCAGCCGAACAGCATGTGGTGCTGCGGGAAGGAGAGCGTGGCGGATGAAATTACAGCTTTAGGTAAAAGAGCGCGACGGCGATGATGTAAAAGTCGGGCCGGAAGCCGCCGAAACCAAACGGCCTTTGAGCGGGACGCCGCGGCTCGGAAACAACGCGGGGCGGCCACTCAGCGCCGGGCTGGGGCGCGTCTGAACCGAGGACCCTGGGAGTCGTTTCGACGGTGGTCCGCCCCCGATGAGGAGAGCAGAAAAACGTGATGGGAAGAACAGAAATGATGAAGAAATTGGGTCGGGGGGGAGGGGGGGGGGGTCACAGCTGTTGGGCTTGTCAGTGTGTGGCAGACGGGGCGGCGGCCTCGCTCCCTGCAACACTCATTTCATGTTTTCGATAAAAAGGAGTTCATTTCCTTTCTTGTCTGAGAGTTAGATGGCAAGATTGATTCTGCTCTTCCTCACACTGCCTGTCCAATCCCAAGCCAAAGTCAGGGGCTGTTTTTCTCCCGACGCACACAAACAGGCTGCTGGGTTCTGTCCGCCATCCAACTGCTTAATTTTGACATATTAAAACACACATTGTTCATGTTTTCCTGCCTAAAAGAGTGGAACTGCAATCTGTCCCGGAGAACTGCATGCCTGCTGTCTGTCAGCTCCATGAAAAACCCACACGACCAAAAACCAACTGATCCAAGCAGAAACAAATGAACAGATGTGATAAAACAAAAGATTCTGGTATTTTCATAAAATAATCAAAGAAATCCATCAATTTCACTTGATGACGCTCACTTCCTGAGTGATGCTGTTTTATTTTAAATCCAAAAGATATTCGGAATTGGCGCAGGAATGATCTAATTCCCAGGAATTAGCTTTGACTGCGCTGACTCGCAGCGGCCAGTCATCTGTCGCCCTTCCAACCTCAAAAAGTGACCAGAGATCCGTCACAAAGCTCGCCCTGATATTATTAATACCTCCCCGTCGACGCAGCCATGACTCAGAGGAAGTTGGGGAGTTAATCCTCGGTGGGAGCACTCTCTCATCGTGACGAAGAGGGGAGGAACGGGGGAGCCGTGGCCTGGCTCATCTATTTTCGACAAAACAAGCTTGAATGGGCGCCTGACTCGCGTTGTGGGAAAGTGATTTGATTTCCCTTTTGCTGGGCTTTTTCCTTAAAATGTTGGAACAAGCGGCACTCACAGAAACATGTGCATGCACATGCGCGCGCGC
>JASSRZ010000032.1:4484588-4521606 GCA_032164315.1 Malacoctenus gilli | reverse complement strand
CACACCCACACACGCTTCCTCTGCAACCCATCCACATGCATAAAAGAATACGAACACAAACGCAGCAGATAATGCCAAACATAACCACAAGATAGATTTTAGTCTCCCCGGCTCCGTCTCATACATATGCACACACACTCACACAGACACACACATATAACAGCTAAGTGAATGTTGCTATGCAACCGCAGCTACAACTTAAGTCAAGAAAGCTGCAGCTCTTTGCACATTTTCACAAAGATAATTTTCTACTCCAAACTGCCATTTTTTTTTAAAGCCAAAGACCAGGAGCCTGCAGCGTGGAACACGGAACATGGCTGATTTAATTTCTCCTAATGACCAAATACCAGCCTGAACTGCAGCGCCCATTAGACTTGCTAAACCTTCGCACTTCGTGCGCTCTCATTACCATATAGACAACACAGTGTTGGCATTACCAGCGGTCAATACACACCAGTGGGTTATTTTCTTTTTTCAAACTTGGTTCAAAGCTCAGCTAGACTCATCTTCATCAAGTTTGACTAACATTAGGCCGAAGTTGTACAATGCTTGACGCGTCTTTCGGGATCATCACTCAAGGTGACACGGAAACGCCTCTTTTGTGGGCGTCGACCAGAGCGAGTTTGTTGCTCGAGGGTCCGCAAACTGAACACAAGGCTGGAGATTCTCTCCTCCGTCCAAACAGAGCAGCATAAAGCAAATCTATATTCAAGTCACACCACTTACGTAAAGCACATTATGTGGCCACATGTATGGCCGTGCTCCATATACAGCTACCTTGCATTACCTTGGACGTGTTACCAATTGATATATTATTCCTTTAATTGCCGAAGAAAAAGGAAGACCTCACAATCTCGCTGGAGTCCCCCGATGCCGTTTTCTTCTCTTCACATGACACCATCGCGCAGCCTTTTTTTTTTTCCTTCCGCCTGCACCGGCTGATTAAAATGAATTCATTCACTTCGCGTGTAGCTAAACGGGGCTTTTATAACAAAGCGAGGGCCCCCCCCCTTTATTTCCTCCCATGACCTTGTGTAAAGCACGTAAAGAATGGTGTTTTCCCACGAGACGCTCTCTTTTCCCAAGCGTTGGTGTTTTAGAATAATGAAGTCGGCTTAATAACGGGGGTGTTGGGCGAGAAACAATGAATGATCATCAATTAAAACGGCGGGAGCAAAGGGAAAACGAATGACCCCCGTAACCCTCGGTAACGCGGCAGAGAGTGCGCGCGATCCGCCGCATCGCCGTGCCACTTCGCTCCTGCAATTAAGCACATTTCCCCCCACGCCGGCTCCCCTCTCCCACGGGAGATACATCGCAACCGGGCGGTGATAAGGTGGAGTCCCTTAAACGTTGCCGTGATTTCGCCGACTAAAGACTCCTGGGCGAGACCTCCGATCGTTCGTCTTTCGGCGCCCTCGGGGGGGGGGGGGGGGCGCGGGAGGCGAACCGAGGGACGGCGCGTTAGGCGGCTGTTCGCCTCCTGATCGGCGCCGGCCACGCGTGAATGTGTGAAAATCTATATGAAAGCATCGAGGAGTGTGTTGTTGGTGCGCGGGCTTACATGCATGTAATATATGCATGGATTCCTCGAGGCACATGTGGGCCAGCAGTCGGGGATTTTTTTTTCCCCCGGTGTGAAAAAGTGTGTTTCTTTTGTGTGTGGCTGATATTTTTTTTTCCCCCCCCTCAAAAAAAACTGCTCTCTTCAGCTCTATCTTCTATTCACTCTTCAACCGACACACACGAGCGCTCGCCAGGGGGTGGGACATCCACAATTTACAACCTCCCCGGCTTTTTGCCAACCAAATATCATTTGAACAAAGATTCTTTTTTATTTTTTTTTTCCAAGAAGGAAAAAAAAAAGCCTTTTTCCTGCACCTCAAAAGAGCTTCACCGTGTGTGTATATGTGTGTATGTGTGTGTGTGCATTTGGTGGATTGTTTAAAAAAAAAATAGAGAAAGAGAGAGAAAAGCGACTGACATCTTTTTGAACGTGATGTGAGGAAGAATACAGCGATGGCCTGAAGGAAACAAAAGTAACCTCGCAAGTCACGGTCACCGACACAGAAAGAGTAATGGATTCATGTTTGTGCATCAGAGTGTTACGGAGGCAGTATAGCGGCGCTGCAGGCGCTGCCAGGGATGAGGTGCAGCTCTTCAAAAAAAAAAGAAAGAAAAAAAAAATGGCGCCGCAAGCTTTGGGCCACGGGAGCCACGGTGTCAGGAGCGACCATATGGAGAGTCACCGGACAGCTCGACTGCCGTATGTTTACTCGCGCAGGCTGAGATTGTTGATCTCATGAAGATTGAGTGGGCCCACTCCCCCAAAATAGGGTCCATCTTTATTGAAAATCAGCCCTTTCAAATGATTTCTCTCCAACATGAACCAAAATAAATGCCGTTGTCGCGCCAATCCGTTCCAAAGAAACAAAACTTGTTTAGATTGAAATTTGTACCATTACCATATGTTTTTTCTTCGCACGCGCGTATACCAAACAAAAACAAAGACATGACACCTCATTAACACAACCACTTATCTGCTGTGCCCAATTCGCTGTAATTGGACTAATGCGACTGGATAATGTTTTCACCAGGAGTAATTTGCTAACAGATTGATTTACATGCGAGAATGGCAGCTGAAGGCTTGATAAACCCAATACGGGCGAATCAAACGATCTGCGTAACAGGCAGTCCAAAGCGAGATAGTGACGACTGGAGATTAAAGTCTGAGGCGACGTGCGCAGAACTCTTTGATTGTACATTAAAGTGCTTTGATTCCCTATGCGAGAAAGTGGGAGAATATCCCGCAATTAGGACTAAATGGGATTTGACAATTAACTTGCGCCGCAGAAACTCTGCGAGGCGCTAGACGGGGGAACGGACGCCGGTTTCGGCGCCCTTGCTTGGCAGTCTGAGCACGCTTTGCGCGATCGGTCGCATCCAGTCGCTCCCACGCAACGACGCGCCGAAGACGAGAGTCGCAGCGCGAGGGGCTTGCTCGCTGCAGGGTCCGACTTGGGGTGTTCGCGTCTTGCCAAAAGAAACCCGTGACACCCTCATGGCAGACGACTGAGACGCCACCGCTCACCTCACTGCGGCAGGTGAAGCCACTCCCACACGGAAAGCTTTACATCGCAGCTGTCGTGCACACTGAATTTATGCAATTTTGTACGAATTTATATCGCATTTTCTTTTGCATTTACAGTGCTACATAATATACTATTCTCCTCGCATCAGCGGTCCCTTGATATCCCGTCGATTATGCCTTTGTTACAACGCAGCGCGATCGATAGACTGGATCAATCAATCGAGGGCAGAAAGGAAAAAAAAAAAAAAACTTGTACCACGACTGCACAAGTGTGTAGTGTGCCGCGGCTGTGTATGGGAGTGGCAGGGTGCATGGCTCCTTTCACTGCAGCTTGATCAGCATGCAGGCTGAGGTGTGTGGGAGAGCGGTGATTGAATACAGAGGCTGCAGGCCCCGGCACTGCCTTTAATCTCCCCTCCCCATTTAGCTTGGCCTCTGTGTCGCTGCTCTGCCGAGGCTCAGCTGGGGCATAAAGGCACCCACACACACGCGTGCGCGCACCCACACGCACGCGCACCCACAACTCGCCACGTCTGCCAGGCTTCTCCCAGTCTTCTGATCTGTTTCTCCTTCTGCTGGTGTCCGTCCCGCCTCTCTGTCTGTCTCTCATCTTTCTTCTGGACACACTCTGTACTTTGAATCTCTATTTGTTGTCAGACTGAAAACTGCAGCTGCATGTTTCATTTCTAATACATAACAGGACCAAAAACAAAGCATCAGTGTCAACAAACAACATCAGAAACATTTTGCAGATCAATACACACACACACACACACGGTTCTGTGACGAAACGCTGTAAATTAGAACGTCGCGTTTCACGTGAGATCGACGTTTCCGATCACACCATATGTGCGGCGGCCCGCACAACCCGGCACGTTGGAGTCAATCTGCTAAGCTTGCATTACTGTTGCTCCAAAGGAGACACCTTGCAGAAATGCACAGGAGTGTGCTCCGATGCTAATTCTACCGCATATTTTATTCACTCAAGAGAAACGCGGCACACTGCATGTAATAAGCGGCGCGATCACACACCGGGGAGTTTTGGGGTGGAGCCGCGGCTACACTTATCTTCCTCGCTGCCGTATCCGCACGCCTCAAAACTCAACGTTTTAAACCGCAAACACGACGGATATCTGCGGTGGCGATCGACGCTGAGTGCGATACTGTCGATACAGGCCGAGCCAACGCCCGCCAATAGCAGGCGTCTCGGGTGAATTCGATCAGAAGTGAACCGTCAGTTCACACCCGCTAATAAAGAGAGTCGGAGCGGGCGTCGTGGGTGATCATTTGAGACGCCCCATAAATAATAGAGGAAGCTCGAATAAGAAGTGGAAGAAAGATTCGTCGGTGCAACAAAGTCAGACAACCGAGTGCAACTGAGTCTGATTTCAACAGGAAACTTCTGATGAAGCTCTCATTTGCAAATGCAAAAAAATTCAACAAATCAGTGCATTTAAAGCAATATTAAATAAGTTGACACTGGTGATCTCACTGTTAAAATGTGGTTTAATCTTTGGAGCTGCAACATTTCTTTTTCCTGATTCCTCCTCCATATCTTTTTTCTTTGCCTTGACGTCAGCAGGCGCTTCCTGATTGTGGTTTCGGGTCACATATGTGGACGCGGTGCCGAAAATAACGGCGCGAGCCGCACACTTTTCAGTCGGCCTATCTGGATCCAGTCTGAGTAATCAGACGCGAACGCGTGCTCAAAGCATTCACACCGGCACTCCGAGGTGCCCGTGTGTGATCGGGCGATGAAGGCCGCGGTTCAATGCCTCGGCGCGCTCACTCCACGGCGAAAAGTGTCCTCAATCATAATGAGATTTCTAATAGGTAGTTAAAATCTGCAGAAGACAGCTCGGGTTTAAGGGGGGGGGGGGGCATTTAACGTGTTCTTACTGCTGCTGTCCTTGTATTTTAGAGCTTGTAGAGAACATAAAAAGGTCTTCAGGTTCCCTCTCATCTATTTAATTTCTCCCAACCTCTGTGTAACTCTTTTTTGCAGTATTGTGTGTACAAGTTTCCAAATCCCATTAACTTTTGACCGCAATTGATCACTCAGACAAAAACCCCACTGGAGCCCTTTTCAGCTGTGTTTTTTTTTCCCTCCTTTCTCCTTTTTTTCCCGCTGCAAGAAAATGACACAACTGGCATATCTGACATTGCAGATATGCCAAACTGAAGAACATTTTCAGGAAGACTCTCAAATAAAAAAAGGGCACGCAGGAGGCTCATGGCGAAGAGATTTCTCGCTGTGTGAAGGCAACAGTGAAAGCATCGCCGGGGTAAATAAACAAATGGTTCAACAGGTCCTAAAAATACATATATTTCACAGGCCCTTGAAAGTTAACACTCCAGATGGAGCACCGAAGGCTGTTTTGACTGCACGGTGCCACAGGATGAGGAAGGCCCCATGTTTAATAGGTGAGCCGATACTCTTGAAAAGAAGAAAAACAGCTTTCACATTCAGCATTGCTTTAAAGACCAACTGAAAGCCCAGAAAATCTCACTGACGGCGTCAGGAATTTGCCGACACGTCATTAAAGAGACGGTGGCGAGGAGGACTTTCAGACTGGAAGGGTTGTAAACACAAGGCAGAGGATCTGAATTGCCAGTTCATGCTAAGGTGTAACCACACTGTGGTTAAACTGTGGCCCTTGAGCTGAATGACTTGGACACCCCCGCAGTGTGGATCCATCACAGCGCAGTGATCAAACAGAAAGAAACGCAACACGCAGTCCCTGTGTGACGGGAGCAGAGTCTGGATCGAATGTTTGAAGGTAGCGGGCTAAATATTTCAAGCAAGACTCCGTTTTCGAGCGGCCTCCTCAAACAACAGACACAGAAGCGCTCGCTTCGGTCACAGCTGCCAGAACCCAGCCGAGGCCCGTCGAAAGCAGTCGCCGTGATGGACAGGATGCGCCGTTAGGTGCAGGAAGTTGGCAGCTGCACCAGGCTGAAAGTTAATATTTCTGCGTCCCGGAGGGAAAATAGAGGCTGTAAGCACAACTCGGGATAAAGGAGATGAAAACAGAGCGACGCCACCCATCAGAGGCTCCACTCTTGCTGATGGGTCTCGGCTTTTTGGCCGCTTTTCAGGTGAGCCGTTCCAGCGGCGGCATCGATACGCAATGAAACCGAAGCTGACTGCTGCATGAAAATTTTAGAGCGCCTTGCACTTTCGAAGGGCTTGAAATATACAATATGACCGTTCAACGTGGCAATCGCATTTAAAAATAACCTGCAATAACACCGCGTTGTTAAAGCGTTTCAAGCCCAAATAGGTAAGTGATTCGATCAAGAAAATAACTGCTTCGATATACAACCATTTACGATGGAGTTTGGTCTTTTTTGGCCATTTTAGCTCTCGAAAGTTACTCACAAGGAATTTCAGGGATGGTTTTTCCAGCTCTGCGAGAAAGATTTTGTTGCGACAGATCCAGCCGGTGTCACCATGAAATATATAAATGCGTTAAGTGAGAACAAAATACGCGAGAGTCTCAGAAAGACGACGAGCGCAGGCGAAGGTTTGGCGAAAGTTCAGCCACCAGATGTCTTCAGCTGTTTCATGATGGAAACTAGTTTCAGCGCCCCCCAAAAATACGCTGTGCGCCGTGCCTGATTAGCAGCTCGCCCAATTACCACAGTGCAACACTGGGGCACCAATAAAAGCCAGGCAGACACAGAGGAAGCGTGCAGCTGTCAGTTCATTCAGACTTCAAAGTTTGCAATTTGTGTCTCTGTGTGCGGATGTCACCACGTCTGGGAGTAGGAGCGGGAGGCTGGGGGTGATGGGGGTGGTGGTGCTGGGGGGGGGCGAGGGGGACGGAGAGAAAAAGGAGGGATGTCGGAGAGAAACGCAGAGGATGAAAATGAGAGAGCGATCAAGCATGAAGACAAACGAGAGACAGTGGAAAAAGAAGTGTGTGTGTGTGTTTTGTGCCATGACCCAAGTTTCCAAGTAGGATTCATCAGCCGTCTCCTTCGCCGGCACCCTCCTGGATTAGCTGAATAGAGATGATTCCCCCGTCTGAACAAAAGGCCTCCTCCTAATCATCGCAATGATGCCGCTGACAGCTGACTGACTGACAATGAGACAACTCCACAGAACACGGAGCACACAGCTCATCTCATGTCGGACCATTGTTAAGGGTGGCTTTCATTTATGTGCGCACACACACACACACACACGCCGCTTTATTTCCCCTCCTCCTGCTTCTCCCGGAGCTGCGTGTCACTGACTCAAACAGTCTTTGGCTGGTCGGAAAGTGGAATACCCACAATCAGGGAAGCCATCTCACTGCAAGATGCACGAGAAAAACAGGAAGAAAGGAAATTATCCCTCCAGGTTTTCACATCTTTTTGCAGACTTTTTCTAATTCTGGATGAATAATTTGGTGCCCTTATGATGCCTGCTGAGGGGAATGGGGTGGGAGGGACGTTGAGTCGTCAAGGCGACGGCACAAGCTGTCATTGTGTCACACTTATGCAACAGTCCCATATTGTTTAACTGAATAATAATCGCTACTTCCTTAAAAGTTACAAGTTACAAATACCATACAGAGTCAAGTTACTGTCCCCCCTTTATGACTGGAGTTTAGAGAAACAACAACAGAGCTGTTTTTATGAGCTATTATGACTCATTGAGTTCTGATGTTAACAGTCCGCAGGAAAAAAGAGACAGCAGCTGTGCAGCTTTCTAACTTCTCACAAGCAACAAGCAACTGAGAAGTCAGTAGAAAATGAGAAGGCTGTCACGTATGACTGTATATGAATGTCCATACTTGAAAGAAACCACATCATTTTATAACATCACGATTAAACCTTCAACAACATTTCATCGCATAGATGTTGCTTCTCCTTTACAGATGTACAAGTGCTCGGCGAAGTGGAGGGGCTCGTTTGAATCGGGCAGCAGCCGGATTGCTGCTACTCATCCAAAGTCAGGCCCTTCATCTGCATCCTCGTTATGTACGTACTCCAGCACGCTGCTACACACACTATCCATGCGATATCAATTGCATGCAATTCCAACACCGACGATCAAGCGGCTACCTGCGGTGCACTTGTGCATTAAAAGCCCCTTGCGTATGGCCTTAATTGGTACCTAATCACAGCTCGCATGCTTCTCTTGAAATGCGTTCGGGAAAAAAAATGTAATTACACGTCAAGAATCCTAAACATTGTAAATGACTCCGTATTAGATAATATCGGGGGCTGAGGTGCAATGAAAGCGCAGGAAATAGAACCAGCGCAGCACGTTCACCGTCAGTAAGAAGGAATCCATTAATAGAGGAAATCCCCAAAGGCCCCACCTCCTTTTTTGGCACGGGCTATATAATTGGGTTACTTAGCGGCTACCCCAATCTTATAAGCCCAGCTATTTTGTTCCGCTAAGCTCGAATCATCGGGTGCGCTAAAAGCCGCTCATTTATCAATATCCAGGAGGTGACTCTCTGCTGTGCAGCAACCGGTGGGAGGATGTGGAAATAAAAGTTTGCAGTCAGAGCGACGCTAAATCGGATGCGCATCAGCATCAGTTAAGGATTGTTTAGGGTTTTCTAAGTTTGGTAAATAAATGGAGGGATTGCTGGAAAACTTTGCACAGTGCCATAATGAGGAATAGTGATACTTCCAAGGTCATTTTCCAGTACTGTTGCTTCAGAGTACCGCATAGTACTACACGCAGGGCTGATTTTTACAAATGCGCTCCCGGAAACACTCGGAAAAGATGACAAGCTGCTGACGAGTTAACAATCCGATCCCACCTCCCGATCCGAGCATCTGCCATCAGTCTGCCATCAAGCTATCCATCCGGAGGGTAAAAAAAGGGCATAAAATCAAGGAAGAGAACGACCTCTGGTACTTTTTTTTGTACTTGGGGAAAAAAAAAAATCAGGTGACAGAGCTGAACGAGGAGCGTTCTCTCTTTTCTTTCTGATTTCCATAACAATCACAGGAAATAGGTCTCGATTGGGTCAACACTCATGTTGCTTTTTGATTGCACTCGGTTTGATTGTGCAGGAGAAGATGTAACGGAGACGGTGACAAAAAAAAAAAAAAACCCTGAAGGAGAAGTAGATCTGACTGAATATTTTAAGCATTCAAAAAAAACAAAAAAACTGGGTAGAGCAATCACGATTTTACCTGATAAATCACATTAAGTTTATGGGTTTGTTTTGGTTGTTTAAGAGGGGGAAAATTAAGGAGTAACAAACCCGAGAGCTGCATCTGTAATTTGTATGGTAATATGTCATTTATTGTTCTGTACCTGGATGTATGTGTGCCATCTCTGGAAAATAAACCTATCAGAGGTTGTTACCCAGCTCATTTTTCATTTTCAGCTACAAGCACCTTCACAATATCATGAAAAAACTACAGAAACGACAGCTCGAGTTGGGGGAGCTTCAGTGAGGTCCTTCGCACAAAAAAAGGAGCTTTCTGTACCCATAATTCTCCTCGAGACGAGCGAATACATGCAGATACATCATCTCGTCCACTGCTCCCCGTCCGATGCCACAAACTGCGGCGCAAACAAGCACATAAAGAGGCAAACTGTGTCTTATATTTCACTTTTCTGGCGGGAGAAGCTGCTTGGCCAGACATTTGCTCATGAATATTTAGGCTGGGATCCTATGAATATGCATCGGGATGCCAGGGCAGCGCTATCAGCGTGCAGATTTATGAGCCCGTGTAGGAGATAATGATAAAGGAAGAGCTCACCTGGCTGCTGCCACGCTGGAGCAGAATGGGTTTGCGCTCGACAGACTCGGAAATTCCATCCAGCCTTTTTCACAAACATTACGCAATATCATGCCGTGATACGACTGCAGAGTTTGTGGACGTTCTTTTGAAACCCATCTGTGATATCGTGTCCCGGACATCCTGCCCCTTCAAAATAAAAGGTCCTCGAATGCTGGAGAAAAATGTCAAATGGCAAAGTGCGCTTTTACACACATTTTCCTTTTTTAATACTTCGGTGGTGACAAAGTTTTTACAATATCTACTTTGGGGTCTTGGGATGAAATTCCACTTTAAATTCTGAGTCGCAATTCAAAGTTTGAATTTTTGCTTTATCTGGAGCACTTTAAATTAGTATAAACGAGCAAGTGGAGCAGAACTGTCACAGCAAACTAATCTGAAATGGCATTTCTGTCGTTTTGAGGGTGCGACCGCGATTTGTTTTCCCCTCTGCCCTTGAGGTACAGCGAGACGCACAGTGTCACAATTTCTTGTTTTTTTTTTTATCGGTGCAATGCAGTACCTGCATGTGTGTATCATTTGTCGCGCATGTGTGGTGCCTCTTAAAGTGTGTCAGCGGTGATAAGACGCCATACTGCCCACCACATATCGCAATCTCCCGCCTCAGGCGAAGAAACGCCAGGGAGCCCAAGAAGAAGAAGAAGAAGAGAAGAGACGCATACAGAAAAGTACACTGAAATACTTTGGAACGTCCCCCGCAGGGAGGGAGGTGAAGATTGGCACCGGCGCCATGCTGGATCCTCTGGGATACGTTTTCAGTTTAAAGAGACGCTTTGGTTGTTTTCAGCTCTAATTTTTTTCTTTTTCTCAGGGATCTCAAAGCACAGCCGACGTCGGTGAATGAAACTCGACGCGCGGCGGCCCGAGCAACGCGGGTCACCTCAAAATAAACAGAATGCTAATTTCACAACCCTTTGATGGGCAAATCTCTGGCACCTTTACCAACACGACTGATGATAAATGCTGAATATTAAGGTTGTGCATTTGGATTCCCACCACAGCCCCCCTCCCTCCCCCCTTCTACAAGTCGATGACAGAGCTAATTGAACCTCTACCATTCGGATTCACAGGAAGGGTGGCTCCACTTCATTTGTCATGCATGTGAGTCACTGTGAAATTATTTTCCTTCGCTTACGCAACCTTGTTAGAGGCTGCTGATGTGACCCCCCGCCCCCCCTCCTCAAAAATGTCAGAGGAATTAAGATTTGACTTTCAAAAAAACAACCAGCCACCTCCTGATCCGTCCCAGGAATGCTGATCAAACATGACAGGCATGCAAAATAACTGCTGCTATGGAGGCACGGCGAGGAATTAGCCGCGGCGCCAAGTTCACTCTCCCCTTCTGATATGTTTTTCATTATCGCTCCCGTGTTTCGTATCAGAGGTGCGCGGGGGTCGGGCCCCGTCTCAGTCCCGGTCCCCCCAGTCTCGATAATTGGGCTCCCACCAGTCCTCCCGGTATCGCTTGCTCACTATTTGCTCCGAGTTGGAGTCAAAGGTACCAACAGTGTTGCCATGAAACTACAGCGTATGCAAGAGTGCTGCTTACACTACTAGCTCTTTGTTACAAGCAAGTACACTGTTCTGTAGCATCGAGGCGATTGTACTGACTTGACCTTGAACTGCTCGATCAAATAGTAGCGTTGAGGTTGTTGACTGAAGTGCTTTCCCTTAAATCAAGCCTGAGCCATTAGCAACAACTCTTAACGCACTTCGGGAGGAAATCAAACCCACAAACAACATGCAAAGTCAACACAAGAGGCCTTGGAACTCGGAGTGCTGTCGCTGCGAGTCAAGAATACTAACCACGGCCCCCCGCACCAGGGTCCAGCTCCATAAATCTACTCGACTGATGATATAGAGTCTAATTACATTACTTGCCATCAATTAAAAGCATGATTGGCTCAAGATTAGGCTTTGAATATTCCAGAATTAATTACCACATCAGTTTATGCAGCAGCAGATACATTCAGCGATGGTGTCATCTTTAGGGTACCCGATTGGTTCCAACGTGCCGGCAATCGGCTTGTAGTGAAAGCATGTCAAACGCAATACAACGCATTATTAGTCTTAAATGCTTCAGATGTTTGTGTGTCCCTCACATAGTTTCCCACAACAGCCGGATGAGCGGGAGCTGGTGTCTCGGCAGCTGCTTCTCAAAGCTAAGTAGGTCTGAATGCCACTCATAGAGGTGGCAGCGTTTAGGAGCAACCATTGAGAAAAGACCGATGGAGAGATCAAAGCAAAGAGCGACGGGGAAAAAAAAATGAGCACTGCACATCACAAGTGATGACACATTATTGATGCCGCGAGAGCTAAAGAGCTCCCTCTTAAACATATTAACGTCCAGGGTTTCTTTTTTTTTCTCCAGTCCATCACAACCTGGCTTCTGTTCCTGCTCCCTGCTTTTGGCAGCCTGCTCCCACTGAGGAAACGGCACCACTTACTATAGCAACATCATTTTGCATAACAAAAGGGGAAGGAGATGGCGAAGCGGGAGAACGCAGAGGAGACGCGAGCGTGTCGAGTATGTAGCGAGTTGTCCTTTCTTATGTGGGGGGCGACGCATTCGAGCGTGAATGTCCACATGTGTGTACGTTCGTAATAAAGCTTGGGGGCGCGAGCTGGCGTGCAGACAGTCAATGTGCTTTAATGGAGACTATGTGCTCACTGCGGCACGGCAAGGATGATAAATTATTCATCGGCTACAACACTCGAGCCATCGTCAGGCCGCCACTGTTATTGCCAGCCGATGGTCAGCTGTTGCTTTGAGGGGAAAATAATAACTTCCTGCTAAATGGTCGTGGAAAGACAAGAAAAAAAAGATCCTGTTGTGCTGCAACGGCCATCGTCAGGAAATGGAAAAAAAAAAGTTGCAGACACAAGGAGGGTCGAGGAAGTTAAAAAGCAGTTGTTTACAGCTCCCCGAACTCTCACAAACTCTCCTTGTTTTCCTCCTTTATCCCTGCGTCTTCACACACACACATACACACACACGCTGCAGTTTTCACCCTCCTTCCCCTCTACGTCCACTCCCGTTTCCATTTTATGTGGTCAGCTGTATCCACTCGGTGTCCCTCTGTCCTTGCATTCATCCCTCCCTCCGTCCCCCCTCTGCGCGTCCCATCCCTCCCCAACCTCACCCTCCCCTCCCACAGTTGCTCTTTCTTGCTCCCACAACCCCTATTTCTGTCTCTATCTTCCAGTGGAGGAGGTGCCAGGGCAGCGTAATTGGTATTCAGGCTCTGTCAGAGCCAATGCAGAGCCCCGTTAGCAGAATAAGAGAGGAAACATCCTTATCTGGATTTCCACGGTAAGCAGAGGGATGGGAGGCTGGGTGGGAGGAAGGCGGGTGGGGGGCTTCAGCTACACTTCCCGCTCCTATTAATTTTTATTTTTATTTCCTGTGTGTGTGTGTGTGTGTGTGTGTGTGTGTGTGTGTGTGTGTGTGTGTGTGTGTATTGTTCTCCCTTCTTGTAGTCCTCACCCTGCTGTCCGCGCTAATTGTCGACTGGTTGTGCCGCAGACTCCGGAAAACACACATACATACACACACACACACGTACGGCAGCAATGAACACACTGTGGTTTGGAAGTGCACACAACTGGCATCCAGGCTCCACGTGCACACAAGGGAAGGAAAACAGACGAACACCTGCGCACACGCACTCACAAAGACATCACACAACCTCGTACGGCCCCCTGGCGCACAGCTTCCCCCACATTTGCATCAACCACACTTATTACAAACACACACACACACACGCACACACACCCGCACACACACACTCTCTCACTATGTCCTATCCTCTGTCTCCTCTCAGTTCCAGAGGGCTACACTACGAGACACATGTACTCGCGCAGCACCATTACGGGGCTATTTTGAGGACATTGAGTAAGTGTGCTCAGCTCCTGACTCAAACTACCGTCTCCCTGAACACTGCGAAATGTGACAGTGGCTTGAATGAGAGTTAATTAAAGGCGGCTATTTATGCATTAGCCTTTGAAGCGGGCTGTAATAATGGGCTTAATCAGGAATGAGTCAAAAAAGTGGATCATTCGGAGACAATTCAGTGCTAACACAACACACTATCGACATGGTGAGAGTTTGATCTCGGTTCAGCGCGATTGCTTTTCTTTCTCTTTGATTCAGGTGTCAAATAACAGGTTATTACAGCGCAGACAGGCACCAAGAACAATGCATCACTCAATTCAGCCTTGGTGCTTGTCAGATAATAGTATTTTTGGTTTGAATTGGACACCAGAAACCTTTAGTGACTGGATTTCTTTGAGGCAGCTTAGACTCGACTCTCGACCCAGCACAAGAGGCCCCTTCACTGTTTAGAATAAAAATAATACGTTTCGTAATTAGTTTTTGCTGCAGTTTGGGAGATTCTTGATTTTGCTCCGTTCGGTGGTCATAAACCAGCGTATTGTGTTTTGTGCGAACCCCTAAATTATGTTGATTTCTCAAAGGGTGTAATTTGAAAAACTGAAGCGTGAGCATCAACACGAATGTGAGAGAGTCCCAAGAGGGATTCGTTTCCCTTGCAGCACGCCGTACCTGCGACAAGAACAGAAAGGGCACATGTAAAGGCGCTGAGACTACAATTTCTGATTAAAATATGAAACCTGACTTTGCATACTCATCGCTTCTAAATTTTTAATGGCAGCAGTCAAATACTTTCGCGGCAAAGTGTTTTTGTGTGCACGCTTCAGAGAGCTGTTCCAGTTTGGAGGCAGGCTGAGCTGCTTCAACACAGCAGAAGAATTACAATCGCGGAGAAAGGGTTCAAATGTGTCCATCAGGAAGCTTGCAAAATGTCAACGTAACGATGGGTGCGAAGAGTCTCGATTCTGTCTCGATGGTTGAAAAGGGAAAATCTCAACTAACGTCGCAATCGTCAATCATTCTGCTCATTAGAGCTTTTTTGCCAAAAGAGTTTAGTTTATTCTTTCTGCACTTGCACAAAACAGCCATGATGCCACTGAACAACATCATAGCATGTTGAAGTTGTTCTCCAAATTCCTACTGTATAAAAAAGCTGAAATGCTAATTGTCTCTCAAACAACATATTTGCCCAGAAGGAAGAAAACAAAAACAACAACAACAATCCGAGTCCTCGCCTTGGCGGTAAATGGAAGGCTAAATCAGTCCTGGATGAATTAAAAAGATCCAAACTACAGACTGAATTTGGATGATATCCTTATTCTCTCTCTCTTTAGCGCTGGTGCAGGTTAGTGGCACAACCAATCCCCGTCTGCCATTACCTGGGTTGCCATGGTAACCCTCCCCCAAAAAGAATTTATTTCAGGAAGCTACCCATCGGCAACAACCTGTGACTCTCTCTCTCTCTCTCTCTCTCTCCAATTTCCAGCCGTCAGTCTGCTCTTTCACTCCATGCATTTTGTACTTGCCGTCTCTCTCTCTCTCTCTCTCTCTCTCTCTTCCTCTCTCTCTCTCTCGCCCTATCTGCTTCTCTATCTATCGACATATAGTGTCCTTTCCTTCTCTCCCCTCGTCCCTACACTCCATCCGTCTGTCCCTTTCCGCCTCATTTGCTGTCACAGTCTGTCCATATTCAGCCACTGGGTTAGTTCATTTGTAGCTACAACCAGAGGAAATGGCGCATCAGGCTCCTTCACTGCGCTCTTATCTGCACTCATGGCTGAAGCTGCGCGGGTGCGTGTGCGCATTAGAGTGCAAACCTGTGAAGAGTGCTCTGTGTGTGTGGTCCTTTAAATGCATTTAAAAGTGCATGCGTGTGCGGTGCATGCACAGGAGCTTGCACTCGTGCCAATTATTTCATTAGCGGCTGACAGATTTCGCTTTCCCACTGTTGCTGCTATCCTAGCCACAGGCACCAGCAGAAAACTCCAGCACACACACACACACACACACACCAAAACACAAGCGGGCACACTGCAACCAGTTCAAGTCCATCAATTAGGGAGGCAATTTGCTGAAGTGGTTCTACCTGGGCCAAAAGGCAGGTGGGTGGCTCTGCTCTGTTTACCTATCAGACGCTATTAAGGCTGAGATGTCACTAGTTTTACTTTTGCCCTGCTTCCATGATGTCAGCTGTGCTTTATAATAGGGTATGTGTGTGTGTGTCTCTGTGTGTGTGTGAGTAACTGCGTGTCAAGGCTTTAGATGATAACTACAATGTACAGGATCTGTCATTGTCTGCCAAGCGAATGACAGATGACGCTGACGTTAGGCGGATGTGGCGCGCGTACGTATGTATCTGTGTACATGCGTGTCACTTTATCAGGCTGCTGACTCGTGGAACGGTAGCAGATGCTTCTTCTGCCCACACTCATCTTCGTCTTTGACAAGATCGGCGCAGCGATCCTTCAAAGTCTGTGTGAAGTTGTGTGACTTCCCTTTAGTGGACTGCGTGTGCGCCCTGTTGCAATATTTCACTCTTTTTGAAGTCCCTTCATAACTTGTTGCACCTGTTTGTGACCCTTCAAATTAATGTGCATGTGCGCTGCATCTCTGCCTTGTGTGTATGTGTGTGTGTGGGTATTTACACTCGCTCAGAGCACAGATTGACTATCTTGAAGAACGGCATGTGTTCAGAATATATGCTGAAACTTCACACACACTCGACGCTTCACACTCGCACAGTCTGCTTGATAAATTAGACTTGGAGCTACAGGAATTTGCTTTGCAATGTACAAAAGCAAACAGGAGATAGCGCGTACAGTCTGTCAAGCTCTGTCATATACTTGCAGGAGAGTGTGTGTGTATGTGTTTGTGTGTGTCGCCGCATTGGTATTTGTCGCCAGCCCTCAGCACGTCGACTTAACAGGCGCAGACACCCGTGGCCTTGACGTTGATTGGCGAAAAAACAGGGAGTGTTTACATGCCGGCCTCATTGTGCAGACGTGCTCGGAGGCACGGCGGCGAGCGCGCGCAGTAGGTAAATCGCACCAACAGGACGCACACGTCATCGCCTCCTCTCCCCGCCGTTTGATTTAGGCAAGGGCATTGTGTTTCCTGCATCCCACAAGCCCTATTTCCTCTCTCATTGGATGTGGTATTATCCTTGGGCTTATGTGTTAGCGCACAAGATATAATTTATTGTCTGTTCAGCAAGGCAAATGTGCAAAGTTGGCATATTTCATTTGCTGAACATATCATTATTAAAATACGGCTTCTTTTTTCCCACCTTTTTTCCTTTTTTGTGTCTTTCGCGCCGTGTGCTGAAACACTATCAGAGGTACATCTGATTCATGCCCTTACTTTGAATTTCTTGGCGATAATAACCTCTGAAATAAAGAATATTGAGGGCCGCGCACACGCGGCATCAGAGGGGGGCCAGCCAAGCCGGGTGTTATGAAAGGAAAAAGATGAGTGGTTAAGTCAGACACATCAATGCACATCAATGCATACCAAATAGAAAAATGTGCACTGCCTCTTGGATGATGAAACACTTGGTTTGGGAAAGCAGTGACCCTCCCGCCCTTTTATGCATACTTCCATTTGAGCTCAGCCAGCGGAGCCGGGTGCGCTTTAGCACCGATAGCGGTGAATACCCAGCTTGGCTGGTGAATTATTGTACACACAGCATGGATACCATATGTATTACTTTTAAGAGCAGAATGAGGCTTTAAAACAGAATCCGAGTGGGAAAGAAACACCAGAGAGGAAAGCTCTCAGTATTCATGACTCTGGCTTTAACAGTCCCTGCAGGTACAATAATGAAGTTCCTATCCCCCATGTGGAATGGACTGTAATGATTATGATGAAGCAGAATCGCTCAGTGCCCCCCCCCCCCATCTCCCCCTTCCCACCTTTCCTGCTGTTGTATCGACAAAGCTGTAAACATCAGCATAAAACTATATGTAGCGAGGGTGTAACAGTAAAAAAAAGAAAAGAAAAGAAAGAGGCTATTAGTAGATATAGAGAAAAAAGGGGCTGACGAGTGGAGTGAGACTTTGCTGCTGACGGGGGGGGGGGGGGGGGGGGGGGGAGCATCAGGTAGGGCAGTGGTCACCTGGCCTGTGAAGCCTATTGGGGCCCTGTAGGCTGCCCCGCCCTCAGGCCTGGCTTATTCTGCTACAGGCTCCAGTACTGCAAAAGCTGTGAAAATGGCACTTTAATGCCTTATTTGTATTCTCTAAAATAAGTCCAAACATTTCTAGGTGTGTTTTTGTAGTTCAGCCTGATTAAAATTCCTTTTTTCCTCTGAATTATCTCAAATCACATGACTGCTGCACAAAAGAATTCCTTCTGCAGCTGCGGCGGGCTCCTGTATTCAAACTACCCCGCAACCACACGAGACAAAAGCAATCCCAACGAGTAAACAAGCTCCAACATGCCATGATTTGAATAATGTTATTCAGGCAACCTGTTGGATTACGATTTGACAGCGTAATGCTTGCCAGCTACATCAATTATGTCAATGATGATCACCATAAGAGCAGCAAACCTGATGAGTTACCCTCGCCTTGTTGCATGACTAACACCCATGTCAGCACCTTTCCCCCTTGCGCGCCCCGTAATGGCATTAGCGGATAAATGAGTGGCACTGCTCGTTATGACCCATAATGATATGGCTCGTCCTTTACAGTGAGCTAAACCCATTTTCTTTTTACGGCATTAGATGGAGAATAGGAATTGGAAACCCACAAGCAATCTATTCAAGGGTGCAAAAAGCTAAGGGGATGTGACGTGCCAATGTTTTTTACTGATTTTCATTATGTGTCATTCTATTCTAATTCATTTTCAATTGGACCATAAGAGCCGCCGCCGTGAGCGCCACAAAAGGCAGGAACGAACGAAGGAGGATCTTGTTTAGCTGCGAGACATCCCGAGAAAGAAAATAATGATCTTTATGAAATTGCTTTAGACACAATCTGACAGCCGAGACAAAGCAAGTGGCTGGCCTTGTTCGAATCGATAAAGCCTCCATTAGTTTTCTAAAGAGTAACACGCAATTCGTTTCGGTGGAACAGCATAGCATCGGTAATATTCTGCCCCCTTTGACACGAGGAGCTAATGCGCTATAGCCAAGCCAGTGTCGGATTAAACCTACATTTCGCTGGGATGGAAAGGGAGGAAGCCACTGGATCCATAAAGCATGACCAAGCCTGTTATCGCAGACACCACATTTGTGTCACAATGGCCTCCAGGGCCGCGCTGAGGTGAAGACAAAAAAGGAGAGACAAACTTGCCCCTCAATCCATTCAAATGACTGCGATCTCATGCACACAGAAGATCAAACTTCTTAAGTAGGTATCGATCGGCGAGATGAACAGAGACACGGAGATTGATTGAACGCCGGCATGACCTCATCGCTACCTTTGACACAGCGGGGAAGCACAAATTGAAAGCGCAGAAGGGTAAGCACACTTCTCACCCATCATTTCCTCAAGAATGTGTGGATGTATCACACTCAAGCACCCCGGTGGTCACGGAATCGATAGCCTGGGGAGTCGGCCGATGAATAAAACGGACGGAGACGGGCCTGCTTCCCTAAATCAGCACTCTTTCAGTGTGTATATCTTGATGAATCCACTCCGAGCTCGGTTTGGTTCATCCGAGGGGAGGGACCGGCCGCTCTTTGAGAGATGGTCTTGATGGACATGTTGCCGGTGTTGCAAGAATGGGCCCAGAGGAATCCGCCCCCTCCTCGGAGGAAAAACGCTGATCTGAGTGGATCTCTCTCCCACCAGCTGACAAGCCGATAGACAAATGGCTCCACTAGTCTCTAACGCCTCAAACTCCCGGCCCTCCTTCTCCTTGTCCTGCGAGCCTTCTGCCAAGTGCTCCTCCTCCTTTACTCAATCGCGTGTATGCCTCCGCACACAATTTATCCGGAGCTCTACCAGATCTCAGTGACCAGGATGCGTTGCCCGGCTACTGGATGAGGTTTTAATTAAAGATACAGCTGCAGTAACCCTCAACAAAAAAATTTAAATCCTTTCTGTTTCACAGGGGAACACAATCTGGCAATCTCTGCCAGCTTTGCTGATCTCTGCGACGATTTACTGCACGTATCCCACACTTTATCAACAGCATCTGCATTACATCAATGGGCCCGAGGATGCAAGACGTGGCGCTGCGCGTCCTTGCCGATGCAAGGTTTCCACACAGCAGCTCAGATCTATGGGTTCGAGCTCGGCTCGGTCGGGGCCCGCGGGAGTTTTGCGCTGCACGTCACGGGTGGAAGGGCAGGAATGAAGTGTGTGGGCTCGATGTCTTTCTGACATCACTATTTCCAAAGGCCGGCCGGCGAGTCTCCGCACTGAAAGCTGGACCCCGCAGAGGATCCTCACAGCCAGCGTTTCATTAGAGTCCAACTCCAACTTACTGCCCTTTTTTTTTTTTATTGTCCCACAGCACTGCCAAAGCGCAATCAATAGGACTTTAGGAAAACTGGGTGCAATAGTGCACACTTTTTACTGTCCCACAATCGATAGGAACTGTGAAAAACAGTGCCACGGGCAAATATAGAAGATTACACACACTCACACATACACACACTTGCCCCTGGACACAAGACACAGGGGGGTTGTTTGGACCCGGCTTAGATTACCTTGAAAAACCGGTGCAGGTTTCCACCGCAACTGTGATTGATTCATCGGAGTGAATTAATTAACAAACCCTTTAACTAATGAATCAATTAGGCAACTGATTAATGTGCGTTGCCCTTATGGATTACGGCTGATGCTGACCATTAAAGATAAATTGTGCTCAATTTAAAGCAGTTTACAGCAGATTACATGCAGGGGGCTTGATGCTCTGCTTACCTACGTGCGCCATCGCTACGAGGGATTTGAAGTCACTGAGGATTTGCCGAGTAAAACATGGCGATTGTGACATCGCTTCTGTATGCTAAAGGAGTATTACTGCAGCATTTAATACACGCATATTATCTTTATCTCGCACGAGCCTACAGCTGCGCTTCAGGGCTAAGTTCCCGAAAATCCCGTCTTTCTGCAGATTAATAATAGATGCTTAAAGAGGAAGAAATACTTAATGACTACACCTCTGCTGCCGCGTATTCAAGTCACAGCTCGCACTGCAGCTCGCCGTGGCCTCGACTATAATTAAACAATCCACATGTTTTAGATGCAGGTGACGGCTGGCAAACAAGTCGCCCTTTTAAAAAACAGCGCCCGGAGTGCTTTCGCCACTCCGCGAATGGAAACACAAACCGAATTAATATTCTGATGGAAAAATGAAAGCCGGCATCCGCAGATGGCACAATGAAATTGAATAGTTTGTACTGAAATCGCTGCAGCAAGAAGCAAAGAGGGAGAAAAAAAAAGGAGCAGGGAAACAAAGTAGTATAGCATGAGAGGGAAAACACACGAGCAAGTGTCAATGCAAACAACAGTTGTGGAGCAGATCTGTGGTTTCTTACAGAGACATACACTGTTTGACAACTCTGGCGCACAGAGATGATAATTGTGTGGAATAGAGTGAAATTCATGGCTGATGACGCTCGCTGTCAGATTGTGGATCACACTCAAAAGCTGCCATCAAGGGCGTTTCTCCTGTAGGGCACATGACAGGGTGCAGCAGGGTTCTTCTCTCTTGCTGTGACCCCAGTGATGAGCTGAGGGACCTCTTAAAGTGAAAGTGCCCCCGATGACCTCTACAGTGAGTGGCAGGTTGGGAGTTCTCTCCACGACGCAGCAGCTCTGACTGTGGGCCATGAAACAACTGACAAGGTCCTGCAAAAGTACACAACCAAGGTGTGGAGGGACCACCTGAGTCAACACGAAGGTCATATCAAGCCGGGACGCAACGCCAAACTCTAGTCCAACTTCAGGATCACACTGTAGTGATCAGAAATTAGTCTCGTGCCCACCTTCTTCCCACCCGTGTCTTCTGACTTGTCAGGGCTTCCCCGTCACCACAGGCCACGGAGACACTCGACACCAAGCGTCTGCCTCTGCCTGACCCTGATCTGCCCCGAGGTTGCCCCGAGTACAGCGTCCGCGCCGCAGAATGGAACTCAGCTCCACCCCGAAAACAAAGACCACCCTGTGACCCCCCCCCGGCGCCTCTATCTGTGGTAAATGAAAACTGATTCTGGTGGCCCGATGTCAGGCGGAGCGCGTGTACGCACATATCTCTGTCACTTTGGCCCATTACGGGCTCGCCCTGCGGTTTTACCTGAAGATCAATAAGCGCGGTCGTTAAGCAGACCGGTGGTCTGTTGCAGGGAAGGTGAAGGGGGCTGCTGGGGTGTGTAGACTCGGAGGGCCCCCCCCCCCAAACAGCACATCCATTCTGCTTGTCATCTCAACAGCGACACTCGACCCCTCTGTCATTTCAAGCCTTCTTCACAGACGCCCACCAGAATTATCATGCAAATAAACAACTTGTGTTTGACAAGAAATCCCGTCTAATGTATAAACATTAAAGCCAAAGATTCCTTTATCCGAGGTGGCTTAATGCCATGAAACACATTGAGCAGGCACAAATCAATCTTTCAAGATTATTCCATTTATCTGTTTTATAGCTGTGAGCCCTCAAGTTTCCCCATGATTTGCATTTTTAGCAGATAATGTTCTCATTGAGCGGGAAGCATCGGAGGATTTTATAATGTTGATAGTAAATCTGGCTTAATGCTGATTTTCACATGAATTCATTACAACCTCACAGTGTAAATTGACAAACGACAGGCGAGAGGTTTCAAACTGATGCTGTTTCCACGCCAACCTTTGCTTCATATCCACGCGTTAGGGGCAAAAAGCCATAACATTAAGACCACTGACACATGAAGCGAAAAAATTGATCATCCCTCTCACATTGCACCAGTGAGTGGGTGAGACGAGCCAGCCAGCAAGGGAACATTTTGTCCTCAAAGTCGCTGTTGTAAGAAGGGGGAGAATGAAGGCAAGGGGGTGAAGATCGGAGCACATTCGAAAGGGTTTCGACTTTGACTGATTCAATTTTGGTTGTGTGTCGTTCCGCGTCCGTCGTGCTCGGTTCTGCTTCTCTCCGTTCTTCCAGCCACACAGATCTGGAGCGGTGGTGAAGCACACGGGGGGGGGGGGGGGCAGTGAAGGGCGAAGGGCCTTGCTGAAGGAGCGACCGCAGGGGGCGACAACGGTGGAGGTGAATCCGTTTTCACCCTCCTCTTCAGGCCACCACTCATATCCATCAAAGCGGGGACCGAGCAGGGAACAGCAGCACTGTCAGAAGAAAGGTTGGTAGTTCGATCTTTCCCAGTCTTTCCCTGTTTGTGAGCGGAACTGTCTTCGAGCGAGACGCTGTGCTGAGTGAATGACAACGCCACTGATCACATAAGCATAACGAGACTGCTCAAGCCGCTTAATGTACTGTACAGCTCCATTGATACCATTTAACAGTGCCTGGGGCACTGGTGCTGTTATGGAGCAAGACATCAGACAACACGGGGCCTCCCAGCTGACCCACACAATAACAGACAGGTGGTCACAATGTCGCGGCTCGATTTACTCGGTTTATTTGCACCTGAACTCCCCTGGATTCACGGTAGATTGCCGTCCCAAGAACGCCTCCGCGAACCAGTCGGGCTCGCTCGCGCCATGTGACAAATATCTCGGCCAATGAAGAGCAAAATGGGATTCGCTCCGTTGCCTGAATTATTGAAGTGGACAGTGGGAGAAATTTATGGCGCAAAATTCATCCGCACATTCCCAATGCATGATGTTTAAATAGGTTTCCTTTTCCCAATCCACCCTTTCTCAGCAGCCTCATTTCTCAGCGAATCTCGTGTCACATTATCCAAGAGGGCTGACGCAATGAGGTGTACAAAGCCCCCCCCCCTTACCCCCACCCCCCACCCACAAAAATACATTCATTTCTCGTTGACTGTGCGACTGTCTAACAGCCTGCCGGAGCGGTGACATTTTGTTTCTCCGCGAGCATTCCCATCGCCACAATCACCTTCCCAGATCTTCCGCCGGCTGCAACCCCCACCTCCGCCGGCGTGGAAATAACCGGAGCTTCGACAGGCTACCTTCCGATAACATACCACCTGCATACACATCTGCAGCACCAGCTGCGGCGCACACGCGTGCATGAAAACACAGCAGGGGGGGCTCGAGTGACAGAGAGGAAGCAGAAAAAAAAAAACCACTGTTTCCTTGTCTCGCCCCTTCGTTCCTTTGTGCACATTCACACTGGAGACGGCTCTGCCGGACATCTCTGGTGTTCCTAATGCCCGTGAAAGAAGAGGGGGGGAAAAAAAGCAAGACGAGACTAAAAAGGGGTCTGCTCTTTTTTAGGCCCCCTCGTGCATGCCTTTCATTATCCCCGCTCCCAAAAGGCTGCCACTAATGCAGTCCTTTGAATTCATTTTATCAGTTCTTCTTATTAGGCCTTCCAGCCGGCTTTGACCTTGGCCATTCTTCTAGCCTAAAGTGAGCATACTCTCGAGCCCCCCACGTGAGAGTCCTTCTCCCTCCATCCCTGCGCCACGGATTTCAATAAGTGCCTAATAAACTTGAATTGCACTGGCCAGTCCCCCATCCCTGCCACCCCCACCCCCCTTTCTCAAAAACGGAGAAGTTAAAAGCTATTCGGTGTCAAGTTAGAAAGCAATGAAAATGCAGGCTTAGGGGAAAAACACCTCGGTGTAAAAGCACAACATGATACAGACAAACAAGTCGGTGGTGAAGGTCAAAAATATTGCGTTGCCAGTCAACAGGCTCGACAATGCTGATGGCCTGAATCTAATGAGAGTCCCTCGCATCAGGACAGCCATGAGCAGCACTTTTTTGGGGCGGCAGCAATCTCCTCTTTTTGACCTCTGTGACAGAAAAAGGCACAGAAAAATGCCAACCTGAATTAAAACTCTGATGAAAGGTCTCGGGACACGCGCCAGCGCCGAATCCTCACCTCTCGTCCCGCGTTTTGGCTGACGGACGAGCCCTTTTTCCCTCGCTCACTGTGACCGGCTATCCTACTTCCCGGCAGTCGTCGAGTGAGGAGAGAGTGTTTGCCACTACTTGACCTGAATATCCGGCCAGTGCTGGAGGCAGGGGGAGGCATGGCGGGCCATTCCAAGCCATGCCTTTCAAAGACTGCCACAAAGGGAACCCATGACAGTTCCTAAGTGCCAAACAGACTCTGCTGGCCCGGGGGCGGACATGTATAAAGAGGATGATAAGTGCTGTTTTCTGCGCCAGCTTCATGCAGGACAGTAGGATCCCCTTGGTGACACCTTTGGACTTAAATAAGGAGTTTGGAGCAGGATTCAAGCCCCGCACGAGATGTGACGCGCGCTGCTGCACCCTAGGTGGAATTGATGAGAAATAATCAGCTGCACTGAAACATCAGTTAAGTTATGAGTCATTAGTCCACCTGCCACGGAGAATTGAACGTCAGCGAATGGAACTCAATTCATTATCTCGCCAACACAATTGCGCGCACAGACGCAGCAGCCACGGACCGTCCGCGGGCTCTGCCGTCCAGACAGCGGCGACAGGAGTGCTCGGAGCCCGGCTGAGAGGTGAGCGATCGCCGCTCCGGGATTGAAATACAGCTCGGCTCCACCATAAAGAGGGTCAGAAAACACAATAAAGGGCGAGCGGAACGACATTAGAGCCGCTTGACCTCGATGTTACCCTAAAGCTAGACTCTAGTGCCATCTATTGAAAACGTTTACAACAAATCAGGATCCCTACACAAACACGCAGCAGCCCGCTTTCAGTGCCACTTTCTTTCTGCATGGCGCATCGTTGTTTTCTTGACATCGGAGATGTTATATCGATTAATCGATCATTGTCAAGCAAGATGACTTGTTGATGTGGAGGGATGCAGGTGTGATAACAGCCGGACTCCTTTGATCCACAAGAACGAATCCGATTGCGCGGAATGTTATTATAGTGCTACAATGATTTGATTGCGACACTCTGCATTGGACTTATTGCTGCGCAAAACTTCAGGTAAACTAATGCGGTGGCGCATGACACCCCCTCCCCCCCAAAAAAAAAACAAAAAACAAATACAAGGTGACATACAGATCTGCTTGGAGTTAGGAGTGATTTACCTTCTTTGAGCAGGCGAGAGTGAATGAGGAGGATGAGAAAGCAGCAGATCGCCGCTCCGGTCAGAGCCCACGCAACTCTGAGCAGCTGCATCCTGGCGTAGGAAGGTTCGCGGCGGACCGAGGCAGCCGTGCAAGCGGGAGAGACGCACTCCACCTCAGCTCACAGACACGCACTGACTCATATTGTGCTGGCCATGGAATGCAACATTCATCCGATTCATGCCACGAAAAAAAAGGAAAAATCCACGCTTGATAGTCCGGATAGGATGTGATTGAGACGACTGGGATTTCGTTTGGGTGGGAAAAAAAAAATCAAGAAAAATATGCGCGGTGCGTCAGAGTGGCCCCCCAAAAAAGAGAGGGGGCGATTAACCCCCGATTATCGTCTGGAAGGCTGGCATGCTCCCCTTTTGAACCACTTCTCGTCTTCTTCAAACTGTCGCACGTCGGTGTCGCCGGCGTCTCAGTGACGGCGGGCTTTGCGGAGCGGGCTGCGCCCCTCGGCGAGTCTCCGTCCTCGGGTGCGCACGGCTCTCCAAACGGCGTTGCGGCGCGCGGATGATGATCACCGCTCTCCGCTGCATGTTACGCACATCTCTCCCACTGCTGGAGAGGCTGAGGCGAACACTGGCAGCCGAGCCGCCTTGCAGACCCCGTCTCTCTCTCTCTCTCTCTCTCTCTCTCTGTTCTTCACAACATTGCTCCGTCGTTCCGTCGCTCTCTCCCTCTCTCTCTTTCTCTCTCTCTCTCCACCACCCTCCTCCTGTGTTTCACTCTTGATTCAGCCCAATGCAACTCTTGTCATTTACGCACGACAAGAGCCAGTTCATAAACTATGCATCCCCGAGTCAATGCCTGCTCCTCTTCATGTGCGCGTCGAGCCTTTGGAAAACATGTTACCCCCCACCCCCTCCAAAATCAAAGAACCACAGGCTCCGTTCTCGGTAATTTCCCTTCAAGGCAAATGAGCTCAAGCCTAAACTGCGGGGATTATCTTTTTCTTCTTTTTACCCCCAGTTTACCCCCTTTTTATAGATCGCATCATCTATGAAGATCTCACTCTCCTGCTGTGTACCCCTAACGAGATCGGCTTTTTGCACCCCCCCCCCCCTTTAGCTCCAGGTTACGTCACAACACCCCCCAAAAATAATCTCATCCAGCTCCAAACACATCGTGGCTGCAAAAAAAAAAATTGTTTCTACTTTTGAATAGAGGCGTGTGAAGCGCGGGCTGCAGGTGATCGTCAAATGGACAACTAAAAGAAACGGCTTCCTCTTTGCGCTGGAGATTTTATGGCAGCATAAAAAAGAAAAGTTCAAAAGTGCTGAGATTATTGGTGCATCTTTATGGATGCAGCAAAATAAGGCAGAGCGGAGAGAGCAGATGAAATCCCAGCACGTGTTAAACCCAGCCTCCTGGTTATTGAAACAAGCAATAGGCTTAGGCGAGCCCCGCCGCAGGCTCTTCTTCAGGAATATTTAACACCCCCTGAAACCTATTACCACCGTGGTCCAAAATTTTCATCACATTACGAACATAAAGGATTGATGGCGTTTGCAGTTTCTCTGAAAGCCTCCCCCCCCCCCCCCACCCCTCCTCTGCTCACAGCTGGGCGTTTAAAAGGATATCAGGAGCCGGCGAGTGAATTCAATCCAACTGGAGGAGGAACAATATCGAATAGGAAAAACAATGGCATATGTAATCCTCTCTCTCCCCCCCCTCCCCCCTCGATGAGCATCAGACACATCTATTGTCTTCGACTCGTGTATATTTGCACGCTGCCAAATGCTCACAATGTGGATAAAGATGAGGGGGAAAAAAATCATCTCGATATTCATTCATTCGTTCATTAGGACGTTGCCGGGGGAAGTCAGTCGATCTATTGACAAAGTCAGAGGCCAGTTTGCACCCGATAACCAAAGCGGCCACTTAAGTTATCTCCACATCCGCGTGCCCCCTCGGGGCAGCTCCCACGCCCCCCCCCTAATTGAATCACGGCAGCGCGGCCGGACGAGTGACGGGCGCCACTCAAAAACCAGAGAACTGTCATTGCAGTGTCACTGAGGTTGCCCCTCCCCCGCAGCGACGCGGACTAATTAGCTGACAACTGTCTCTGTCGGGTGGAGCGTGTGCTATAAATGTAGGACTGGGTTCGCCTTCGCGTGCGTGTCCGCGTGTGATCCGTCCATCTACTGCAAAGAAGGCAATTACCAAAAGCTTGACCTCTACAACGATCTTAGACTGGGAAGCCTGCGTCACGTGCGGCCGCGTGGGTGCGCGAGTCTCACACTATCATCTGCCGAGCTTAAAGTACTCGCAGCAGAAGCAGGGGCCTAAATATAACTCCATATACATTAGTGTGAACACCTAATTAGGCAGGAGGAACGCTCGGGGAGAATGATACAGTTCGATCCGCAGCAGGATCCAATTACAGGCAGCCATCGTTCCACACCTGGTCTCGACATCCCACCCGCCGCACCTTGAACCCGTAATGTAGTCCCCGAGCGCGAGCAGCACGTGCGGAGTGAGAACATCAGTTTCCCCAACCAATTCGAGGTGGCAGAAGTCATTTGCGAAGCTGTGAGTAAATATTTAAAACAGGAAAAAAGGAGTTCCGCTTTCGCTGTGACTACACCTACTGATATTAGGCTTTTGTGTTAAGTTATTTATAACGCAAGAAAGCGTGGATGAACACTTACTACTACGAGCAGCGAGCGACCGAGCCTTGAGCTTTGCAAAGGGTGCATCTAATCATGCAATATCACATGCTGCGAGGGGAAAACGACAGAGGGGTGAGTGTCAAAGGAATTGCGCTCCGCTCACACGCTGGTGCCTCTCTGTATGATGGGAAATTCTCAGGGAAAGCAAAAATGAAGGCAAACAACACCATCACGAGAAAAGGATTTTCTGTTTGTCACAATGAAATAAAGTGTGATTAAGCTCAGAGAGAAAATGGCATTGTGGGGTTCAGTTGAGTAGTTTAGGATTCGCTGAAAAAAGTTACAATGGCTGCATTGCTTCCCCATGACTCTTCTTTGGGATGGATTTCAGTCACGCCTCACTCAAGAATGTTAAGATAAGACACTCCGAGAAGAAGAAGAAGAAGAAGAAGAAGAAGAGTCCCTTTTTTCATCCAGGTGGGACCTTTCTTTGTGGAGTTTGTATAGTCTCCCTGTGCAGGTTCTTCTCTCAGTACAGCAGCTTCCTCCCACAGTCCACAAACTCAATTTGTGACAACACATCGTCTATACGCGTCAGTTCCGGCTCCCTGTCGCACTAATCTGATAAAGGAACACAAAAGATGGATTGGTAGATGAAAACGGGGGAACGACATTACCCATAATCCTCTTCAAAGCTTCTTTTTTGTTAGTCCGTCCTATTTTTCTTCCCTCAATTTAAGATCGTATGGATGAAAGTGATGAAATAAGATTAATATGATAACACTCTGTAGCAGTAACCAGAAGTAAGTCCCCATTTATATTTGTCATGGTGAATTGAGAAAAAGTAAAAACAAATCAAGTTTATAGTAGCTTGTTCTATATAATTATGTTTGATGGCTCCGTTAATTAGGAACAACATTACCATTTAAGGTCATCCGGGCCCCTGAGAGGAGCTCACAATCATATCCATCAGCAATTCTCCTCCAATTAGGAAAATTAACTAGGCTATGTTTTCAATCTGAACGAGGCAATTTATTAATACGCTGCCTGACTAATTATACAACAATAATTGAATATCTAAACTGTATGTTTGCCACGATTGGCAGTGAAAATTGCATGCCGTCTCTTGTCGAGAGTTTTTTCTTCTGAATGAAAGTAATTCACTCATAATTAATTCATAAAGCACCCTCTGACTGTATATTCTGACAGAGGCTGTTATCAGTTTTTTAAGAACGGGGCGGGGGGGGGGTCTCGGTCCCCCTTTTCCTTCCATAGCTCCCACCCCTCGCTGTGTTACAGCCCATCTTTGTCACAAAAGTTTACAGCCAGCACGCACATGGAGCCACAGTTTGTTTTCTCGCCGCCTTAGAGCCCAACTGTTCTGTCTAGACACTATTACAAATCCCGTTCTGATGTTTGCTTGCATTCCCTGTGACCCTCGTTCTATATTACAAAGAAGGTGGCGAAAATGTTGCCACATAACTTTCAGCCTGAATTCTTGATTTTATTTTTTTCTAAATTATTAAACAATTCCTTTCCTATCCTCACACCACCCACTCACACACACACACACACACACACACACACACACGCTGCCGCCTCGTCTCCTCTCGCGCTTTTTCTCCTGCTCTCTACCGCCACCCCCTCACCGCTACTCTTCTCCTTGCCAGCAGCCAGGAGAGGCGTTACTTGCTTTGTCCTCTGTGCAGGTCACTGGCCGGGCGCCAGACAGAGCCCATGCCAATAAAAGCCATGAGTAATGGCCTAAAACTTCTACATTCACTGTGTTTCCTATTATTTCCCATGGCCGATAAATCTGAAGGAGGGCTTAATCAGAGAGAAAAGCCGGAACATACGGCCCATGTCCGGTAGGATGTCCAACAAAAAGAGGCCTACGGTTTAATCGCGGATAAAAGTTGCGGCGGCCGCCACCGACGTGGGCTGCGTCTGTGACCCGCTTTGTCGTCTGACAGGTGGAGCCGTTTTTGTTTAGGTGGATGAGCGCGCTCCTGCCGCTGCCTTAGAAACAAAAGCTCGTTCCAGGCCCCCCCAGGGGGAGGAAGTCGGCTTGAAATGAAGTCACTTCTGAAACTAATAAAGGGCTAATTGACTAAACATTAGGAAAAAAATATACAAAGTACTCAGAGAGGAATCCAAGTCTTCACAGGTGACTGAAGCATGTTTGGCAGAATTTGAAACACCCTCAAAACTAGAGACATTCCCTTTATCATATCACATATAAATTTGGTATTTGAAAGTACTGGTTACAATGGTTTTGGACAGTGTTGTTATTTTTAAATAGGGTTTAAAAAGCATAATTGAATGCGGGATAAGATTGAGGTGAATTTTAGTATCGAGTCTATTCGTCTCTGATCTCGTCTGTTTTCATCACCTCCGCTGGTACGCTGCAGCTGCTCCTTCTCGCTTCACTGTTTTACATAAGACTGACTTGATTTTAAAGAGATTGATCTGGTTCAGAGTTGCAGCGTGGCCGAATTACCATATAATGCTAAAAATGTGCAATTGGAACTGGCAGATGCGGGATGGCAACGAGAAGCAGCACTTCGAGTCATTGGGTTGCAGGACTGCTGCTGCAAATTGGCAGCCTTACATTTTTCTGGACGTATTCACAGAGGTAATAGTGTCACCGGGTTTCTTTGCCTAACCTACAATTGAGACGCAAAAAAAACGAGGTAACACGTTTTACCTCGAAATATTCGACGCGCATTCTTGGGAACACAATGGATCAATCTTCGGTCTACGTGGGCCTGTTGCACCTTTTATTAACAAACACGTTCTGGGTGAGCTGGTCTGTCATAATCGAAACAAAGGCACCAATTTGCCTTTGTAAATCTTTCATCAATATCCCCTTATGCTCAGGTTATCTTAGGAGAGCCATTGTGTCGGTTTTTGTTGTTTACTGTCAATCACCTGACGCGCACAACAAATAAAGCGAGCATCTGCCAGGAAATAATCCATCAAAAGCACATCACTTTAGACATCTGTCACACTCGCGTCTTTGTGTCTGGGAAACATTTCTTAGTGGAGACGTCAGTTAATTTTGTGTGTTTTTTTTGCCAATATGTCTAAATTCACTCACTATGCAATACGAGGTAAGCAGGGGGAATCTAAAGATAGAAGTATATGAGCTATAAAAGATATACGAGTGCCATTTATAGCTCTTTTGTTTATAACTTTATGTTTGTTATTCTTCCTCTAAGTGACACTTTCCAAAGAATTTTCTTTGACAGCTTTTGACAATAGTGGCAGAAGTTACATTAGAGAATGTTAGCCGGACACATTAAATATAGTTTCCATCTTCATCTTGAAACACAAATAAGAGCTTTTTAATGACTGGCCTGTGGCTTTCAGGCGCACTGTTATAGGCAGTCATTGGAATGCATTATAAAAGCATTACACGCCAGGAAAAAGGAAATCAAGAAAACCTCACATGAAACGACTGGCCTTCTTATGAAGTCTATTCAACCGGAGTGGTCACAAATTTGCTTTTCCTACCCAACATCCTCGTTGCTAACCTCGCTTTTCTTCTCTATTCGCTCTCGATTACAGTTGCAAAGCATCAGGATGGGTCTTGGACACACCTGCAGTTTTTACAGCAGAGTTTACTGCATGATTTCAACACTTTATTTTGTACACTCGCCAGGTTTTTTGGAGGTTTTTTAATCATTCGGTTTTGGCTCGGTGGAGAACAACGCAATTAATCTATGAGGTGACAAACAGATTTATTCCTGCTTTACACACACTTTATTAGAAGTGATTACAGATTCATAGATTTTAATCTCGATAATAAATGCAGTTTTTAACTGGAAGCACTTCCATCCCCACCAACCCAAACTGAAGAGCTTTCATAGTATTCATGAGACACACACACACACACGCACGCGCACGCACACACACACACAGGACATTTACCTCAGTCTTACTATAGGAAATTTGATACACAGAAACAAAACACAAGTGACAGACTGGCTCTCCTGAGGCTCCGTCTAAGCTTCTTACATTTCCTGTAGTCACAGGGAAACAAACAAGCATCCACAGCATTCGGTGTCAACATCAACAGCTTCACACCGTTTTGTGTTGCGGAGACAACGTGCCACTCTCCGCTGTCACACAGGATTCATGTGCCGTTTTTGTCCAAACAGCTGTCAAGGCCAGATTGCAAAACAACAATAACAACAAAAAAAGACAACACAGGGCGAAGCAGACCCAACACCAGGAAGGTAAACTCATTATATTCGCATTTACCCCAGCGAGAATGGCGATAGGTATCAAAGTGGAGACCTAAATTAATTCCGTCTTATATAACAGAAACTCACATGAGGTCCGGTTATTAAGCGCCGCTCTGGAAGAGCATCACTCGCTCCATCCGTGTTATTTGCCCGCTTTATCCGACCGACACCAGCCAAACACAGGGTCCGCCCTGGTTCGGTCACGAGGCGTGCACACACACACATGCACAAATCCGATTGAACATCCCAGTTACAAGAATGTCTTTCAGTGAGCTGCGGGACGCTGCTTATGGAGCCTTCTGGAACCCACACGATGCACAAAGAACCAGATGTGGAGTCTGCACAAGCCTGCCACAGGCTGGATCGCACCCCAGTGCCGCTTGCCATGAGGACACAGTTCCAACCCACCAGTCCACTGTGCTGCTCCCGGCAAAAGCACAAATTAAACCTTCAAGCACTTGAAAGCAAAAGTTGCATATTGACGGTAAACATGAAATGCATCACATTTTGCCTGACGTCTTCGAAACAACACATTCCTTTTGGAAGGACAGAACAATACTCAAACAGCTGAAATAAAGCCCTCCATTGATGGTTAATAAAGAAATCATCTTTCTTTGAGCGCAGTTTGTTAACTCCTCGTTTATTTTCCATCTCAATGGACAGTCGACAAATGAAAGCAACAGTCTCGACAATAAAATGTTTAACAAGGAGGTCTGAGCGACACAAAACGCACATTTATTCATCGACCGGTTCTTTTGTCCAGAGGGAGAGTTGTCGGTAACATTGCCCCGAGGAAAGAGTATGACTATATGTGCTCAAATAACAATCAAAATGACACATGGCCTCATAAACACTCCCAAGATGGGAACATTGTCCGGCGACAAGTGACATATTAGTGATCTCCTACACCCATTACTTCCTTTAACGACAGGCTGTAAAGATCGGATGAACTGTCTTTGCAGCTGCGAGCTTCACAGAGCAAGTTTGTTTACCTGGAGGGAGGACGACCACTTACTTCAGTTCTTTTACATCGAGCAGGTTCGAATATCAAAGGGTGACCATGGAGGAAAGAAACCACAAGTTACGGCCCCAGACTTTTTGTATCCACGAGTTTGCTGAACTCTATTCTTCCTTACTGGATTTCGAAGAGCTACTGCATGAACGTCGACGTCAGACAAGTGGGAAAAGTGGTCGTGCACACGCCTGCACGAGGCCTGAGTAATGCCACATGCTTATTACACTGCTCTGAGTGCAGGAAACTTGAGGTACACCTTGCACAAACCAAAAGTAAACTCAACACGCAGCAAATGAGCTTGAAAGCTCCCATAAAGTGGTGACACGGAATCTATGATGACTCCTCGTACGCTGTACCGGTGAAGCGGCAACGTTTTTCAAATCGAGCATCGAGGAAAATTGCAACACAAACTTTGTCATTACCTGTTTTAATTTCGCTCGAGCTTGCAGGAGTAGTTTAGCCAAAATCCTGCCAGCACTGATAAACGGCCTTGATTATATAGTCCAGAAAATGCGCTCCGTGTAAGTGTCGCCGTAAAAGTCCCTCTGAGGCCTGATTCAGTTCACTTTCAATGCAGGCAATTCACCAGGAGCGCTGACTCCATCATTTCAGTATTGATCAACTTTTGTAATGAGGATGTCATATTCAATCTGTTCAGACGTAATTAAAAATCGATATCCTATCAACATTAAATGAACCACACATTCCGTGTTATTGTGGATCGACTGGAAGAAAAGTTAATTGACTTGGGTCTCAATTTTCATCCCTTCATTTTCATATCTTCGACGCTTGGAACATCCGCGCGGGTTTCAAATACGGACAAAATATCCTGCTGGCAGGTTTCGGGAATTAAATCGGGAATCTCGGAATTATTCCAAATGTACAGAGCGAATATACGGGCTTTCACGCTGCTCTGAGAGCAAACAGGTGAAAACAACATGAGCATACAAGGCCAGCGAAGACGCATATGAATCTATAGATATATACTGTACATGCGAAGATGCAGCTCAAGGTGAAAGGATGCACCCTGACCTCAGCGAAAGCATTGAAAACGATGTTAAGTGCTGCTGGCTGACACACTGGCATGCGTACAACTGCGTGGAACGCACTGAAACGAGCACATTCAAAGCAGCATATAAAGATTTCTAATTGAGAACAACACACCTTGTTTGTCAATTAGTCAGACGTTACAAATCTGAAGGGTTAAAGAAGCTGCTACGGATAAACTGTTGCCTGGTAAAGACAGAAGATGACCTGCTTTGATCCAACTTTGAGCCAAACTAATTTCAGAGTTTAATCGTCGCTGGTTAGCGTCATGCCTCGATAATGCTGCATTCGTGCTTTGGTTTGACTAACTTTGTGCTACGCGAGTGGCACATTCCCTTTATGGTCACTTTGCCTTGCACTACGCTAATAAATGATGAATGTCTCTCGCGCAAAACTTTGCCAAATTCTCCATTAGAGTATTTGTGAGATTAACTTCTGATTTTGGGCAAAAGAAACGACTCTAAATTTTCTCCCGGGAGAGCAATCGACCGGAGTCCACTGACAGCTTGCTTTGCACCACCCCATCTGGTGCTTGGCATTGTGCTTGGTGATGCAAGGTTCACGTCCAGCCAGCCAGCGGTGGAAATCACAGCCACCGAGCTCCCGGCACTCCTTTTACTTACCAGGGTATCTGTGAACTAAACCACCTAAAACTGTATGACGCATAATAATCATCCACACTGTAGGACTCACTGTATGTTGTTGCAGCACAAACATCAAACTCACTCCGTATCTTCCTGCCGACTGAGTCACGACAGCTCCTTCGCATACGTCCCAGCGTGTCTTTGAAGCCCCCCCCCCCCGAATAAATGACCTGTGTTTCTCTGCTACAGAGTAAAAAGCAATACGGCGGAAATTGAAAGGAGGCAATAGCCCTAAAGCAGGAGGAGCCGCGGCCTCCCCGGCCAAAAAAACTCGATTCAATTGTGAAAATAGAATAGATGATGATCATATTTGGTGGCAGCACTGTGTCGCGCATACAGTTTAAAGGAATGAAAGAAAAGAGCAGTCTCTTCACTAGATTGCTGTAACCTTGAATCACCCTGCATTCATCTGCGAGGAGGAGAAAAAAAAAAAAGAAAGACATTTGGAAAGAAATGTGATTATTAGATGATGGCATGTGGAGAGAGAAGCTGAAGAGAGAACGAAATGAGCAGGAGAGCAATTCAGAGAGGAGGAAGGGGGTAAAAAAGAGAGAGAGAAAGGGTCAGACATGGAGAACCTAATTTTAGTCTTTCAGGGCAGACGGGAGACAGCGAGTAAAGCATATGGAGTGACACGGAGGGCGAGATGATTCACGATTGTGAGGCAACGCTTCAGCGGGAAGACAGACACTAACACAGTCCGCCTGTCACCACGGGCGGCTGACGGACACACGTTATTGGATCCATACGCCGCCTCCTTCCCCTGCTGCAACCCCCCCCGCCCCCCACCCCCGCGGCAGACGTGCAGATAAACAGTCAGATCGACTGTTCGGGGGGTTATTGTCCCAGTCGGGGGGGGAGGGCTACGATGTCCTCGTTTCAGCGTTTCAAGAAGCGCTCACGCAGGGGCATTTTTTTTCCCACTAGTTTATCAAAATGTAGCATGTAGCAGTCGTGCCAATACCATAAAAAGTAACAACAAAAAAAACCCTCTTTTGCAGACACTCCTAAACTCGTTTCCTTTAATTTTTTTTAATGTCTGGCAGGGAGCACGGAGCAGATTTCATCAACCCCCCCCGCCCCCTCCTCCATGTTAAACAGCCACCTGCCACATCTGGATGGAATGCAGTGGAAAGAGCCAAACCAATGAAGCTGAGGGCCCTTAAAAACAATGAGATGAAAGATGCTAAAACAGTGCGGAGCTGCTGGAAAGTGCAGATTCAGGCAAGTGAGCCGGTTCCTCGTTATTACACGCAGGTATTAGAGCTACCGGTGATAAAACAGGGTTTTAATGAGCGCCGCGCAGCCCGATTCAACCGTGCAGCATAGTTCTTCATATTCTAGCTCATTTAATACACATCTCATACACTTTATGCTGTGGTTAACCACTTTGCAAACGCTGGTGGTGCTTTTAATGTACTCCAGGTCAAAAAAAAGGCGCATGTAAAGTAGATTGAGCAGCACATTACATCAAGCACTGGGATCGATGATCAAAAAGGTCGAAAAGTATGTCGCGGGGGGGGGGGGGGGGGGGGGGGGGGG
>JASSRZ010000032.1:4457493-4484578 GCA_032164315.1 Malacoctenus gilli | reverse complement strand
TGGGGCCCCCCCCCCCCCCCCCCCCCCGAGACTTTTTCTCCATTGAAACTTGCAGATCCACTAACACTGCCTATTATATCAGAGATCTTTAAAGGGGGCAGATTAGAGCGAGTCAGAGAGGCAACAGGAGGGGACGAGCTGAAGGAGGGAAGTGAAACGTGTCCAAGGGGACCGAGAAAGGAGAGCAAAAGCAATAACAGGCAAAGTGAGAAAAATATGAGGAGAAAAGACAAACACTGTAAAGACGGAGCACCGTCCTCTGGCCTCTGCAGGCCTCAAACTCCCTCTGACAGCTCTAAAAAGACGGGGGGATCAAGCCTGATTCCAACCAGGCTTTGTCTCTTTACACCGTGAAAATATGGCCTGGAATCCCATTATCCCCGGCTATAGAGATGTAACGGCTCCATCTTCATCTCTTATTCCGAGGCGCAGAGGGTGCAGCACCCACCTGCACTGGATATTGAAGCTTCGGCCTGAGCAAAAAAAAAAAAAAAAGGCACTTTCTTCCATTCTCATAAGCTTGAGAGGCATTTTAGTTGAAGGGCAAACAGAACTGGAGCGGAGAATGGATGGCACTCATTTGGAGCAGCAGCCATATTCACAGACTGCTGTAACTTTCCATAGCAATGAATACCTTAAACTCAATTTTCGCCCGGGTGCCGCGCGTAAGTGGCAGCGGGAGGGCGATGCGAGTGGTCAGTCCCACATGTGTTTTGCGTCGCCTTCGCACACGCGCGCCCACAGATCACTCGGAGAATTGAGTCGCTGACAAGAGCTAGATTTGATTTGCCCCCACCCCCCCCACACCACCAACCCCCTTCTCCCTGCCGCCTTGGCTCTCCTTAGGGTTGTCACACAAACAATCTCCCAGCAGCAAACGCGAGATATGAGATTAGTTTTGCGGGGTGTTGGCAAGTGCCACATGTTTGCTCGCCGGCCTGTCTCCTCTGCAACCTGTGTCTCTCCCCCCATATGTGTATATGTGTGTGTGAGGGAGGGTGTGAGTGAAAGAAAAGGAGGGAGGGATCACACACACACACACACATACACGCACAAAATTTATAGATCAGCGTTCACACCCAGATGTGCAGGCACAGCGACACACAAGGCTGCATCCTGCAAGTGTCAAAGGCAGCCTCTGACATATTCATCATCGTAGCTCTCCCACTCAGGCACCACACATGTATGTACTGCATTTAAGGACAAACACACGCACACACACACACACACACACACACACACACACACACACACAGACGCACAGGCACACACACTATTAATTTGATTAGCATTCATTTCAACATGCAACAAATGCATTTTTCTATCTTTACAGACCTGTTTTTGATGCACAAATTCTTAAAACGACGATTTGTGTCTTTATATTTTTCACAGTTTTGCAAGGTTACTGTGTGGACAGCAATTGCTGATCATGTGTGTGTTCCCACACCACAGAAACTATAATCACATGTTCACACAAGACAATGCCTGATGGAGACTCTGCATTGTCTTTCTGTTGTACTGCCTGAACACGAGTCCAACTAAAGCTGGCATGCTCCACACAGGTAATCTAAGCATAAGTTGAATCTGGAACCATATCTTCACTTCAGTTATAATGATTGCACCCAAGAAGGGTTGATTATTGTCTTTAGAGCGGTACAATGCAATTCTGAAGGAAAAAATTAAAAGCCTAGCTTCTTTGCTGGAAAAAAAGTCAAATATCAGTTAATGAAACAAGCCAAAACTGTGTTCGTTAATTAAACTAAACCTTGAACTAAGCTGATAAAAACTCCCCGTTTTAGGAGAAATAAGATATTTTCTCTTAATAAAAGGTAAGATTTAGAGGGTTTCTTTGCAGTGTGTAGGTGGTAAAATGTCATTCAGTCTCCACAATAGCATTACACACACACGCACACGCGCACACACACACGCACACGCACACACACACACACACACACACACACACACACACACACACACACACACACACACAGAAAACGCATCAACTCAAACCCAGATAATCATCTCCCTTTGTAGCTGCCAAGGGCATGAATGTCTGTTGTCGCTTTCACAGCACGAGCTGATGCATGAACGAGTCAAGGTGGAGTCAAAATGGAGTCAAATGTTTCCTCTGATTCGGCGCACGCGCACGCACACACATACACACACATACTCTCTCTGCAGGAAGGTGGTGGTTTTACATGAACGGCAGGTGCGATGACGGCGTCACACTGTCGGTGTGACTAGAATCTGCAGGCTGAGAAAAAAGAGTGAGGTGTGTTAATTGAATGTATGAAAGAGGTAAACAGTCCGTCGCTGGAGAGGCTGATTAATTGAAAGCGAGAGGGGCGAACTGATTAAGAGGAGCGAGAAGAGGGGGAGAAGAAAGAGGGTGCATGTCATAAAAGCTTCCTGGAGACGAGCGCCATCAAGCAAAGCTCTCGCTCTGATCACTCATGTGTTTGCATCTAAAGTAGCCCCGAAATGCTTGGAGTGCAATGGCCATGTTCCTCAGTGGCAATGGATATTTACATATTTATCCACCGACATTATTCTGCCCACAAAATGTGCGATTTCTCCTCTTTTTTTTTCTCCTACGTTTGCTTTATTTATTGATTGATTTAAGCGCGGTAAGCGTAAAAAAAATGCATTAAAATGAGCTGAGGCCAGAGTTTTGCCTTTCAAAATAGAAATTTGCATTCCAACCACCTCACGTCTTATGGCCGGGTACAAATAACCTCCCTCTGTATCTCAGCCGAATCCCGCACACACTCACAATCGTGAGATCCACCCAACTCACAATCCATTCTTCGCATGCAAACCCATGAGCGGACGCCTTACAATTCCCAGCACATCGATGTTTCAAACACACACACACACACACACACACACACACACACACACACACACACACGGAGTCTGTGAACTAGTTGGCTCGGGCTGGGCAGTGTTGGGAGAAGGAGGTGGGAAAGGAGGAGGAGGAGGCTCCATCTGTGCAGGCAAGTTGGGTGCCTGGCAGCCTCATCGGGCCGCTCGGCCATCCATCCGCGCCATCCATTCCGCCCTCCATGCGTCAAACCCGAGAACCCCCACCCTTCTCCCTCCTCCGACTCTCCATCGCCTCCCCCTTTTCTCCTGAAACGACAACATTTCCATCCCACCTCCTTCCATGTGAGGAGCGGAAGTGTTGCTGGCGTCCGCGGCTTGATACTGCGGGTCCCATGATGACCGACTGCTTGCTTGGCTGCCACACACACACACACAAAAACACACACACACGCGGGCAGCTTGCACTGGCTTCAGACGCCGCCACCTATCAAGCAGCAAGCTCTTTTATGGGAGGGAAAACACACACTGTCGAGCCTCATGTCAAAGACAAAAACTGTGAAGGATGATTTGGCAAACATTGAACCAAATAATATCTATTTGCAGCACACGCTCCAAAATAACGAGCAGCGCTGCAACAACAATGCTATAGAATAAAACAAAGCTGAAACACAGTGAAGGCACCAAAACCTGCACGATCCAAATTCAATCAAACACTTTACCTACAAAAACATCCCTGCATTTCTTTCCCTGAAGTTGCGGCTCCTCAAATGTAAATCCAGGCTGAACAACCTTGAGTCTGATGAATGAAAGCCTCTTCATCAAGAGTACAAGTGAGATATTTTTTGACTCGCTCTAATCAAAAGTGCAAATCTGAAGAGGTAAATAATTTCTTAGTGGCAAGTCTTCCCGATGTGATGCAGCGGGAACGAATCACAACAGTCTGACTTCGCAGCCTCTTGAGTGAGAGGTCCTGAGCCTGCTGACCTTGGAAGGAAAAGCAGACAGGGTTTAATTGTGTTTCCTCCAGCTGACACAATCTGATGCAATTACGTGGACCTCCAGAGTGGAATGGGTTAATCATCTGGATGGAGTCTTTCCAGTATCCACTGTGGAATGACTCATTTATTGATCCTGCATGAGGCCTCTGGGCTTCTCCAGTAAGAAAGCGTCACCTATTAGGCTCAATGAGGCTAAGAAGTAATACGATCATTGACTCATACTCATATTTAACAGAGCCTGTAATCCTTGGGAAGGAATAGGTGGGTATGGAAGACGGATTGATTGACAGATGGAGAGATAAACACGTGTCACAGCAGTATATCTGTCCCGGTTGTATGTTTATCTTCAGTGTAACTACTTCTTTGCCTTCACCTTGGAAGGCCAACGAGGAGCAGTAAGCGACTGCCTGTGTTATTTATAATTCATGCCACAAGCTCGCCTTAAAGCCTGTCAGGTTATTCCTCCGGGGAACCGACGAGGGTCCATAATCAAAGTAACTAACCTGTGATTTACCGAGCCCTGGGGTAAACATCTGCTGCCTGTCATCTGGACTGCTTACAAGACATGACTATTTACATTCGTTACAACCGGGGAAGGGGGCTTAAAAAAAAACAGAGAAAAAAAAGTGGTAGAAAAAAAAAAAGGAGCGTGAGGATTTGTGACGTCTCAGCAGTTCTTACCCTGCCAACTGCATTACCACACCCTTCTGGGCCTCAGCGGGGAGCAGGAGAAACTATCAGGGGGGTGTACGGAGAGAGAGAGAGAGAGAGAGAGAGAGAGAGAGAGAGAGACTCACTCCTCGCTTGCCTAATTTCTTAGGGGTTTGTCCCCCCCCCTCCCATCTGAAGTCTCCCTGTTCGCTCCTCCTCGTGGTGCCTCTCAATCACTTGATGCGGCAGGTTGAGATAAAGAATGAAGACACGATGCAGAGAGATACAAGTTCGGTGGGGAGGGAAGAAATGAAGACAAAGTAGAAAAGAGGAGGGGCATGAAGGCGAACGTGAATGGAACAATGAGCAGAACGAAACCCCCCCGTGTTGATGGTGGCGGGGCGAGTTTCATCCAGCCGGCCACCTTTCATTTCCTGTCTTCCTCTCACCTTTGCGATCTGAACCCTGCACTTCCTTCTTTCCTCTCGAAGCTCATAGCGGCGGATAGAGTGGAGGAGAGCTAATCAATAAAAAGCCCCCACCCCGTGTAACACCAGCATTGCTGCTGCCGAGCCCCCCAGGAGCTCACCACAGTCAATGGGGGGGGGGGGGCGGTTGGTGGCGGCTGTCAGGGAGCGACAGCAAATTTGATGAAGTCCCCTTTCAAAGCATCGCGCTAAGTTGAAAGCCTCGCTCCCTTCATTGATCCTCATTTGATTTCCATCCTCACTTCCCCCCCATCCCTCCCCCTTTTCTTCTTTCCGTTTAACTCCCACTTTTAAACTGTCGCTCTCATCGAGCTCTGTCTTTATTTATGTGTCTGTCTTCGCCTCTCTCCCTTAATCTTTTCGACCATTCACTATGTAATCAATCTCGCCGTCTGCCATTGATGTGTATAACAAACACCTATCAGTTGGGAGGCTGATGAGTGATGCGGCGCATTTGGAGGCAGTGGGCAGCCTAAGAACCTCACCGCAGCCCCAGAATCAGGACATAATCCGCCAGCCTTGGGCAAAGTGACTTCTGCGCGCGGATAGATCAAAGCTAATCAATTAGTACACACAATCTTCATAATATGAATCCCATTAATCTCAATAAAAAGAGCTCAAATCACTCGCTTTCAGTCCTCCGGGCAAAATTCAATAATTCTAATTGTCAATTTGCAAATTCACCCGAGAAGTATTTAAATCAGAGGGAAAAAAACACTCAATGGAGAAAACAATTAGACAATTAATTCCACAACTTATTTGCGGCATTTGAACTGAAAAGACGGATTGTTTGGGGGCGCTCACATACAATACGCACTGAGAAGTCATTAGCAAATGCAGCAAATAGCTGACATGTAAACTGAGGGGTGATGCAACAATGATGGCAAAGACGCCTCTCATGGGACCGATTCATATAAGCTCCTTCAATCTATTTCAGCGCAAACAAAAGTGTTGGCCGACCAAAGTCGTGACCAGAGGGTGGAAATCACACAAATTACAATATGAACTAACCGTGCCTGCTTGTTGAGATGTTGCAGCCTTGCAACTTTAATTTTGGAGAGTCACGAAAACAGCAAGCTTGATGCTCAGGCATCCACAAGGTGATGTATAAATTCAATTATGCAGAGACAGATTGGTCGGAGTGTGTGGTCATGAAAGAAATGATAAGCATTTGGACCACTTTAATTAGAATTGTTGAACTGTTGAATTTCCCAGCACCTTTTGGCGGGCGTGGAGGACGGAAGTGGCGGCGTTACGAAAGCAAAAAACTGGTGGATGAAAGCAAGCTGCTGTTTTTTTTTTCCTAGACCTTGTTGCTCTCACCCTCCTCCCTCTGTCACTCAGCCTCACCCCTCTTTCCTTGGCCCGTCCCCGGATGCATGCTGGGAGCCGCGACCTGCTCCTTTATCGACACAGAGCCAGGTGCACCCTGGGAGCTTCCTGTTTGCCCTTTATCAGCACTGGCTCCAGAGATGTAAGCGTGGCTTCTGTGCTGCCGTCTAAGTGCATTGGCCAGACTCGGGGGGGTGGGGGGGTGGATAATATATATTTTTGTGAGGGGGGGTGTCTGATTGTGTGTGGGGGGAGATTATAGGTCTGTGCGCATGATTGTCAATATTATGTTTTTGGCGAGAATGTGTATGTGTTAGCGGAGGGATCCGATCCCAAGCCTTCTCCCGGGGGACTCGGGGGGGGCCTGTCACATCAAAGGGCCGCGAGGGGCCCGCCGTGCCAGCCTGTCCGCCAAGGGGGGAAATCCTGTTTGTGTGGTGGGGCCCGCCTTGGCAGGGCCGGTGGCTAACACCGCAGAGCCTGGCGCTCGCACAGGCTGCCACCACCCATGCAGGTTTAAATCCTGAACCACACTGTGATTCCACAATCCGGCCGCTTCCTCCTTCACGGGCAAATGTATCTGAATTAGAGAGGATGATATTTCAAGAGGGACACGGCGCTTTGATTTAAGGCTTCAAACTCAAAAAACAGAATGAACAAGCGGTCGATACGGCCTCTTTTTGAAGTATAAACAGCAACATCTGACACCGCATCCTTTGCGTTCATATAGTGATGATATTTGGTGGCCTCCTCCTGCCGAATACAGAAGACCACTTTAACACTCTCAGTGTAGTCAACAAAAAAAAGAAGAAAGAAAGAGGGGGGGCTTAAGCCTTCAAAGAGGCCGACTGGGGACACAGAGTGGGAAACAGCTTTGCCTTTAAAACGTTTTGAAACACTTTTATCTCATCAAGCTCGGCTGATCACAAAGAAAATTGATCCTTACCAGCCAGAAAGGTTCTTCACTGCACTCTGTACTCCTCAGTGATTTGCCTGACAGGCTCCTGCTGAGGGACTGGGTTTGAAGAGGGAGGAGGGGGGGTTGATGAGGTTGAGGGATGATATTGATGTTAATGTGACGGACTGTTTTGAAGTCGGTCTGTTTTGGGGGGGAGGGGTGTTCCCCTCCCTTTTAATGACGGGCTGAGAATTTCACCTGAAGGATTCCCTCTTATCAAACAGCACCCCCGGCGACGCTTATTGGATCCGAGCTGTCATATACGAGGCGACTTCATTAGCGGGTGTCAGTTTGACCAAACACAGCTTCCTTCACCTTAACTAAGCCATCAGTCTCAGAATCACAGCGATATTTAACGAGAAAAATGCAAAGAGGCGAAGAAGCCCCCCCCCCCCCCTTACACTTCCCCATGGTGTATATTAATAGTATGACCCAGTAATGTCAAGAAGGGGGGCTTAGAGTTGGAGAGAACAGCGGGATGTTTTTGGGAAACAAAGTCACCTGTAAAAACTCAACTGCAAAAAGGAAAAAAACAATGAAACGGAGCTCGGAGACAGTCAAATGTGGTCAGTCAAGGTAAAGAGAGACAGTGAACCTGTCGAGTTAATATACCTCTGAATATCAGATGGCTGCTGGATTATTAGAGTCTTACCGCCCGGAGGGTCAATTGGGAATTACTCGAAATCCTGCCTCTGAAATCTACCTGTCCCCTCGCTGCCATAAATATGCAAAGCGCACAAGGACACTCTCAAGGCAAAAACCATGAAATGAAGTCTCCATTTTCTTGTCTCCTCCCCAACCCCCCCCCCCCTCCTCTCTCCTTGCCCTTCACCTACGCCCCTCACTTTATTCCAGGGACACCGCTATCAGCCATATGGCAGAAGACAGAGGCGATCGATTGGCCGGTTAAAGGTGTATATCTCGTCGGCTGAACTCCCTGGTGGTTGTAGCTGGTTCCACGGCAGCAAACAGGCAAGTCTTTCGATTCGATTTCGAGAATATGGAAAAAAAAATAGATGGCGGCAACTCCAAAGCTCAGTCTCACCCCTTCTTCCTCCCGCTCCTAGCCTCTGTCCCCTCTGCTTTGAGTGCAGGGAAGCAATTTCTCAACAAGGGCTGCTGATTGACTAAAGATCTTAAGTTAGAAAACAAGGCTGTAATCGCCCGCGTCACCTTTGGATCCCCATTAAAAAGCAAAATTATGGCTCACAACACAAGTGAAGTCAAAGGAGATAGAGACAAAGACGTTGCGGGTAGATGTGACCAAAAAAGAACAACCTCTTTCAATGATTCGCTGAAACAAGATCAGTCCATCCACCAAATCTCACTCCTGTTTACTGGTCAAACCACCTTATTTACTCACACATTCCTGTGAAAGTACATGCTTCCTTTCGCGAGTTCTGCTCGGGTATTCTCACGCAAACAAACCATCGTGGGTGCTGTAAAGGAAATTGTTTTTATTGTAACCCTTTTCACACAGATGCCTCCCACTGAGTTCAGGGAAAGCCTATTAGTAGCCTGTTGTCTGAGAGTGCAGTGACTGACTGTGCCTTGGGCTTTGGAAGTGCCCTTATATATTCCACCAACACTCTCCCATGGGATATGCTTATGTGTGTTTTAATGCAACGCAGCATGATTCATGCATGTTGTATGCACGCATGTGTGTGTGTGTATCTCAAAGAGGGAACAAAGGGTGTACGCACGGTGCAGCTCTTGCCGGTGCGAGAGCACGCTAAAATAAAGTGTTGTGGGGGTTGTCTCACGTCGCGGCGCATCTTCCTGTAAGCGCTTTATTTTCTCGGCGGTGTTTATGAAAAGCACACGCGGGTGGGTCTGTCAGCCCACCGCACGGTATGGCTGTATTCCCAGTCCCTGTCAGTCAAGGTAACCTAATACACATCTGCGGGTGAACGTTTAAAGAGCGGTTAAGCACTCATGGGGGGGGGGGGGGCTTGCTTGGCAGGAGCTCAGCGAGCAAACGCAAGGTCGCACGAAGCCCCGAAGGGGCCTGTCAGAGAATGGGGTGTCTATTTCTGTCCAATTAAATTGACATTGGCAATAGATTTTGAAACACTTTGAAGACGCGACAGATGTGCCTCACAAATCAAACTGTATGGAAAAAGCCTTAAATGTAACGGAGGTAATCTTAAACACCATGAAGTTTTTCATCTCGATCTTGTTTGGCAAATCAAGGAGACATAAAAACACATTAGAAGTCGCGTTCCAAGACTCAGACAAGCCCCAGCAACACACACATGAACGATCTATCAGGTAGCAAGTAACAGATGCATGATAGCAGCTGGTAGCGTTCATTATCAGCCACAAACTGGGAAAGTTCTCACCTCAAAGTGGGATCCAAACACTGTAACATGCTGTGAAACTCAAAACCACAGTTGCTTTGTCAGTTCATCGTCAAAAAATCACAACATAATTGAGATCTCTAATTACAGCATATAAAGTATTTGTTCATAGTTCTGAATTTATGCGTCTTTTTCGATTTTGTGTTATTTATTTTTTTGTGTGTGTTTCATTGCACTTGCAACAAACACAGTGTGGAGAAACTGGCTCGTTACAGGTGAGGAAAACAGAGGAGCTTCACCTTTGCAAGCTGTTATGTTTAGGCTTCTGTGTCTTTCCGCCGCCTTTACTGTGAATCCTTTTGCGGCGCCTTGTCCGAGCTTTACCGACATCAAATATGAAGCTTGAACATACATTATACGCATTTGGAAGCAGACAGTGCACAAACACATCTGACACTGATACTTTAGCGGCTTCACCCCGGAGCAAGCCAACACATCTCAGCGCTGGTGGTCCCTCTCCACTTTCTTCCTCCTTTTCACAACATCGAGGGCTATTCAATAAAGAAGCTTCGGGGAGCTCGGAGGAGCGGGATGGAAAAATAGAGTGAGCCTTCAATTCTGCCTGAATTATCCCGAGGTTCGTGTGCTCACCCCGATAAAGGAGAACAGAGGAGAAATTTATTGCTTATTTAAAGGCCCCGCCGCATCATGCTCAAATCCGTCTTCCCCAAACAGGGCCTGAATTTTGCATGCCGGTGCAGGAAGCAGCTTCTGCACTTTACAAGTAGCACAGAACATCGTTAAGTGTGACACCGCATGTTGGGATTTCGTGTCGGATCGCGAGGCCTTTGTGCTCGTGCTGGAGGCGGGGAAGGGCGGCAGTCTGGGGGTGGGCCGAGTGCACGTCCTCACAGGAAAGGTCACGGCTTTCCAGTCAGCGCGCTCGTTACTCCTGGCGAGTCGATAAATGTCAGTTTAGGCTGTTTTGAGCACGAACCGTTCATTCGGCAACGTCAGAATGAAGATTTTCGGGGAAAATTAATGAACACTGAGGCCACTTTAGTGTTTCGGTCCAGCACAGAATAGATGGATTGCTCCTTTTTTCTGAAGAAAATACAACATGCAGGTAGAAACTGAGCAAATTCTGAGCACGGTGACTTGCAGAAATGAGAAGAAGGTGAAAGAGTTGGTGTGTATGTGTTGGGGGGGGGGAGGGGGGGATCAAACACTCACATCTTCACAAGCTAAAAGGGAGGAAAAAAGGAAAATGGGGCTCTTCCTCAGTTCACATCAAGTGGTTTATTCAGAGGAAAGCCAATGATGCATACTCGTGAATCTTGCATTTAATTAAACAGGCCACTCCCCCTCCTCCTCCTCCCCCGCCCCCCCCCCCCCCCCCCCCCGCCCCCTATCTGGGAGCCAGCACAATCATTTCATATGCGCCGCGATATCATCTGCTTAATGCGCGATTTTACCATACAGTTAAACCTGGGCGATAAATCTCGCGGTGCTCTCCATTAATAGATGCGAGGCCTGGCTGAATAATGTGTGCATTAGATTAGCAGCACCACAGAAGTGAGCCACCGAGGAGAGAGAAATACTTCAAGTTAATCTCTCTTTGTGGTTCCCAAAGGATGAGAACTTAGTGGCCCTCGCCGCGGCTGTAGGTGTGGCGTGAGGAGACGAGTGCGCGCGCGAATTGGAAAGAGGAAACTAAAAGATGGAGTGGCCACCACGTGTGTGGATATACAGCGCCCCATCTTCAAAGGTGTGTTCACTTTAAAGCTTCTGATAACTCATTTCTGACACACAATGCAGCCACATCCCGTCGAGCTGGCACGCCGGAAAAAAACGCGTGACCAAAAAAAAAAAGAAAAGGCACCTTCACGCACACACCAGCAGGACAAGGGGAAGAGCTCATTCCAAGCACGATCTCGCAGGTTAAAACACAGCTTTTCACAGCCCTCAACACATTTCGCTACTCAATCTGCACAGTTAATAGTGGCCCCTCACAAATCACACATTTCTGACATCACACCCCGTCCCCGTCCCCCCCTCTCGCTCTCCTCTTTTCTCTCTTAACATACTCCGCTTCCCCGATTGCCAGCGCGTGTGTGTGTGTGTGTGGAGCGATTCGAGGTGACCTCGTTACTGAGGATGACAATACAACAAAAGAACGGGGTTATGAAATCGAGAAATTCTATTTCCACCCTCCTGGCCATTCATCTCGCGGTAAGAGGAGGATTCATTATTTGGTACCTGCTCTCCGCTATCTGGTAAATTTGCATACTCTGTGGATGTGTACGTGTGCCCGTGTGTGTGTTAAACCACACGTGTGAGCATGAGGATGAAGACTGCAGCCAAGGTTAAATGAGGGGTTCGGTTCAAGTTAAGGTAAAATTCCATGTGAGTGTGTGTTAAGCTTTTTTTATGACACACCTGGCAGGAGACTAACCTTTGCTGCAAAATGGATGTAAGTCAATGCAATGTTCCCATCAGACATAAAAACGATGTGTTTGTGTGTAGCTTTGCTCTGTTATACTGGTGGCTATATAAACCTGATAGCAAAGCAACGCATGGGAGGAAAGGAATGTAAGTCAATGTAACGTCCCAATAAGGCTTGCAGACATGTTGTGCATCTGCGCGCACAAAGGGAGCATAAACCTGAATGCATACCAACTCGTGGCAATTGAATGAGAATCAATGTAATAACATTGAAGGAAACAGAGTGTTCATTTCAGTGTGTTTAGACGTGTTCATTTAAACATGCTGCTGTATGAGCTTTTTTTGCACACCAACGCATGGGAAAAAATGAATATAAGTCAATACTCCTATTAGGCAAGGAGAGAAAGGAGAAAGTGTGTGTGTGTGTGTGTGTGTGTGTGTGTGTGTGTGTGTGTGTGTGTGTGTGTGTGTGTGTGTTTTGATCTGATTATGCGAGTGCATGTAATAATGAGGAAAAGGCAGCAATAGAAAAAGGAAGTGAGTTAGCTCCAGGCTAAGTCTTTTGATGGTCTAAACGATTAGTATGTGCTGTATAAATCTATACATTTGTGTGGGTGGTCACAAGTTTGTGTAGCTCTGTGTGTGTGTATGTGTGTGTGTGTTTCTAGCAGACGACGCGCAACCAACAAGCCACTTATGCTTTGTGTTTGTCGACACCATGACAACTCCCCTGACAGCAGCAGTTCCCGGCGAGGTTGAGTGGACGTGCAGCCCTCTGATCAGACGCTCAAAACTGAGTCAACTAAAGTGCAGGTTTTAAAAGCCAACATCGACCCAGAGGCCCAGAAGGCACCGTGAGTCACCTCGACAACACAGGAAGAGACGGAGGAGACAGTCAGGCAGCGAGAGAGGAAAAGAACAGAAAAGAAAAGTGAGACTGAAGACAATGAGACTAATTATGCAACGGCTGTATAATTAAAAGCTGTTGCGAGTTAAGTATTTATGTATAAACGACATGATACAGCACAGCGAGTCTGAAAACGGCTGCACTGTTACACATCACATTCGAGTTGGCAGCGGATGCAAAAAATAAAAGACATCGAATAAGTCGTGCCAACATTTGTGGAACAAAGTACTTACACTGCATACAAGCTTGTATCAAATGTGCGTCTTTCACTTGTGAACAATAAAAGTTAATTATCGACAGGAGTACCGTAGGTAGTCTTTTGGAAACTTGGAAGTAATTATGAACTGTGGGCCAATAGTAATTAAAATTTTAGCTGCTTCTGAACACATTGTGAGAGTTCACAAAGATACAATAATTCTGAAATGAACTTTGGAAAACTACTGAAAAAAGCCGAGAACTCTTCCGTGAGTCCCGCAAATGAAGGGAAGCTGCGTGAAATGAACCCACAACGAAATCTGGATATTCACACACACACGAACAAGTGATGAGGAGAACTACAACGGTGACAGACGACCGTGTTCTATTTGCACAGGTGCCCGACGTACAGCACAAATGGCGATTTGGAAACAATAAATCCTACGACTTCAATAATATAGCGGGCGACGCTGTTTATAGCACACCGTTAAATGCCAACACTGAGCTGCAACTTTGGTTTATCGGCTCAATTCAAACAATGGAAGAGATTTGGAGGAAATATGACCGATGACGTGACTTTGAACAGCGCGTGGCTGACGCTGGGCGTCATGGGAACGCAGGGTGAAGACAAACAGTCAATCCAACAGAAGAAAAGGCCTTTTTTCGCAAAGGAACCATCACAGAAGAAGCAAAATTTCGATGAGACTGTTTACTTAAGCCAAATATAATTTTTTTTTAACTGTATTCGTACCATTATTCATGAGATAAAAAAGGTGAGACTTTCACAGGCTGTATATATAAATAAAGCCTTTACTCAAGGTTGCACCATCACCATAGAAGCATTATTGACTATGTTTTGTTTTTTTAAAAAGGCACCGGGACTAATATAGTCCTTTATGAATAGAATGAAAGACCAGAAGAACAGCTTTTAAGCATAAATATCATGACTGATCGGTAGATGTGGGGGACCTACAGTGAAGAGACAGGTCCTCATGCACTGAGCTTTCCATATTGTGCCTCCCGCATTTACACTCTTCCTTCTGCTTCCTCCACTGAACTGATGCTTACAAAGGATCCCACTGCCATCCACTGCCTGACAAGCGCCCTCCTTCAAACCCATCAGGGACTGTAATGACAACTGTGTTTTTTCTGCCTTTACTGTGCTTTTATTGTGCTTTCACCTCATATACCTTCTTTGAGTTTCATAAAAGGCCTGACATGAGTAAAATGGGCCATTATTCACATTAGGACCGTTCCGGCTATACCTGCACAAAAACCCCGTGTATCAGAAGGCTTCCCATGACCTGGGATATTCACATCCACTGAATGACACGTGCATCAATGAGCACAGAGGAGGATATAATCATGCTTGGTCACTCACAGTAGGCAAGTGATGCGACACTTTTACACGAGCCCTTTGAATTTCCCCTTCAGAACAAAGCAGCCAAAAATGCACTGAAGCTGTGTGTTGCCGCGAACCTGAAGAGAAGCAACCTCGTCCTCGTTCCCGTCATCGTTTATTAATTCGGCGTGCAACTTCCAACTATTTTGGGTCATTTTCATCGTTCTGTCAGTTTTTGGTCTCAGTAGGCAGCTGTTTTTTTCACGCTCCAGAAACACTTGTCAATTGAGCATTTAGCAACGAAAGAGCCAGATTTTTGCCTGGGGGAGAAATTTGGTGGAGACCAAAAGCAGAGCTAAAAACGGATCAGTCTTGTACACGGCGAAGGGAAAAAAAAGAAGCAACTGTAACTGGATGTCGATGCCGCTTCAAGCTGTGAGAAAATAAAAAATCGAGCAGCTGTGTGCTAACAAGTTAGCAAGTTGCAGTCACTGCTGTCAAGATGCCAAAAATGGGTATTATCGTGCGCTTTAAGAGGAGTGTTTAATTCAGAAGGAAAGCAGTAAAACGGATCAGCTTAGTTATCAAAAATAATACTTGACTTGCACTTTTATCCAGAGTTAATTGTTTTAAAACAACCACTGACTGATACTGATTGCATCTTGTCCTGATGCAAACGTTAAAATCGTGTGCATCAGAGCTGTAATTGAATAACAGCAAGAACTGATGCGTGATGACACAGTGAGTCAACAGGATGTTGGGGGGGAACCCCCGCCCCCCAGCCCCTGACACACACACACACACACACACACACACACACACACACACACACACACACACACACACACACACAACCCCTCTCTGCCTCATGTCTCTCACTCTGGTTTCACTTGCACTCAGATTTTATGTGTCACTCTGAAGGCTGAGGGGATTAGGTGGCGCTGCCGGTTTTGGTGCGGGAACAGAGGGCGAACACACAAATATGCAGTGACACACACACACACACACACGCATACACACACGACAGCAGTGCGCGTACGCCACATGTATTGATATGCTGACTGTGTACGTTCCGACAAAACATCTCCCTTCCCTCGTGCAGCCTCTGAATGCGGAGACGCGCTCCGACATCGCCCCAGGATTTGTTAATTAGCTTGCCAACATCTGTCCTCTTAACGCAAGACGGGATTTGAATGCGTAAGAAAAAAAAGATAAATAAATAAAATAACGCCCATCTTCTGATCACCACCTTTCCGCAACAGCATAAATAACAACAGATGTCAACCACCCTCCACCCCCGCCTTTATAGCTGAGAGGTAAAAAAACAAAAAAAAGGGGGGAAAAGAGCTCATTCTCTATGTTATCTGCCTTTAATTGATGTTAGTGTGTTGTTGAATAATGCATCCCCTTCTTTACGACTGCTTGATGATGAGTTGTGCATATTTATCCGCATGTAGGTGAGAATAAAAGACGAGGGAAACTGTCTGCTTTGAATTGAAATCCCCTCTCCTAATGTCCTCCACGAGGCCAGAGGGACTTGATGAAGTGATAACTTTGCTCTTCCAGAGGGATCAGCGGTGATTAAGTTGCATGAAACAAACGTTACAGGAGACGCCGCAAAGGGCATAGTCCCTCCACTCTTTGGTCTCAGGAAACTGCAGGTTTTCTCAGAGGCCGTTTAGGTCTCCCAAGGACGTTGACAAATGAAGTAATTACATTTTGGTGAAAGTGTGCGATTGATTCATCAACTTTAATGCGCACAAGCAAAAGCTTCTGATGTAATTGGGGAGATGGTAACACAGGCATCTTCCTGCAATAACATATCATTTTTTATCAAAATGAAATCCCCACCCGATATTAAGTATGGAATCCAGTGCAGCTGTGAGTCAATGATAGATAATTGGGTGTATATTAAATTGGAGAGCAAGTTACTCATCATTTCAGAGCCACAATAAATGTGCTGTCATCACTTAATTTGTGAATTTGACGTGGGATAAAGTTGAAATGATTCTTGGTCAATAAAATGTGAAAACATACTGGAAGAAATGAGCAACACCTCCGCAGATGATAGAGTGGTCTTCGTCTGTCCAATGACTTTAGTGGCGACTCAGAACACCTGATTATTTTAATAGCTAAACCTTATCTGGAGCATTTCATCATATCGGTATTTTGGGAAATATTACGTGCTTGATAAAACAACCAACAAAACCAGAGTTATTTAGTGGATTTGTTCTTATTTCTGCCTCAGGGGTTTTACCCTGCGAACCAAACAAGGGTCATTGGTTTGTGGAGCTCTCAAAGCTTCAAACGATGCCCTTGAAACAACTCGACATCTTTTTCAAGAGACGCTGCAGCCTTTATTAAAAAAAAAAAACCAACAACACACCATAAACAAGCACTCCTGGAAGAGAATGTAATCCCATCGAAAAAATGTAGGAAACAGACGTCCTTTTACTGCCACTGTGAGGGTGAGTCACAAATCACAGGACCTGTTGTTGCTTGGTAGCGAAAAAAATAAAATACAGTTTGTTTTTGAGTATTTTTTTTCCTCGCTCGGCATTCAATCTTTGGGTGCCTTGGACACTGGAGAAGAGAAAGTCACAGAGCAAGAGAGAGCTGGAAAGAGGAGCTCAACCAATCACGTATGGCAGATATGCGGCTCAGATTGTATCTCTCGTGTCAGTTTCTGTAAACCATATTCTGGTTCAGAGCGCAAGCAGCTTATCCAACGTGATCATTATAGCAAAAATGGGTCTTATTCTCCAACAGCACCGCAATTAGCCACTTCTACCATTCAAATATACCCCCAGATGTAATCTTGCACGCATGAAAAGCATGAAAAAAAAAAACAAAACCAGGGGGTGGAAACATGAAGTCAAAGGAAACTCCACTTTCCTTTCATGATGAACGCACTCCTTCTCATGTTGGTCTAACCACAGGTTTCCATGCAAAGTACAGGGTTAGCCGGTGGGTGTTCTCTGCATGAGGAAGGGTGAACCCAGAGCATCGTGCTTCAACATGAATTGCATTATTCGTGTCGCATTACATACATTATATTGTTGCCTATGGGATCCCTGCTGAGAATTCATAATGAGCTCTTCAACCCTAAAGAGGCGGGCATAACTCGCATGTTCTGCTGTCACCGTGACAATGGCAGGGATTATCAGTGCCCAAGGCTGGGGCAGAAGGGGGGGGGGGCGCACTGGGGAGATAGAGGAGGGGATGAAAATAGGGAGCAAATAGGGAAATAGTAGGATGCATAAAAGAAGTTTAAAAAAAAAACAGCTCCAGCCTGCCTTGCATGCATAACCGAGACATGTCTCGGCATGTCTGGGAGCATCAGCTGGGATGACACTGCTGCAGCTCGCCGAGCGCTTTCAGGCGACAGCTCCTACTGTATCCCTTGCAGCGGTGCTAACCTTCTGTCCCACCCCGTTGCTTCTCACACTCTTCGACTGCCTCCTCCCTTGCATCTCGGCATATTGCTCCGATGGAGGCGCCTCTCTCCGTCAGACTGTGTCAGAGGGGGTGAAGAGGGGGGAGGGAAAAAAAAAATCCCAGCTAGGGATTGTCTTCACCCCCTTTCTGCGTGACAGAACCCCAGAGGTGATGATTGACAAAAAAGACTGCAGCATGCATAATCCAGCGCGGAGTGTTTATTCACATTTCTTGCAAAAATATGAGTGCTTGGAAGCAGATAGTGCAGAGAAATACGATGTTGCCTGGGTATGGACCACACCATCAAACATTCAGGTTTTATGGGCTCCGGAGAGTCAGGCGCACTCTTTCGGGTCAGAGAAGTGCGTGGCATGCTAAAAGGCTCCACAATCTCTGCCTCGGTAAGGCTCTAAAAATACGTTCTCATAGGTTACATTAGGTCCTTAACATTACATCCTCTGATAAATTATTCTACAGCCAGTGTATGTCGTTTTAATATGACTGAGACTGATGGGAGATCATTCAATTATGCAGATGATACGGTCGGAAGATATTCAGAAAAATTCTAATGAGTGGCAGCACTCTAATGGGAGTGACCACATGGTGAATGGAAAGTCAGAGGACCACCACAGTCATCGGGGCGTTTCCTCTCCATACAGGGAGAGTGTTGAAGCTAAGTGAATCATTTGGACCATGGGAATACCAGAACCACCAACTGCTAAAGCCGTATTTCCTCAGTGATATACCGCGCATCAGCCCGAGTCAAAGCTGAACTGAGTTTGCACTGGCATTAAAAAAAAAAAAGGTTCACCGGCACTGAACAGCTTGCAGACTTCAGCCTCGTTTATCACTCTCTGTCGTGTCGGTTTGGGCAACAAATGTACATTGCAACCACCAGTCAGCCAGAACGCATGAAAGCTCACAGCACTCAGTCAGGTCAGGTCAAGACGAGACTGCTGCACAACAACTCGGACTTTAGTGGGTCAACTTTCATCCGGTGTTGCTTGAGTTACTCTAAAATAGGGTTTTGCATTGATTTACTTCCCTCATATTGTCTCTCCTGCTCAGTATGATGACAAGTGGAGGCAAATAATCAAAAAAAGCTTCGATGCTCTGACTCAGCTCCACAGAATGTGTCTATTTGCTGGGGGCAGAACATACAGAGCAGATGAGTTACATACCAGCACATGAGCATGGCTTCGGGCCCTGACAGCATCCGCCTCCACAGAAAGACTGACACAGAAACTCATCCGTACGCCAACTGAACTGAGACACTCCAATGTCACACGTTGAGTGTTGTGTTTCTAAATCTGACAAAAAAGTACATCTATCAAGTTAAAAACTTGTAGCGTGAGTGTGTTTAAGCTCCGAGTAAAGTGGGAAAAAAAGGAGATTGAACGCGCTCTCAAGAAGCGAAAACCACAACAGTTCAGCCCGGCTACTTATTTCATCTGACTGCTTCATCTCTTCGCAGGCAGAGACATCCTCCTGTGTTTTCTGTCACGCCATTAGTCTCCTCCGCTGCTGTGGAGCAATCTATCGGGCTTATCCACTCTGAGGTTTTAAAATCTTAACTTGTTTTTTTTTTTTTTAATTTCAAACATCCTCGTGCCAGAAAAAGACTCGAGCGTGGGAGTCGGATGACTTTTTAAAGCTCTGATGGAGAACTTCATTTGATGTTGATTTTAGCCTCCTTTTGAAGTCACTTATTCAGCATCAGTGGAGTTGTGCATGGGAGCGACCAGCATCAAGCAAAGTATCTAAACGCATTCTGGTAAAGTCAAACTTTACCACAGCAAACAAATGTAAACTAAACGGGAAAATTCAAGATACAGGGACCAAAGAAGCTACCAATTCACATGACTGTTTTCCTGAGAAACCCCCTATTGCTTTCTATTGAGGGGGGAGCAGAACTAATTTAACAGCCCTGACCAAACATTTTTTTTGATAAAATGCTCGGTTCAGCAGTATACAACTCGAAAAAAAACCCCTAAAATATGAGGGCAAAACAAATACATTAAACATGGGCTATGACCAACAAATATGGTAACGAGGCAATGGATTGTGGAAATGTATTGTCATGGGTGATCTAGAGGTAAATAGGAAGGCTTTTGAGCCATACATACATTTACATCCATTATCTGCAGTGTGTTATTTATTTATGTATTCAGTGATGCATTTGACTCATCGGATTAGTTGCATTGGTTGCATGTAGGATGCAGGATGTGCATCTAGAAATCCTGAGCGTTACCGCTTTGTCTCTTGGCACACTGGTCGCTTAGGACACTCTCCTCATCCATCGAAGTAGCTTTAATCCCTCTTTTGTCCGAGTTTGGGTACCGGGGTCAGTTCTGACTGGACACACAAGCCCAATGCAGACATAATATACCCACACGGGTATATTAAAATTTCAGAAACAGCCTGTCAGACCTCAGAGCAAGCAACAACTCAGGAGGTTGTACACCCCCTGAGTTGTGCACACTGCCATACGCTACCGTGCCACCTCCACACTATCCAGAGTACCTATACACACTCCCGGATACTTTAATCAAATTGCCTCGGTATATACATTCCACTCTGCAACAGCAGCTGCAAATCAGTTCATCGTTCCTGCATCCCAAAATTGTTGTTGGAGCAGCAACAAGCAACACTGCAAGATAAATGAGGGCGCGCGCATTGTAATTTCCATATCAATCATGAATAGTGTCAGCAGCCTAAATTGGAGAAAAGCAAAAGAAGCGACAGACAGGGGGAACACAAAGGAGAAGGCAGAGTATAAGAATAGATGCCTTTGTTATTATAAACATGCTCCAGCTCTTATTCAATGTGCCCGTCGGAGGCGGGGGGGGGGGGGACGGAGGTAATGCACGGCGTGGCACCGAGCCAAGCTCCTCCTGACTGACCAGGTGACCGCCTGAGTGACGATCCCTGAAGCCGTCCCAGCGTCTCAGCTGTCTGCGACACGCGGGTGCAGACAGAGTGCAGCTGTCATTTAGGCCGTAAACGTCCGGCAGATTTATCCTCCAGAAACATTAACATTGAATCGTGGCTGTCAGCGAGCGTGTCACACCGGGGCCGGGATGTGGGGATGGGGCGGCCGACGCGGCGATGCTGGGAGGGGGAGGGGCGGGGAGGGGGACATCGAGGGGCGTGGGGGGGGGGAAGCCCGCAAGGCCACATAACAAGTTCGGAAAATTGGGGAAAACTTTGCTCCGGCGTTATCTCGTTAAGTGCGGGAGTCATTGAAGGACGCGAGACAATTGATTGAATGGAGTTGACTTCAGCACAATTTCCTCCTTGTGGCGACATGTATCAACCAGGGCCACAGGTCCCTTATATTCTCCGCCTTAACTACCTCTCAGGCCTCCCGCTGTGACAAATGGCTTCTGTCTCTTCTAATGTAATATTTGTTTCTACTTCTGAGAGCCTCTCGGCTACTCTGCGGCAAGTCTGTCTTGCCGACTGCTTCATTGTGTTAGCCGACTTTATTCCCCGACCGGCTGTCAATTGGTGGACCGTCTGAGTGTTCTCGTCTGTCTGTCTTTTGTCTCATTGCCTGCGCTGGCGGTTTTTTTTCCCCCTCCTCTTCTCTCTCCCTCCTCTCTCCGGCTCTTTCTACCGCTCCCTCGTCAACCCCTTCGCTGTCTGTCTGTCTCGCACTTACCATTTCTCTGTCTCCCTCGTGCGCCGTCCCCCTCTCTCTCTCTCTTTCCCTTTCCTACTCCCTCATTCTCATTGCCTCCCTGCCATTGGACTCCCTCTATCCCTCCCTGATTCTACCTCCTCCTTTTTCCTGCCCTCCCTCCCTCCCTCCCTCCCTCCCCACGCCCGCCCCGTTTTCTCCACTCTACCGCCATGTCTTTGCTCCAGATGCTCGCTGTCTCAGCTCCGTGGGCTGCGTCTCAGTGATGGGCCCCTCCAGGAATTCAAAGCACCATTCTGGCATTTTCTTCCAAGCAATTGCTTTTTGCAGTAATAAAAGGGGAGTAGCTTTAGCATCTCTCTCTTGAATGGGCTCACTGGCCCCAGGCAAAACAAGCGCAAGTGCACATCCGTGAATCCTCTGGAGGCGGGCGCACACCGCAAGTCTCTGTCCAGACTCCGACCCAATTAAGCTGTCTCACACAATTTGCGGGACTGTTTCTTAAAAAAAACTAAAAAAAAAACTTTCCATTAATTAAGGTTTTCACTGTCCAAAGTTTCAAATGAGGCCTCCAAATGCTGAATTTAGCATTTGCAATTTGTTCCGTTTGAAGAAAAAAGCTTATCTTTCGTGTCCGAGCAGCTGTAAACATTTGCACGCATGCATCCGCTTCTTTGGAGGTGACCTGTTCAGCCCCAAAGTCGCACACTTCTTATGATATGATGTGTAAATATTATAAATGCAGTTTTGATGGCAATTAAAGTCACATTGACACCAAATTAATTCACGATGGGACACGGAGCATTTAAGGTGCAATTAGCCATGGAAGGCAGCCACGGTGATACTTTGCCTAACTGCAAACTCCAAACACTTTGCAATTTGTTTTCACATTAAGTAAATGTCACAGCATATTAGCATGCCATTATAGTACTTGTGCCTTTTTTTTTCCCTTACATATTGAGGTCTGGTTGCCACGCGGCAGGTGCAGCAACAATGAAGAATGACAACAGAGAGAAACTGTTGAGGATGAATTAAGAGGAGAGGGAAAGTAGATAATAGAAGCGTCTTAATGTACACAAATGCATCAATTCATGCAGCTAATAAATGCTCTGGAGCCATCAAGCAGCTGTGTTGGAACACACTGTGCGTTCTTGGGAGTCTGCATCGTTCCCACGTGTTGCTTCAATGCTCATTCGTACACGTGCACATCCTGTATGTGAACGCTTCTGCAGTGAATTGCATCGCGTCTTCCGTTTTATTAAGCCTCGCGCGTCGCAATCAATACTTTAAACAAGGAGCAGGAACATGCGGCGGTGATACGAAACGAGGAGCAGCAAGGCTTTAACTGATTGCATTCCTGTTATGTGAGTAACATGTATTAGGTTCCACTCGAGCAGCCGAATAAAAGGCCAGCGCACATTGATCCGCATCGAGGCCAAGGGGAGCCACTGCGGCTGTAGTGTCTGGATAATTCTGCTTGACTTTTTTTGATGTTAATCGAGACGGTTCAGTCGCGGATCGGATGTTTTTCAGAGGGGATTGGTGGCATAAGGCCTGGTAACAGTTCTTTGCCCTGATCGGACCTGATGCTTTCTTGTCTCTGGCTAAATCTCTATGCGACAACAGCAACCGCCTGCCTTCTTTCATCCAATAATGCTCCTCTTAGCCTTAATTTTGCAAAGCTCCCTTTTAAAAACCTCTTCAAATATCCATGCGATCTCTGCCCCCATTTGCTGGGGTCCGTAATGTGGCTCTCTGCTTCCTCTATGGGAAACTCAACAAGTCGACGCTCTTTATGAATTTACGTCCCCCAGGCCGTCGGCGGGCCTTTTTCGCCGCTTCCTGAAAGTGGCTCCCCCACCCCACCCCACCCCACCCCACCCCACCCCGTCCCTCTCCCTCCCTGCAGAGGAAGAGCCTCCAGGCTATGCTGAAAATAGGATAAAATATTCAAATATGTGCATGCCTTCGCCTGCAAGTTCTCACGCTTTTCGAGGTCAGCGGCGTCCCGTAACCCTCAGCTGGTGAATCACGCCTGCGACGTCCTCATACGTCTCCGACGGAGATAGCGAACATATGTTTGCATAGGACAAGCCACCCTCCTCCCCCCAACTCCCCCACCGTATCACTGACTGTATGTTCGGAGCACCTCAGGCGACTGGGTGAGAAGCCTCGGCGCAACACGTCGTCTTTCCTCCGCCGTCCCCCCCCACGCTGCGATTCTCGCTAACAGTCAACAGTCTATCGATTCGGCTGCAGAAACTACAGCGGCTCAAGAGCAAACGGGGGGGGGGGGGGACACCCGAGAGCACACTGAGAGACGGAGCAATCCAGCGGGAATGGTCTCAAATGGCAACACAGCGCTTTTGTCTTTAACAACAAGGGAACACTCGTCAATGTCGAGGGTTCAGCCTTTCAGCCCTGTTTTGTACGTGTATCTTTGCAGGTTGTTTGACATTCACATGCAAGTAAGTCACCGGTGTTTTGTCTCCATCCGCAAATTAAGCGCCTTTGTACATGTGTGTGAATCAAAGTAAACCATGCTTTGATGCTCTGCTCAACAACAAGGCTCGAAAATCCAAAAGTGAGAAATTAAAGGGAAAAAAAAATACAACAAAGTGTGTTTTTCAAGTAGTGAGCCACAAGAGCCCTCTTAGAGAAGCTTCAATGCTCCTCAGCATTGATTTTACGAGTCACTCAGCTGCTACTGTAAAGAATGAACATGACACTGACAACAAAACACTGTGTTCTTCAACGTTTAGAAGAAGGACCAACAGGTCAGGACAAAATCCTTCATTAAAATTGCACCATTTTGGATGACTGAAAGTATTTAAACCAGCTGCGATGGTTCCTTGAGTCCGATAGGGGGGGCCGCCTGCTCTTCCTGAAGGGAACCACTCCCATTTAAAAAGTTTTCATCGCAGCATACGACCGATTACTCAAAATTCCCTCCTATTGATTAGCAGTGATGTCCCTCGAAGGGGAGAAGAGGACCCAAACCTTGCCAGAATGCCACTCACAGCCACACAGAGCCAACAGAGCCCCCCTCCAACTAAGGAGGAGAAACAATCTAGCCTGGACCACTCTCTCCGTGGCGACTTGCCCACTTGTCAAGAATGCGGCGGAGAATGACTAATCTGACTCGATCACTTATTTTCCACACCTCTATGGACCAGAGCCCCTGTTTCTTTCTTTTTTTTTGCACCATTTGTTCTTCAATTTTTTTTTACAACGGTTGGCTTATGCAGTGCTGCATTGTGCATAGAGGTTCGCATGAGCCTGGAGAGACGGACGGTCATCCACTACTCCGACACGTCCCATTCACCAATTTACACCGTGGGAGGAAGCAGGACACCGTCCACGCAGCCGCACGAGGACACCGAGCACAGCCTGCACAGGACGGCAACAATAGACAGGCGCTGTTTAAACCTGAGGACATCTTGTTGTGATGCTTGATCGCATTATTTTCTCTATCCTCAGAAACTGCCACTACAAGTGAATCGTACAATTTACTTGGGTAAAAGACAATCCATTTAGTTCACATTTCTAACCTCAAGGTCCCAGACAATGCTCTCCAAATCAAGCGGATGACAATTACAAATGTTTGTTCAGCCTGTGCCCTACATTGTGCTCCGCCTGCTTGTCACTGATCTTCCATCAACCTGTTGTTTTGAGTACCCAAACAGACGTACACACATCCTCGCTGCTCTTAAATCTGAGTAGTTAGAAAGCAGACTGTCTGATGAAATGCTATTTTCAGAAGTTTGGGGACGAAGGACGGCTTTTTTTATTCCGCTTCGGGACTTTAGCAGAAACAAACCAATGATTTGAAAGTTCCCGGTAAATGTTGGAAGTTCCGACAGTCGGTTAAAGGAGCTGTGGTCACTGAGGAGTTCCAATAACCATCATGTCCAGCAGTCTTTCATTGCCCATTATGAACAGTTGGGCAACTGAATGTAGCAGCACCTCAATCCGCTCGTCCTTCGTCACTGATCCACACGCGCGTTTGCCTTTTTTGTGCTCGGATGCGCCGGCACGCATCCTGTAGGTGTGACGAGGCAGCGTTGCACCCAAGGCTGGGATGAAACGGCGTTATCGAGGCGCCTCGCTCCCTGAGTTGTTTTAGGAGGAAGAGTTCCATCCGCGCCTTCCGCCTTTCATTTCCTCCGTCAGCCCCTCTCCACCCTGCCTCGGTGCACCGTCTCCACTCGCTCCCCGCTCGCGGTTCAGATCAGGACCACAGCCCGCGCCGCATTCCTTCGCTATCCCGAGCTAAGATTAGCATACTGATTAGCTCCCCTTGTGGGCTCTCTCATCCGCCTTCCTCAGAGCTCACATGCGGGTCTACAGCCTCATGAATGCATAATTGCAACATCGGCAAACAAATGCATGGCTCCCAGCTTCCAGAGGAGGGAGCTAGTGCACAGAATACAATGTTGTTGTTTTTTTCTTTGTAATGTAATCAGGGAGTACTGAAGCGTTCTTGTGTGATCACAGACTCCAACACCAAGTGTATGTTACAAACAGTTCAACTGTTGAGTCGTCATTTATCTCTCTCTCTCGCTCTCTTTTTCTCTGCTTCCTTCATTTGTCTTCATTGGGGTTGTTTTCGCCTTTTGCCACACTATGTCTTTGTGCCACACGTTCGAAATCGCCCACAGAAATGGTTCTCTGTTCTCTTCACCTCCTCTGATACCTTCCCCCCCTCCATCCTTCCTCATTTTCTCCTCAACACCAGCATCTTGTCTGATACTAAGCGTATTCGTGATGATATAAAGTCACATCCTGCTTTTACCTCTTTCCAGTGCCACCACTTCACTCCCTCCTTTTTTTCTCCCACCATCCAATCTGTCGCTCTCCCTCACTCCCCCCACCCCCTTTGCTCCATTAAATCTCGACCATCCAGAGGGGCACGAGTGAAGACGGCAGATCGTGTGAAGTTGGATGCTGATTGTAGGTGACAGGCACCGTATGAGTCATAGTCGTAATCGCAGAGGTTCCCTCAATCCTCCCTGAACCGTCCTCAGCTTTGGCTGCACAACACAGCAGCCCTGCGAAGAAGAAACGCCCTTGGTGCACACAATACACAGTGCAGTGCCACATGACTTCCATGGAAATGTCGAATATGTCTAGATTTGAGCGCTCCTTTTGTTCATTATTTGGGTGTATTGCAATAATTTGTTTGTGCTTAATCCCCGTTTTAGGTTCAATGTTTGTCTGCTTCGGTAATTGGATTGGAAGAAGTTTTTCATTTGATTTGACAGCTTAAGATACAAGTAAGTAATTAAAAGTACTGCTGTTGAGAAATACACTTGTAAAATGTTGAATTTTTAAAGGGTTGGAAATATAATGATACGGGTTTTATTTGCAGAGTGAACTAAATAACAACCCAACTTCTGTGTTGCTGGAGCAAAGAAGAGCATAGAGAGCAGAGACCTTAATTGGAATAATGTACAAATACACAATGGTCAGGGCCTTTAGAAATAACATCACACACACACACACACACACACACACACACACACACACACACACACACACACACACACACACACACACACA
>JASSRZ010000032.1:4433391-4457393 GCA_032164315.1 Malacoctenus gilli | reverse complement strand
CACACACACACACACACACACACACACACACACACACACACACACACACACACACACACATACACACACACACACATGCACGCACAAAAACACATGCGCTCCGGAGTGAAAAAGGTCTAACAGAAATTGCAAAAACTAATACATAAATAAAAACTCTGAGGATAAAATGGGAGATGAAGAGAGACAAAACATGAAAAGGCTCAGGAGTAGGATTGCCTGGGATGTCCAAGGACAGGAGAACAAAGTAGAGGGTAAGATAAATGTTGAAAAAAGGAGGATGAAACCGAAACACAACACAGAAAGGGAAGGTCAGACAAAATGGAAATGAAGGAGAAGAAAGGGAGCGCCGAGCAGCGAGAGATCAACTGAGCTGCTGGTTCAAATGTTTGGACAACGATGAGCGAACGGGGCCACACGCTAAAACAATACATTAAAGGAAGGAAAGGGAACAAACACAGCCCTGGTGCCGTCATATAGAAGTGAGCAACACAAAGCAGGAGATACATACTGCGGACTGGAGGATGAACCGCTTGAACATTTTGTTTTGAGGACACAGAAAATGCTCTGAACTCGCGAATCACTTCAAGTGGCCCATGATGCTATGAGCTATATGTTAGTGTCCATGCAGCTGGGCTGTTGAAACCAACACCAAGGCTGCATTGATTGTACACAAGCACGAGATCAATCGACACGGCCGAAGGCACCACGAGAGAAAAATGCCCCCGATCCGCGTCCCCTTGCATCTTATAAACCATCTACACCCTCCCCTGATTGGCCCGTGTAATATGTAGGTAACCCAATTTACATGACATCTACTGTCGGAAAAATGAAAAAGAGGGCAGATAAAAGGCTCGGGGTCAACACCAGCATGAGTTCTGATCTAAAGATGAGACATTTGAATGAGAGAAGAGGCATCACCCCCCCGGCGAGGGCCCACCACCCACCCACATATAAAGTGGTAGCTCATCTGCTAATGGTGTTGCACTGTTTTTTAATTAATCATCTTTTATGTATTTCATCGACAGTGCAAGATAAAAGTCTCCATGTCACCAGTACAGCTAAGGCGCTAAAAGGCAAGAGCCTGGGATGAGGCTTCGCTGCTAATGAAGCAACAAAGATCCCTTATATACATCCACTTATTCTCTCATACGTTGGAGACTGGGGCTCAGTGTGCCAGCTGAATTTCTTCCTCACAACAGCACCGCAAAAGGGCTGAGAGATCATTTGCATGGACCATATGAAGCATTCGTTCAGCTGCTCATCAAGAGGCACCTTTTTCATGGAGCCACGTCAACTCTTGCACATCGTCACTGTCTTCTTCACAAAATTTGCTCGAAACGCAACCGTAGCCAAGGAAATTAAAGACGAGACAATATTGTTCTGTTCGCTCTCCTGCTAATGAAGCACCACATAGGTAGGCAACAGATCCACGTCAGCCATGTTTTTTTTCCACACACTGACGACTGGAGCTCAGTGTGTCAGCTGAATTCTTTCCCATAAGTGAGTCAGAGGCAGTCTGAGATGGAGAAGGGGGGGGGGGCGGAAAGGTGGGAGAGTGCCAAGGAACAAGAAAATGAAATGACATCCAGTGGCCAGAGAAAAAGTAGCCTTTACAGGGGGGTTGGGGGGGGGGCGCGTGCATACATTTTCCTAATAAGGTTATCCACAGGCAGTCATTCAACTGCTGCCTGAAGCTGAGTTTATCCAGCTAAACTGAGCTTTGTTCACAAATTAAAAAGTCACATTATTCTACCTTTAAGTCCTTATATGTCCCATTCTTTGTAAGCAGCACTTGGTGCCGAGACAACATGACATATGCGTGCCTGACTGACCTCAGTAAGTCAGCCTGACAGTAAAGCAGCCCTCAGGATAACAGATCTGTGTGGCTGTGTGTGCCATTGAAAAGGCAGGCAGTCACATGAGACTTAATTAGACCTCTAGGACACTTAACTTCTCCTTTCCATCCAAAGTAGGGAGGATTTTCACCAGACAAAAAGGTCCCCTCTCATCCCAGCCCTCTCTCCGCACAAGTGGCTTCTCATGCATGGTTGCGTGTTTGCATGAGTGCGAGGGAAAACATTAAAAGGGGGGGTGGAGAGGGGGGGCTGCGTGGGCTTCCCGAGTGCGCGCAGCTGCGAGTCCCATGAGTGTTTTCCAATAACTGTTAACGGAAGGGGGAAAAACTGACACGTCGACAACAGCTGAGATCGATACCCTGGGAGCGATCGCCGACACCGCTGGCAGAATTTGGCCGTCAGAGCGTGTCCACATGACACGGTCACCCACTGCGCACCAGTTCGTACAGCGGTCTGTGTGTGTCTGTGCGTCTGTGTGGCCAAAAAAAAGAAAGAGCGGCGCGACTTACCGCAATAGAGAAGCAGCAACGCTGTCAGTAGCAGCACAGCCCAGAAAGTTGATGACATCCTCGGCCAGCGACTGGCATCTTTGCGTCTCGCCAACCTCGACACTGAAGCCATTGAAGAAACAGTGCACTTCCTTATTTGTGGTGAGAAATCAAAAAAGCAAAAAAGGCGACGAATTCACAATCCAGCTCGGTTTCTTACAGTGCTCATATCTCCGCTCGTAATCCCCCCAAAAGACATGCCAAGATCGAGCAACTGATAAGGAAAAAGCGGCGATTTGTTCCCGGGTTGGTCAGATTGCCGGTGCGCAAAAGAAAAAAAGGTCACATTTTCCTCCGGAAAAAAAAGCAGCAATGGGAATAACGCAGTGTGCCTTGTATATAATTCAGAAGCACAAGTTGGTCAACGTCCCTCTAGTTGTCCAAAAGTGTTTTAGCCTCGATGTCCGTCCGACTTCAGGGAATTCAAAAGAAAACCGCGGAGCGCAGGTGCTCGAAGATTGCGTTGAGTTAATGCTCAAAGTGTTCAATCATCTGTACCGCAGCGTCGTAAAAAAAAAAAAGATCCGTTCACCTGTGGTAGGTCGGTTTCCTCGATTCTATCCAGCCCCAGCTGCGCAAACGGTGCAGCTCAAACCGGGATTCAAGCCACAGATTGTGCGCAATCGGAATAAATCCAAAAGATAAGCGGGAAGAGAGGTAAAGAACAACGTTGGTCCTTGAAGTTAAACGAAAGGGAGAGAAAAAAAAAACAAATGAAAAAAAAAAAAGCAAAGTCCCTCAGTGGGTCTGGACACGCAGTGGGTGAAGACCAGAGCCTGGTTGCAGGAGGAAACGGAGAATGGAGAACGGATGGGTAGAGACGGAGGGGCTGTGGGAGAGGAAAAGTGCGCACTGTGCGACTCCAAGTGATTGTGTCCAAAGTAAAACATTCAAATGATCGATTACGTCAGCGATCAGCCACTTCAGTCTGCGATCCGTGGATATCACCAAAAAATGTTTGCTCTGGCTCTGAGGACATTGTTTGCACACAATCTATGTGAATGTAACACAATGTATTGAATTCATGCAGTGTATGAGCTATTTGTTGGTTTCTTTTTTTAGTGAATCCCTCGTGCAGTCTTGCACAATCGACTTTATCATGCACGCCAAGAATGATGAAAGTGCATCGAGCAGCAAAGACAAGCTTGATATTTAAATGCATTTAGATGAATTCGGTATCATATCAGCATAACGGGTCATTTTTAATCAGAGAGCATCAAGATCAACGTCCCCACGTCAGGCTTTAATCTCCAAATGAAATTAAAATTGCGCAGCTTTTCATATGCTCCCGCTCGTAAAAATGACCAGAGCGTTAAAAAGCATCAAGAAGGGACAGCAAGTTCGGATTGAAATGGTCTTCATTGCCATCTGGAGCCCAATCTCGTTACCAACTCTGCTCGAACCACCGTCACAGTAAAGCAATTATTGTCCCAAAGAGATCAATATTCGGTTTGTGGTCTTTCTGCTGCAAAGATAGCACCGCTGATGGCCAGATCAAGGTTAAGTCTGAGAATGATTGAGCCCCAGGAAAGTGTTGGGAATACATTTGTTCAAGGAGTGGACCTAAACGAAGGTGCAACACGTACGTGCTCCGATTTATAATCGCCACAGTTTTGCTCGTTATATTAAATTCATGCGAATCAGGCATAAAAGTACAATTCAGTTGTACCAGCACCCTGATGTAACCTCTAGACATCTAACTGTTTTCTTTATGAGTCAAAGCTTTGATACCTTCACTCTTCTTTAATCTACAATGTTGGTTTTATTCATTAAATCAATAATCCTACGAGCAAAGTGCATCTGCCCGCAAACTCCTGCCTGCGATCCGCGTTTCAGCACCACGGACAGCTCCGGGCCAACGCCGTCGCGCAGCGTTACTTCAGCACCGTGGACAGCGCCCAAAACCAACCGCGGTCAGCAGTAGTACCACGGACAGCGCCAGTGGCCGATACCTGTTGCACTGCAAGGAAGATTTGGAGGCTAATGGCTGCTTCTTTTGGTTTATCACAGTAGATTACAAGCCTGAGTTCATCCGTCTTGAAATAGGTTTCATTCAAACGCGACCCAGCTGTGCATTAATCAGTTTTAATTTCCTGATTTATTTTCTAATCTGTTTTGTTTCAACAGTTCATCTGTCTTTTTAATAAGTTCCCTTGTAGAGTCTCTCTGTTACACTTGCTTGGCCATGTCGCCGTGATGCTCATTAGACAGGCCCTCTTGTAAACCACAGTCAATGCAATAAAAATAGTCCATCGCAGTGCGTGTCCCCGTCAGCCCTCCTGCTCCTCTAAACGAGCATTTAACCGTTGAATCCAAACGTTTGTTCAAGAAAAGAAGGTATCAGTGATTCTTTTTAACCCCCCCAAAATCAGCGGTGCCTCCCCTCTTCTCCTTCCAGTGCCTCCTTCAATTTCTATGGCAGCCATCTGAAAAAGCAGCAACCTCAGTGTCGACAGTCAATTACAGCCCTTGTTGGAAAGCAGTGGCATGTTACCTCCTACGTAGTGTTGTGTCAGTGTGCCTGTGACAGCGAGGCCAGAGCCTAAGCATACGCTCGCAAGCACACGTGCGCACGAGCCCACACACACATGCCCATTAAATCAAACACGCATTCTTCTGATGCAAATCACAGAAGTAAGCCAGGGCGCACAGCTTCCCCTCTCATGTTTCTGCTTCTCTCTCCCGCACACTATCAAAGTTATTTGCTTCCACTTGGTTATAATGCGCGAGCTGTGGCCTACATGTGTTCGCCGCCCCGTTCTGCCTTTCAGTTTTACATAACATATCTGAACCACCAAACAGAATGAAGCACACAAGGCATGAAAACACTGACTCGGATTTTCCTATTTTGGAGGATGTTATCCCTCGTGGTCTTCAAAGGCTTCAGTGTTGTTCAATAAGACACTGGCTGACATGCTTCTTTTTTTCCCTGCTGCAAACCACCAGAAAATATCATCTTATTCTCTCTCAACATTAATCGGCGAGTCGACACCAGTTTTGCTGCTTCGCTTCGTTCAGCCCCGCTCAGCTTCTGGGGTCAGGTGTCGGCTGGAGTTCAAATAGATTTCGGAAAGTGTCTGCAGATTTTGCAGATGAGGGTTTCGGGAGAAACCTCCGTGAGCTGCCACCAGTTGCGGCAGCTTTGAAAAATGCAACAAACGCACTGTTTTGGACAGAGAACTCGGGACTTCTGTGGCTTATACAGATTAAAGTGGAGTGGATGCAGCAGCTGATAACCTGAGGGCTAAAACACCGCGGACAGAAGCAACAAAGAAAACTCGATCGTGTTTTATTTAGCTTTGCTTATTTACTAGATGTCTAATGATGCTTTAAAGAAAAATGTTCACCAAAGGCAGCATGAAAACTGAGCAATATGAGTTCTGAATGTGTGATCACAACCCAGAAAAAGATATCAAAGTACTGAGAAACACAAAAAAAGGAGTCTTCCCGCTTCCCTACTTGCAGAGACAAAAGCTCATGGACGGAGGAAAAACAGTGGTACAATAATAAATCAAGTCAAATCCTCTCAAAGCAAACCCTCTGGCGGCATGATACCTGCAGTTGCCCTGAATTCAAATGTTCCCCAGAGTCATAGATTTACGTGGAGACAGCCTGATGCTTTTCTTGGAACACGCTCAAATGTAAGTGGCTGATTTTTATTGGAAATTACAAAAGTAGAAAATAAGAAATTACCTCTGTGGACCAGGCAATCTGTTGAACACTCGCAATGGAAAAAAAAACAGATAGCAGAGAAAAATCACCTAAATTAGGTGAGGAATGTAAGAGCAGTAATCAATTGCCGCTCTCGAGCCCGGAACAAATAAAGGAGAGGCAATCAAGCCTCCGTCGCAAATGCTTTTCCTTCCAGGAGAGTTGAGGGCAATATGTCTGTATTGTTTTTTATCAAATGACTTCTTAAAACTCAAGCTCCATTCCGTTGCAGTGCAAACACGATCACATTCAACAATTTGAGAGCAAGGGTGTTCTTCATTGCGTCCATGTGCTGTTTGATTTCACTTGGACACAACCCAGGGTTACTTCCTGTGAGGTGTTGGGGTTAACCGCTACCTCCCAACACAACCTTCCACAACCCTTCGCTTCTGCAACTCGGGTCAGACGTTGTGAATTTGCGAGTGTGCCAAGACGTGAGGTTGATGAAAAATCCACTTCATGTCAGAGAACCATACTATATATCCCTGGGCTGTCTGTGATTCAATCAGCAATCCATACTGATATCAAAGACCAGAGGCAGTGAAGTAACTCCAGACATGTTTCCACTACGCATCAGGATCTGTGGAAAACTTCTTATGGTCTGCGAATGTCAACAGTGGCTGAGGTTGAAAACTTCATCATTGATTTCTCATTCTAGACCACAGGGTTTGGGAGAGGGAGGGAGGGAGAGAGAGACGGAGAGACAGACAGACAGAGTGAGAGAGAGAGAGAGAGACAGAGAGAGAGAGAGAGAGAGAGAGAGAGAGAGAGAGAGAGAGAGAGAGAGAGAGACTGTGTGCAATTTAGAGTTACAAATCACTGCACATCTGGACCATTGAGTCCATATAACTTCCGTACTAACATGCTGTGCTCTCCCACTATCATGTTCTTGCTTCGTCAGTGTGATGAATTGTAAAATGCAGCCGCTTTCCAAACGAATTTGTGGGTGTGCTTTTCCATTTAATACACGGAAAGAGTGAAAATGTCAAATTTATGCGACATTTGCTGAGATATCACTGCTTTATTAGATGCTGCTTCAAAGAGCATCACATGCAAACTTTCTCAAATATCAGGAGAAACTCAACAGTTTACTCATTTTTTTTACCCCCACATGACTGCATATTGAGAGAAACCAAGTTTAATCATGCTTAATAATGAGTTGAATTATGATCTTTACTAGTCTAGTTCATCAGAGATCAAATTAGGCTTCATGTGGCCCCCGTATTGTAATGACTCAATCAGCTGTTGAGGCTGATTTTGGATGAAGCCGCTTGCTCCAGTTTTCATTGGAAGCCCCCTTCTTGTCTGGCTCATCTCTCTTTATCTCCCCCTTTCTTGGGGGAGCTTCAGTCTCGTGCAACAGAAATGTGACATCTCTAAGTTTGCGTCTTCACAAGGTTTTTATTCCCCCACAAAGGATCCCAAATGCGTCCTCAAAAAAAGTTGGCACCCGATAAAATCAGTCTGATTCCTTGCGAAAAAAAAAGGAAAAGAATCTCGCTGCCATCGACATTTTGGGGTTTTTTCCCCCTCTGTTTGCACCACTGACGCTGCAGAGGCTTCAGCTGACGAAACTCCCCCGGATGTTGTGCTCGGCGGCACCGCGGCACTCTGGGAGGAGCCACCAGGAAAAAAAAAACAAAAAAGCCCCCAAAAAACAAAGTTTAGATGTGGCACTCAAACTTTTTAGGCAGCACTAAAGCAGCTGCCCACACAACACTGCAAGACTGTAATTAAGATACTTCAATAAGCAGAGCAGAAATAAAGGGACAATGTGGTTTTTGATGTGGCGAAATGAGAGTGCAGCCTTAAAAATTCCATTCTAAAACACAGACCCACTTTCCACAAAGAGCATTCTGAACTGGAATTACTTTAATTTGGAATAAAAATTTGAGAGTAATTTCTCAGGCGTCATTGGCTTATTAATATATTTCACATCACTTATTTACACGACCACTAATTTGGGACTGCCTTTGTGATTTATTCAGCGCTGAGCGCTTTGGGAGTCTGTTTCTCAGATCAAACTTCAGACCAGCTGCAAGCCAATCATTGGCAGCGGTGGAACGCCGTGTTTTATGGATTCAGCAAGTTTTCCGCAGCTTTTGAGAACCTCACAGAAGAAGAGGAGGAACTCCGGATGAGTAGTTCCGATAACGTACCTGGATGCAGCGAATATCACTCGATTAAGAACTCAAAAACCGAGTGGAGTCGGGTCAGACTGAGCAGAGCTAAGTGGCTGCTGGAAGAGAGACCACAGACTCAATATGAAGACAAGACAAGGGCAACGTTGCATGGCTGCTTCACACAGACGCTTTGGTGTCATCGCCCTGACGAAGCGCCGTGCAGCGGGACTTGCCGCCTTCACAGAACGAGAACAACGGCGGAGACGCTTGTTCCTCCCGTGTACGTCCACCCATAGCGTTCTGATCTGCGCCGGGAGGGAAATTATCACATGAAAGAGAGAAGGGCCCGGTTTGCGCGAGCGGATCAGTTTGACGCTGGATGTTGCTCGTGGCGTGTTGTTGTATCACCGGAGGCGTAGTGCGCTTGTTGACAGCTGTGCAGTCAACTTTCTGTTAACGTGGGTTAATGTTAATATGATTAGCCGTCTGGAAAAAAAAAAAAGGGAAGAAAAAAAAAAAGGCGCCGGTGACGACGGGAAGCGACATCACTCGAGCGCTTTGGCGGCATCCTGCCAGCGTCTCTCTGCAAGACGAGGCAGGACGCATGTTTACTCACTGCTGAACGGTACACATGTTCAAATAAAGTGAATCCGTGAGGTGCTAATTTAGTGGGACATGATTTTTCTCTGAAGACGCTCCTTTTGTTGTAGTATTTTGACATTTACATCTAAAAATAATGACGTGTCCTGAGGATCAAGAGGTAATTTGAAGCCCCGGCGCTGCTGGCGAGCTCTGGATTTCTCTCTCTCTCTCTCTCTCTCTCTCTCTCTCTCTCTCTCTCTCTCTCTCTCTCTCTCTCTCTCTCTCTCTCTCTTCTATAATGAAATAGGCCTGCCATGTAAAATAACAAAACACCTAGCATGAGCTTAGCAGCAGTCATTGTATCATTGAAAGCAGTGCTGGCGGGGAGCTTCTCCTTCTGCCGGCGCTGCACAGAGCTTCTCGCTGTGGGAGCGTCTGAGACCTGACCTTTCTCGGCGCTCGCTCCCTTTGATCCGTCCGCACACACAAGCCACTTCCTCTTTATTGGGCCACCGAGGAGGGCTTTGAACTTCCCTCGCCACTCAGTGATTTAAGCGAACAAAGTCTCCTCGCCGGTACCACAGCAGGCTCTGTCTTACTGTCATGGATTAGGAGGAAGCGAGGAGGCCGAGACGGCGGGCTCGAGTCGAGGGGAGGCGAGGAAGAAAGAGATCTCCGACTTAATGCCGGAGTCGAAACGGCTTCATAGAGTCGGCCGGTTAATTGTTGTGCTGATAAAACGTCAGTGTAATAGTAACATTTCTCATTTTGGCCTTCAGCAACAGCAATATCCGCTCCCTTTCACTTTCGGTGGAAACAATATCGGCGTGACATAAAAGCTTTGAGATACAGATAAAAACAATACGCCGCCGGCTTTTCTGACAGCCAGCTGACATGTTTGTTTAATGGAAAAAAAAAGTTAAATTAACAAGGCAATTGTACACAAACCAAGCGAGGCGGCACTTCTTCTGTTTTAGCAATGCGTTTGTCTGCAGCCACACTCGGAGGGTTTTTCTGAGGCACGGCAGCTCTGGGAGCTAAACGCTAAAGCCAGAAAGCTCTTCTTCTCTGTGACAATAATATGCTAATGTGCTGCGTTTGAGTAATCTCCGTACAATAGCTCCACGTTCCTCGCATTAACCCTCGCATGGACCTCAACACAGCAATGGTTTATGATCCAAACGGTTGGTGGCTCGCTCCCCCAACTCATCCTGTCCACTTGCACAAGTGCCATTAAGCAAAACACAAAGTTGCAATTCAGAAGGTACATGCCACAAAAAATGATTACATTAAAACATATGCACAACATACAGAAACTGGATTGTTTGATTTAGTTTAGTGAAGATTCACTTGTTTTTGAACAAATGATGCGCGACTCCAGATCGACCCTGCCAAACGTCGAGCAAGATGTTAAAGCACTCAATCCCCTCATTTGATACAATGATACTTTTCTGGAGGAAGACTGCAACGAGGAGAGGTCGAATCAGCCATGTGAAGAAATGTGAGCTTACAGCGAGAATCAAAGCGCTGCAGAGGTCAACTCGGAGAAGAACATGTCGCCCTTCATCTTCGACTTCAGTCGTTCCAAGCGCTCGCCGTGCAATTTCCTTTTATTTTAATGACTTGAATTTATAATTGGCTGATTAACATGAACAGATTATGTCACTGTGCCCCATATAGTCGTCATCGACTGCGATATTGAAGAAAATATCCTTATATCTGCCGGCATTTTTTTGGAGAGTATTCAGTTGCAATGTTACAACTACTGGGATAAGCCGGCTGTTCTTGAGCAACATGAGAGATAAGTTTAAGGTCAGCAAGAGTGCAGGGAAGAAGTGATGTCCCTCGTTAGTCCAACTTCGATATCTTGATATACAAATCCCGTCTGTGTGGGGGAAAAAAACAGATATCCTTATATCGCCTGATCTATCCCCACAATGATGCATGAGATGTGAAATCAATGGATCATAAGTGAACTGTCCCACAACGGTCTGTTAGTTCAAATCATCCCGTCAGCTCATGAAGCTGATGGGACGATTTGAGTTTTTGCTCAATATTCTCCATTCGTCCATCCAACCATCCATCCATCTTCTATAGCTGCTTCATCTACACAGAGGGCAAGAAAGATTACAGTCTAGTGCAGCCATTAGTCAGAAAGAAAAAAAATGGTCATGAAATGTTTCACTCTGGAATCGAAGGTGGGCTTCCTCGCTGGGAAACAACGGTGTCAACCCCCCCCCCCCCTTGTGATTCAATCCGCATGTACTAAAACCTCTCTCATCATGCAGCGTTGAGCCGCTCATGGTGTGGGAGGGAAAACTAATTTGCCCACTCATCAGTGTGGTAGAAAATTCAGGCGCCATCACCTGGTCGTGACCTCCCAGCGGCTCATCATCCAGCTCAGAGATGATCTGATGATAAAGTGTAATTATTCTATCGGCTAATGGGGATGGGTGGCTACAATCAAAATATGTCCCATCCTGGCGCCTTCTGCCGACATCTGTGATTACCCAATACCTCGCGAGGGGCCGAGGCCCATAAGATGAATGCGTGTGCGCACGCGCTGGTACACGTTTACCTTGCGGGAAGTGGGTTGATTCTGACAGCAGGGTGAGGTGAACGCCAGGACCCTTTGTCGCTCATCCAACTCTTTGCACAAGAACCGAACTGGAGTGTGCTTTCGAACCCCGTCACAATGCCTGCTTTCCCCGGTAGCGGCGAATTAACATTTGGGCGCCGGCGTCTGACTAATGGAAACACAACGAGGGGATAATGTGCCTCGGAGCAGCAGGGGTGCGTGTTGATCCCGGGTAAACAACGTGGTGGGAACAGAGTGACCCACCTGTTCTGTACAAGACCATCTCTTTGCTGTCATTTATAAATGGATAACAGGTGCATTTGCTTGTGTTGTCCTCCTGGCCTGGCACTTTGCCCAAAGCCAGAAGAAAATCAAATCGAGAGAAGGGACACATTTGTAATGCCGCATTTGTTGCAGCAAAGCAGGCCAAGCTGGTCACTGGAGCACATGCCTCATTCCCAATGGAACGTACCAAATCAATCACTTTAAAGTCATCACGGGGGAGTTTGTACCGTGAGCAAGGCGGTGGTTAGCACTGCTGCCTCACAGCATAGGGACCCCGGTCGGATTCCATGGCTGGATCTTCCTTTAGGGAGAGTTTAGAACCACTAGTACTCATTATTATAAAAGAAAAGCCAAAGATGTACATGTTGGACCAACATGCATTTCAATAACAGCCAACAGGTGTGATTGGACCCAAATTTTAATCCAACACTCAAAGAAGTGATGGAAGGAATGAGTACTTGAACAATTTAGCTCAGTGGAGTCAGCCTCAGTTCAAAAGCGTCACAGCTCATGTGCTTTGCGCCCACGAGGCGAAGATTTGCCGCGTCTGGATCGTACACAACACGAGTCCACTGACTCTATCTGTGCTGGCTGGAGGCTGTTTGTCTGTCACCTGCGTCTGACCCCTATCACGCTGCATCATAGATAATCACAATAGCGAAGGACCAGTGGCTTCACAGTGGAAAATGATCCCCCCCCCCAACACACACACACACACACACACACACACACACACACACACACACTCACCAACAGCAGAAAGTGACAGCGCCTACTTCTTCCTTCGCTCACGCGTCGCCTCAATCCTGTATGAAGGAGGCTCCTCGCCGCATACGTCTCTTTATGTCCCCCTCCTCCCTAAATCCTCACTAAGTAGGATTTCACACGGCATCCGTCGCAGCTGGGCACTGCAGGTAGCCGATTTGCATAGATTGTTCAAGAATGGTAATTGAATGGGGTGCGTGCAAAAATCATGTCGGAAATCATTTTCTGTTGCTTTGTTACGAGTATCGCTCTATTCACGGCAGATGAAAGAGGCTTTTATTATCCCATTATGGAGCCTATGTCACAGCGACGCCGCGGCTACCGCTGCCGCTCCGCGCTATGTTTTACTGGGGGGAGAAACTTTTTAATAGGATCCCCACAATGACAATTATCTGCCAGCAATTCGCTTTCTTGTGAACGAGGTCCCATTAATTGCATTTACAGACTCCGAAATGAAGTATGGCGAATGCTTTAAGTCAACGACTCCCAAACTAATTTGCATGGTAATGAATACGTTTCTCGGGGAATCTGAAACAATCCCGCGCGAGCGCTCGCGAAGCGCCGTTACGAGATACTTGGAAAACTGAAGTCTGGGGAGAGGAGGGGAGGTGAGCATGAAGCAGGGCTCGAATCAAAGCCTTTGTATGTGTGTGTGTGTGTGTGTGTGGAGGGGGGGGGGCGTTCTCGTTGGTTTAAATCTGCCAGGCGCGTTGGAAAAGCCTTTAAAGGGTCCGTTTACAGACGAGGGAGGGGGACTCCTCACATGAGCGAAGCAATGGGCATTGTTTTGCTGCGATAAGTCCATGTCGCAGCGAGAGACTAAAGAGAAATGTAATGATTTCTAAATGGGTTAACAACTTTCTGCTCCAGAGTTATAGATTAACCCTTTAGGCACCAGAACACACTGAATCTACTTAACTAATTTGCATCATGTGATGTAACAAGAAGGCGACAGGCCTGGGTCTCACCTGAACTAAGGATCCCGTCACCACTCGGGTCTCCTTGACTTTTTCTTTATTTTTTGCACATTCTGTCTCTATCTTTTCCAATCTCTATGTGTTTTTTTTTTCCTTTCCTGAGGAATAGAGGAGAAGCATGAAGGGCAGGAATCAGTAGTCTCAGGGAAAAAAAAAAAATAGAAACACAAATTGACAGGCCTGAATCCTCAGGGCGGTTTTATGGATTCTCGGCACATCGTTGAGCAAGAGGCCCGTGCAGCCATGCGAGACCAGCCACTAGAAGGCTAAATATAAAATAACCCCGAAAGAGATCCGGGGATATGGGATATGTGTCTGTGCTATCCAACAATCTCGGGCGGCTAGAATAGCAATATACTGTAAACTCGGGGATAAACGCGCGCGCGAGGAATTGGGAGCTCGGTGAGGATTTCTTGTTTATGTGTCTACATGCTGCAGATATTGGGGAGCGCACAGGTGCCGGCGCTTCCTTGTGATTTCCTGCTAAAGCGCGGTAAAAACTCACCTCGCCAAGTCCCAGCTTCTTGTTACATCAAAACCCGTTTGACAGCCAAACAAATGTAAATGCTCTGCCAGAGCAGTCGGCCATGTTGTCGAGTGCAGCGCGAATTTGGCTGGCGCCCAGCTGACTAAATAAAAAAACAAACGAAGAAAAAAATCGGGTTTGATCCAAGGGACAAACAACGCTGTGGAGCTGGTGTGTGTGTGTGCGTGTGTGTATTAGCGGTGTAATGTGAAGAGGCAAAAGAGAGCACCGGGGAACCGTTCTGTAATCTACTCCACCTTTCTCACTCAGTCTTTAACAAACACCCCTCCCCAAATGGGCTTGACGAGCCGGAGTGCTCCAGAGGCAGAGTCCGAAGGAGGAAAAACAGCTCTGCGAACAGCCGAGTGGTGACTCGCAGGAGAACGCACACAGACACACGTATGCGTGGAGGTAATTAAAGCAGAGTTGAATCAGTGAGTTCTGTCGCTGGCATACATTTCTATAGAACCGAGGCTACACTTTCCCTCAACCTGCCAGCCAATAGTTTCCTTCATTCTGGGCCCAGAGACAATGCAACGGCAGAGCCGAGAGGACGACAGACTCGGGCAATAAATGAGTGAGGGAGACCTGCGAAGCGGCTGGAAAAGACCAAGTCGAAGCCTCGCCTTTAGTATTTGGAACAGAAATGACAAGAGATCAAGAGAGAAGCTGGGCGAGAAATTGAGAGCAAAGGACCCCAAGAGTGTTGATTTTACTCCCTTGTAATAACCAGAATGATTAATGGCCGCGATCAGGAGTTTTCCTCGCAAGCGAGCGGACGTCGCAGAAGCAGCGAGCTTGGTGGGAGCTGCTGCTTAGGGTTTGCTGTGCGGGGATGATTGACATTCATGCTGTGTCCGTGCAGATTCCGCCAAAGGAGACAAAGTCTGTCAACATGCAGCCCAGCCTTAAATCAGAACTTGTCATTCAAAACGTTTTTTCTCCCCTCAACGACTGAACTAATGACATGGACAGCCGAGTTTAAACACCACTGAAAAAAACCAAGGAACAAAGTTAAACCAACACAAGGAAACACGGTAAGTCGAGAGTAAAAAATAGGAAACTGCTCAGAATTGGTTCTTTTCTTCCTTTTTTTGCCTTCGGTGAATGCTCGGGTTTCAAATGAATGGAGCGAGAGCCGAGTACAGTAGAGAGAGATCCGGGAGGCAGCACGAGCCTAATCCTCGTGCTCTCAACATCAATTTAGCTTACGCAATACTGGCCTACTTTTTCCACCGCATAGGGTACCTGTCAATTCTCCCAATGATACAGGCTTACATGTTTAACTCAAGAACCAAAGCAGGTTCCCAGTTATCGGCTCGTGGCTCTTCGTCTGATTTCGTCTCGCTGATCCGCAGCCATGTGCTGCCTTGGTTTATTTACTCGTCGCCCAGTAATTCCCAGCTCCTCTAATTAAAGTCACTCTGTCAGATGTCATGAATGGACCTAATAGCCATAAAAGAAGTGATCATTTTTGCATCATTTCAGCACGGATATTCAAATAGTAAATGAAATCTGGCCGGGAGGCCGCATTAAATCATGGAATGTGTCATAATTGCATTAACGATGCAATCAGGGTCGCGATGTTTGGCTGAGTTGGGAAACATATTGGTATTGATTAGGCGTCATATTCATCATTACATTGCAAATGTGGACAAAAAATCCAACAGAGCGTATTTAATTAAAATGCATCACCGGTTGTTGTTTTTTAAATGAGCCTTTTGGTTCCTCATCGTTTGCCATTTTCTTAGGTCGCAGGGATCATCAGAACTGCAGTTTTGACAACATACGACTACGAATTCAGCCTTCAACCATAAAAAAAAATAGTCAAACAGTCGTTTCATTAACCACTAAAAGCAAACCTGCTCAGGATGTTTTCATGTTTATTCCACCTTTATTCTATGAAGATAAATACCAGAACTGATTCATACACATGTCCTTGCATTTAATTCCTGTGTGGCAAAGAAGCGTGTGATTCACTGTATTCGGAGTGGGATTATAAAGAAGTCTGGAGTTTTACTTTTGAAGCCTTGTAGGATACCCTGTAAGATGTCCTTATTTTCGTTTCTGGGGACGGGGGGGGGGGGGGGGTTTGATGCAATGCATTCCCGATTCCTAAAGGCAGGATTTTGTCTGGGCCAACTGTAATGCAATCCTGTCACTTACTTCACCTCACTCGTTTGTTTGCATCCTGATGCAGAGGACTTCGGGGTGGAGGCTGCCATCGTTTCGTTTCAGCATCAGATGCATTCTTCGGCAGGTTAGCAGAATTTGTGACAAGGCAGCCTGTGTGTGTGTTTGTGTGTGCGTGTGTGTCTGTCTGTGTGTGAGGCTCCAGCTTTTCTCAATCTGTAGGTGGACAGTTTGATCGGATTCTTCTTCCACCTCGCTTGGCCTCCCGAGTGTGTTTGCGTGGGTTTTTGTGTGTGTGCACCACATCAGCATACCTGCACTGATGGGTGCACACAGCGTGCATACCTGACAGTCTACTTGTGTCCTGTTTTCTTTTTTTTTTTTTTTGCTTTGTGATGCTGTGTGTGTCTGCCTGTGTGTTAGTTCAGCTTTGTGCATGGCTGTCAAACTGAGGATAGCTTGTGGGAGTGAAAAGGGACAGTCTTGAGGCTGACAGCCAACGGTGGGAGCCGTTTGGGGGGCAAATATTGCCGGGGTGTAAAGCTTCGAGCTGGTAAAAGTGGAGTGAAGGGGCTGAAGGGTTGTCAGGTGCTGCTCTTTCTTTTCTTTTTTTTTCATGCCGATCTGTCTTTTTCTGCTTCCCCTTTCAAATTCTGTCCCCACGTCTCGTCCTTTCCTGGCACGACACCTCGCTCGTCTCGAATCCCCACAGAGAGCCTCCTCTCTGCGGCTCCGTCTCCTCAACCAGACGTAATTGCACATGAAGAAATTTATGACAGGTTTAAAAAAAAAAAGAGAGCGAGAGAGACCTGGTAATTCACTGCAGTCCTAATCTGTTCCATCTGCTTTTAGCCGAGCGTAATAAAGGGTGACTTCAAAATAGGGACTCGCGCTCCGCGTTTCAACCAATGCGATCGAAAAACATCCCGAAATTAAAGCTGGCAGTCGGCGGCGACGCTGTCATTTCACATCCGAAATAATAAGAAAATGTGTCACTGTCCGAATACTTGAGGAGCTTTGTAAAGGCTTTTCTGAGCCTGAAACTCACAGCTTGCTAAAAAAAAAAAGAGAAAAAAAGTTTGTTTTAAAGCCACACTTTCCTGCGCAGAAGCTCTTTGGCAGCATATTCTCCTCATATCATCGAACTACAGTTTTGGTTTTTATTTTTGCTCTAATAACCGATCACCGTTTCTTCACCTGCTACCAAAATATCCGACAGACCCAGTTTCTTACATTGACAAACATTCACAGACATGTCAGTGTTAAGCTGATCAGTGACTCTAAATCACCTATAGATGCTTGACTTGCATGGGCGGCATGTTAGTCAACAGCTTCCCAGCGAATTGTTGGAGGCGCTTGCTTCTTGTAGGACATGCCGACTGCTTCACACAGCAGTATAATCACGCTGCAGTGGTCGTGTGCATTTTTTATACGAGCCAAAACAAACCCTCCGGATACACATACTTATTTTAAAACCACACCTGACTTTTTTTATTCTGCCAAGACTTCACAAGGACAGTTTTCTAATTTGTAGCCTTATTTACATGAATACACAATTACAGTGGAGAGATGTTTACAGCTCTGGTGATAAATTGTTACAGCAGCTTTACCTTTTTTTAGCACCGACCGCTGTGTCGGATTCAGACACTTCTCTTGTTACCTTTTTTCCCCCCACCTGTTTATTTCAACGGCACACATTTATACACACAAGCTCTTCTTAATTAAGTCTGAGTAACACATTCGGACGTGAAAATCCCTAAATAAGAACCTCGATTGAGTGACAAAAAAAACACAAAAAATCCTCCTATTGGTGTTTTTTTTTCATTCTCGCCTTTAAAAAACTCAGTTTATGACATTAGCTCAATGATAACAGTTGCAGGTGTTACAATTAGAAAACAGATTGGATGTTATGACGATTCTAACAGTTAAATAGTCACCTCGAAGCCATCTGCAGCAGCAGGGTGGGTGGTGCGAAGAGTTTCATTTCCCTAACAAGCTTTTTCCTTTTTTTTTCAAGCCGGGAACAAACTTTGTCGAATGAGAAATCAGTGGCAGGTTTACATCGAGGCTGGAGGCGTCGCCCCCGGAGACTCGCTAAGCAGCTTTACGCGAGACGAGGGGGAGCAGTGAGAGGCCGTAGGTGGGGGGGGCAGCTGGATGTTTGGATCAGTGACACCAGCTGCAAGCGGTGTTCTACAGATGGAGCTAATTGCATTGATAAAGAATGATTAGTGATTGGCTGCTGCGTGGTTAAGTGAGAAGAGTGCTGTCTGTGGGCTTCCCTGATTAGATCAAACGCGCGGGGCAGGAGATTTCGTTTTTGATTTAAGGTGATACAATAATAATCGGGAGCGAAGCGCGGCGAGTGGACGGGAGCCAGGAAGCTGATGGACGACGATGGAAAATGAGTTTATCGGGCCTCATCTGAGGTTATCTTGGCTTATCGCAGGCTTGAGTCCCTACTCTATGATGATATGACACAAGAGTGTTATCTGTCCTGTTCAGGGGTGGACAGAAAGCTGGACGCAGCTTCGAAATAAGCTCCCATAATAGGCTCCATCGTGGCGAGAGTGGCTGGTTCGCATGTGGGTGGCTTTCGTCTAAACCTGCAGGTGAGCACGAAAGGGCACCGTTATTGACTTTTCAGACTCAAATGTAATATTCAGCGCTATATTAATAAGGCTACAGGATGTGGGAGGACCTGGTCTAACACGGCGGAGAGGCGGGCAGGCGTAGGAGAACATCCTGCCAGTGTGGGATGATTTTATGGGCAAAAAAAAAAAAAAATCAAAGCAAGGAGGAGGTCTGACTGAGACATTCTTTAGACGCCAAGAGCAGCTGTGAAACAATGAGGCAGAAGATTACTCCGTGCTTTTAAATGTCCGGCGTCCTAATAACACTTACATTCATCATTTACCGCGCTCGTGATTGCGCATAGGAGCCGGCGGCCGGCTCTGTGTTCTGGTGCTGCGCGCCGACGTTTAGACAGGATGTAATTTCTCTGTCAGTGTGAGTTCTGACAGAGTGTTTGATTTTAGCAGCCTAAAAGCACATTTTGCTCAATGCCTCCCAATTTAATTTTGACATTAAGAGCCTACAGTGTTGGACACACTGATGGACACCCTGCCTTTCAATTATTAAACACAGATAAAGGCCTGCGTTCACACACAACCACTTTTACTTGATGTTCTAGAGTGTTGCAACATGATACAAAAGCAGCACAACTTCCCAGCACTAATTTCTATCTTGTGAGTTTAACAAGCTTTGTGTTCTACCTGTATTTGCCATGATGACATTAGGACCTCGTAATAATAGGAAGACATAGTTGCCTGCATACACATACACTCCACAATCCACTCCAACACAGTGTGGCCGACCACAGGGAAACAGCAGGGAAGTCACAGACTAATGGGACAATCCATCACCAGCTGCTGCACGCTGCGGCGTGGTCTTAGTCAAAGAGACCCACCCATGGAGACACTGAGGCAGCGGGCTGGAAGGGAGCTGGTGGAAGGGGGGCTGATTTCGGGAGCAGAGGTGATAACTGTTGAGTGGGGTGAAGACCAGAATATTCTGGAGGGTTTTTTTCCTTTTCTACCCCTAATTCCAGAGAGCGTGTTGTCTCTTCGACCTGTCCAAAGTGTCAGTTCTGGAAGTTCTGTTTGGTGGGAAGACTCTTCTGTCCAATTACACAAAAATATCCTCCGAAAAGTCACTGTGTGCAACTATTTTTTCAGTTATTTATTTCGGCACAAACTAGGCCTTCTCCTCAGTCTTGCTGATTACTGAATAAACCCATTAAAAATATATAAAAGACAGACTTGAGACCCTGAGCCTAAAAGCGCCAGAATGAAATAATCAAACCCAATTTTTTTGGAACAGCAAATGAAAAGAAATGCCTTAATAACCAGTAATATTTTATTCGCTTTCAGCTCAACAATGATGGCTCCGCTCTATTTTTTTTTCTCTTTTCTGCCGCTTCCCTTTTTTAAACTTCAACTCATTTGATGAGCGCTGATTTTTATCTAGTCACTAAAATTCAAATGCAGCCACCAACTGTGACTTATTTCCCTCCAGAACACCTGATAAGATGAAAACACTGAATCTTAATGGAGTCCGTTTGAGATGACTGCGCACAAACAACTGCGACGCAGCTACAAAAAGCAAGAGAGAGAAAGAGACGGATGAACTTCTCAATATCGACATCCATCTTTCTTCTCTTTGTCCAGTCACAGATTTACAAACGCTCGATTGTGTTGTGGAGCATTCCAAAAATGTGGAGGGTCACTTGCTTTACCTTGTCACCGTCAAAGGAAAACAGAGTGACGGTGTGTTTTACTCTAATCAAATGCTCTCGTTTTAAAACACATTTTGTGTGGAGCTTTCTTTTCTCTTTAATACGGCCTGTTTCGCATTGAAAAGCAGGCCTTTCACTGAAATCAGATCAAACGCAGCGGCTGTGGAGCTGAAGGTAAGTCTGATTTACTCACAATCTTATGCGCCCCGATCCAATCCAATCTAGACCTCATTGAGACCTGTGTGCAGGAGACATGTGGCCAAATCACCGGGGTAAATCAAATTAGACGAGATTTAATAGAGCTCCATCAGGCAATGAAGAGACCCATCATGAAATCAGAGCTCCATCCATCATCCCGATGAAGACAGGTGATCAGCAACGTCATGACCCGCAGACACAATTAACAGGAATCAAAAGGAGAGACCGTGGACCCGCGCGGACCCATCGGAACCCAGCGGATCTCGCGATGAAGAGAGAGGAGTGCATTGAAATCAATGCACTGGGTGCACATCAAAGCTGGGCAAACAAGGGCAGTGTAAAGGTCACACTTGCACACACTGCATGCATATAGTTGCAGACACAAAGGCAGCTGCACACACACACAGACAAAAACAGCCCGCATACACTGATCCCAGGCTTCCTTATGCATTCATGCCACGCAAACGGACAGATCGATTCCCAACCCGGGGATTCGATAGTAACCACATTAATCCACCACTGGGCACAGTCGGCGTGTCTACCAGACAGGCACTCAGTCAGCCACTCTGCTGCTCGGGATCAGTATTGGCTTACAGTGGCACTCCGAGGGAGAGGAGGGAGGGAGAGAGAGAGCGATGGGAATGAATGAATGACTGCGAGGCTCTCGAAAATGTCACAGTGTCCACTCTAACTCTGCCCTTTGCCGAGACGTCTGGTTGTGGGCACCAAATCAAACTACTGTATGAGGCAAAGTTCATGCAATTAGTAGCCTGTGTGTATTTGTCTTAAAAGGACTGTCTCATGAAGACAAACAGCAGTGGCTCTTGTGTTTAACAGCCCAAAAAAATGACCCCCGGCAGCCATCTGAACTACAGAACCAGGAGACCATCAGAAAGCTCTTTGAAAGAGGGTTAATATTGTCGTCTTCTGTGCTGCTTTTTCAACCTTGCTTTCAAGCTTTTGGAGCCAGCACCCTGATCCTCAGGATTCTGGACTTTGACGTCGCTTCCCATCAAAACACCCCAATGTTGGGACATCTTTTTAAATATTGGCGACCCCTCCTTCCTGGAGTCTTCCAGGCACTCGTCGAATCGTCGCCAGGGAGCGTCATCGCCTCCCCCCGGTCTGGTTTCACTTTTAGATTCTCACTCATCTCTGGCTTAACCGTCCCCGGCATTCTCATCATCAACCACCCTGCTTTAGTTCAATCGCGCAGCCAATTCTCCCGGACGCCTGCCGCGCGTTTTGTTTGTCTCTGTACTTCCACAAACCTGTTTGTGCCACCTGGCCGTCTTCTCAGACACACCAAGTGTGCTCACTCCTCCTCCAAATGGAAAAAGAAACTCGCTGGAATTCAATGAAAGAAGGACAATTTGAACAGCCAGGCTGCTGGCAAAGTCCTTATTGAACCCATTACAGCCAACACTCATTTCCCTGACTGAATTCAAAGAAAGCCCACTTTCCTTGAGAGCGCAGCCTTCCGTCTCTCATGGCACTCGTTTAGATCAAGTATATTTTTTCCCCTCCGCGGCCCAGTGCTGGTTCAATCAAGAAAAGGTGTGAAGTGGATGACTGAACCTGGTGTGACCTGAGAGAACCTTCTGGCTTTCGGTTATGCTGATATTTTTTGGCTTCCAATGTGAGGTCAAAGGCCATCCTTCTTACCCAAACAGGCGATATTGTGCTCCTGGAGTTAGGGAGCCGACAGGTTTTAGGGCAGGAAAACGACTGGAATCATGTTCTGACTACAAATGTGTCAAAATCCAGTCTTGCATCGACACGTTTTAGTAAAAGCACAGTAGATATCAATTATTTCTGCCTTGTTTAGATTTAAATTGCCTTACACACTTGATCCTATTAACACACACTAATGGCAACTGCTTCTTTCCAAGATGCTCACACACCATTGGGAGTCTGATATCTGATGATGCTTCACATCAGCCAGATTTAGGATTTTTGAATGAAAGCTGCTAGTTGGTTCTTTTTGTTTTTTTTCTTTCCTTGTTGGGAGCATTTGCTCTGTTTTTATTTTCTTACTACCACCAGAAAAATCCTTCAGAGGTTTTACGAAAAAAAGGCCTTTTATTTTTTTGTTATTGATTCGAATTAAGGAGCTTCAAAACACAGCTAAATGAATGTTGATCCTGGCATGAAGCCACACGCTTTGAAAAAGGTTTAAAGACACAAGTGTTGCTGCCGTTCAGGAGGGATTACGCTTTAAGATCATCAGCTTTACTGATATGCATGACTGGACTTCAACTAAGCGTGCACATGTGGGAGTGTGTGCATGACTGACTCTCTGTGTGGGCATGGGTGGTTACCTGCTTCCAGCACGGAAGCTGCCTCTTTGGCCAATCGCTTTCGAGGAAGGCAATCTCCATGCACGAGCTCGCAGACACACCTCAGCGATGAAAGCTTGTGTTTAGAAGTTTCTTTCCCCTCCCGCTACCTGGCTGCTTTCCCCCTGTCTTTCCTCAGGGATTGTCACATCCTTAATTCATGCGCTATGAAAAATTTAGCAGTGCAACAGAGCACGGTGCAGTTTCCATCCTTAATCGATGCGGGGATGTAACGCAAACAAAACACGATCCCGTGCACCGCTCGTCCCCGCCGATTCATCCCCCCTCGTTCGCGGAGACAAAGTGAGAGCACTGCCAATAAGGCAGAATATAGAACTCCCTGGAAGGTAAGTGGCAGCTTTGCAGGTGTTTATTGAGATTAGAAATCAGCTTTCATACCTGCAATGCCTTCAAACCACTTCAAAATTGGACTGGATAATAAGACGGTGGTATTTCTTATCCCTCCTTGTTTTTAATTATAAATTATATGTAATAAACAAAAGCTGTAACTTATGAGAGGTGTAATTTTATATCTTTTGGGCTTTGAAGAAAGAGGTATAATTAATAATTAATACCCGTGCACACCTGCAGCTGTGTGGACGGCAGGGTCTTGCTGATATTTCTAAACCTTTTGCTGGTTCATCTGCCCAGTTTTTGGTAATGCAAAGCAACATAATGCTTGTGCGGTACAAAGTTCTTGAGGCCAAAAGAATCATTTTAATAGGTATGGGATGAAAAGCAGTGGAAGTAATGAAAGAAATGCTCACGTCTGAGTGGCATACTTATGTCTGAGTAACAAAATTCTGTCTAATACTGGAGTAACAAAAGTGGTCAATTGTGATGAGTCGTAACCGGAATCCATGATTAAATTTTACAAAGTCAGTCTCACAAAAACACAATTTATCTGGACATGCTGGGATATTATAAATATCATCAATACGAGAATGTACACCAAGAAGAATCAGTGCTCTATCAATTCCGTATAAATACGCGACAACAAATAAGCATGTGCAGTTTGGGGCAGCATCCAGGTGGTGCTTCTGTGTTTGACAATGTGATGGCTGCCAGTATCCTAAGTAGTCAT
>JASSRZ010000032.1:4410523-4433291 GCA_032164315.1 Malacoctenus gilli | reverse complement strand
TGTGCAGTTTGGGGCAGCATCCAGGTGGTGCTTCTGTGTTTGACAATGTGATGGCTGCCAGTATCCTAAGTAGTCATATCTGGCTGCTTTGTGTGCTTATAAAGTAAAGAAGAACCACATTTGAGTTGGGAAAGTGAAAGAATTTAGCTGATGCCGCCCCCTTTGGAGACCTAACCCAGCAGGATGCTGTGATTGGTTCCAGCTCAGCGCTGCCTGGGCCCATTTAGATAATAAAAATGGCCCGCAGTCTGCAGACTCTTACGTACGGATGCAAATCCAAGGTAAGTGCGCACGCAAATAGATGCAGAAGGAAGAAGGACAATATTTTCAGAGGATCATGAGCACCGACACTGAAACTGCCCAACAGGCACAAACCTGCCTCATCCGAACTCCGGGAGTGGATGTAAATCGATTGCGGTGGGAGACAGAAGCCACCGGAAGCTGCTTCTATCTTGTTTGAATCGGCTCTCCGTGGCGAGTTCTCCTCAGTCTCCCTCCCAGGTTCAACTGGCCAGGCCAGCAAGCGACCGCTTTCACCTCTGTAGTGGTTCAGTGGGGAAAAAGTTTGAGCATATCCATATAGATTTTTTTTCCTGCTGTCCCTCCTCTGTGGAGAAAAGGCAGTGTTTTCTGTAGGAGGGCGAGTGGCATCACTGTGGACTCATGAATCATTTTTAATCTTGTTAGGAGCTATACAGGATGACCTTTGTTGGTGTGTCTGTGTTTACCTGCCAGCCGTCGGGCCCATTGTGCAGTTTATAGGGCATGCAGCTCCTACACACTGTCAGCTGAGACTAAGGTCAGACTGAGTCATTTTCTGAGCCACCGAGTGTGTGACTGGGCTCAGGTGCTCGCATACTGTACACTACAATGAAGCCGTGCATAAATATGTCTAGCCAGTAAATATCCGGGGGAATGGCTATATTTTGTTTGTTTTGATGCACCAAACCATCATTGCAGCTGTCACAAGGCGCAATAACTAATGGAATATGTGGTATTTGTTGAGCAAGGCGTTCCAGTTTTGTGAGTGTTGGCCGACATGTGAGCTCGCAAGCAGACATCACAGCACAGTCCCAAATAGCTGCACACGGTTAGACTTTGCAATGGCACAAGCAAACTGCAAAGTCAGTGGATAATTAAAAGAAGAATGGATAAACACAAAGTTACTCTTAGTGAAGATTAACTGCTACACAGACGCACACACACACAAGCAAATTTGTCCCGCGCTAACTGACACTAATGTTGGTCCAGTTGGCACATTAGCCATTTAGAGCAAATCGAGGCTGATTGCGTAAACTGCTGAATGGTGGGATGTGCATAAAGGAGAAAAGGCTTGTAGTAAAATGCTCCGTGTTCACTCCAACACACGATGCTTTATTTCAGCACACAAAAGTAATATCACCGAGCCAACCCACCGCCGATCTGTACACGATTCTTTCCCCCAGGATGCTTGTGCAGCTTCCCATAAAGCAATTCACCTGGCCTCTGTGGAGACCCGGGGTTTGTGCACAGGGTGGCATTCTCCAGGAAAGCAGACCCACAGGCTGCGCAGGCAAACACATGCACGCACCAACTGCCCGGATAAACACATATGTGCGGGCCTCCTCCGAATGCAAGCGGCAAGTCGATTACGGACACAGTGATTGGAACGTATTTTAGCGTCGCCCGCGTTCGGCTGACATTTTGCTAAAAGCCTCCACTCGTGCCCAAAGGAACTCTGGGTGCAATGTCATAATCAAAGCACTCTGAGACAGACCCTGTTATCACAGGAACAAGGCGTTCTGGAAGGTGTAAGAAGAGGCTATTTTCACACTCCTCGAAAATGGCTCCGAGGTTCGATTGGGAGAACTTTAGAGGACAATTTTAGTGAAATTGCTCTACATTTTTATCTTATTTGGGAGCTGGAGTTATAATCAACCCACTCAACCTAGAATTTCCAGCATCTTGCTCCAACCAGAGGCTGCCTTGTTAGCATTTTGACACACAGCTCCGAGCATCACCGACAATCAGAAAACTGTGTTAATGCTATGTGGCTTCCTTTCTTTTATTTAGACTAAAGTTTCTTTCCTTTCTCATGTAATAGTGAGACTCTCCTTGAGTGGGCCAAGAAGAATAAACTGCCCACACTGCCCTTAATCCTCCAAAGACACACAGACACTCACGAAATGCCTTCATCTTGCAGGGAGGAATCACATTGCAGCTGCCTCCATTTCTCTTATGCCGTCCTCATAATTAGACCAGCTGAGAAGCACTGTGCTCAGATGAATGTCTCGGCCAGTGTCGATTACCTCTGACCCACTGAAAAAGTTTACAGCGCGCGCCTCCCCCGCACTGAACCTCTGCACGCCTTGCATCCTGAGACGTCAGCTGCGCACGTCTGCTCGCATCCCGAGAACTATCCTCCTGGATGCACAATAAAACATGATTCGGTTCAAACTCCGACGTGACCCAGTTCGACCCGCGGCAGCACACTCATCTTATCCAAGACTATTATACCTCCTGCTGGCTGAGAGGCTCGTTTCACCTGCTGTTCCAATGCTTTGTTTCACATTTGGAACATCTGAGCTGAGGCGCAGGGACGCAGCCATGAGTCACGGTCATGCGGGGCCCGCCGCTCGCTTGAATTGTTGATGATGTGAAGAAACAAGGTTTTCCAAGGCACCGCCATCGTGACACTAACGAGATGAGGTCAAACCAAGCTGTGACAACAACCGACGCCACGTGTCCAAAACCAGGCGTTGCTCAGGGAAAGTCTCACAACCAGTTCAACAGGCCAAAGATGACCTTGGACGACCCCTCACACGATGCGTCACCTTAAAGGTTAAAGTTGACTGTTATCTACATCAATCACCGCAACTTCAACACAACCATTCTTCCTACAATTCGTGATCTGCGTGATTCCTGTTTTCGGCGTCTCTGAGATGGCCTCTGTTTACCCAGACGCGAGTTCGGCACTGAAGACGGCAGGCGGAGGAGCTGAGTGGCTGCCGGTGTGCTTTTGAAAGATGTGGCTGTCGATAGGTCTGGGTCAGGACTCGATGCATCATCCGGAGAGCAGCCATCAGTCCCGCCTTGCTGTTGAGTATAGATCTAACATGGAGCGAAATCAAAACAAGGCTCACCGATGCCAAAAGAAGGTGCCGGGGGGCTGATGTGACAGTTTAGACGACGGAAGAGTTTGAACCGTGTTTCTGTTCAATGATTCGTTATTTATTCAAGAGATGAATAACTGCTTAATTCGATGGGAGGGGGGTGGGACGCTCTGCACTCGTCTGATATTAGAAAAACAATAAATTGGTGCAGTTTTGACAACGACTGACAGTTCAACTCCATTTTCAACTGCACTTTTCGAAGGCTGTGTGAGCTCAGATTTAATATGGTGAGTGAGGCAGCAAAGGGAGCATGATGACCATACAAATACAGCCCAGGCACCTATTGGATTGTGCCTCTTTACCCCCTTTGTCTGCTCTGCAAACACACCGAGTCTCCTGCATCAGATTGGATGAATGTGGCCAGAATCAAAAGTATAGTGCGCTCGCGCGCATGTCTGTGTGTGTCTGTGTGTGTGTTTGTTTGTGCTTTGACTGGATTAACACAGAGCAGGTCAAAGCTCGCCCTCGCATATCTTGTTTACCGTGGTCTGAAAAGGATGTTTGGACGGGGCAGTAAAGGTCTGTGTGTATGTGTGCGTGCGTGTGTGCGTGCGAGTGTGTGCATTTGTTTTCCTGGCAAGGGAACCTTTGTGGGCTGCCGTGAAGGTACAGATGTGGAAGAATCGTCCATGTCAGTGTGGGTTATCTGGAAATACAAGGGGTCAGAGATGGTGACGCACAGAGTTAGCCGCCCATGTAAACAGACACACGACACAGCGAAGCCTCCGACTACGATCTAAACCTAAACATGGATATTCGTTCCCTTTGAATCTTTTATTTGCACCAAATGATCCATTTCGACAGGTGCCAGCATCAACAAGCATTCTCAACAGCAATGCAAGTGCAAAAAAATAAAGCTAACACTTGTGGTTCTGGTGAGTCTTCACATTGCTTCGACCTTCCACTGTGCAGCTGTTTTGCCACCAAGGTGCGGTTGGCAGAGAGTGACTGCTGGCAAATCTGTGAAGTTCAGACAATGAGGGGACTAACAACCAAAATAGATCGACGTGTGAAAGACAGAATTGGTCTGATCTACGTCTCCATTCCTCCAAAAACTCTGCTCAATTAAAGGGAGAAGAGTCCTGGGGAAATATGTCGGAGAGAAGCCAAACAGAAAACACGACTGTGCCCAGGAGACTATTGTCTTATAATCCGCCTCTGTTTAATAAATTACAAAGCCTCTAGCTACTGCTATTTTGCCAGAATGTGGGAATTGTTTAGGAGCAGCTGGGATTGATAAGTCACCGAAGGGCCAAAAAAACATTACCTTTGTATAAATGGGATGGCTATGCGGAGCATCAAAAGATGATCAAAGGAGAAAAACGCATAAAAGCATGAACTCTGAAGCACTCTGTGCAACCTCCCGAGAAAATTCTCAAGGAGAGACGAGTCCCAGTGGAGGAGCTGAAGACCAAGGCCTTCTCTGCATATACATAGCACCATTAAAATTGTAACATTTTTATGCTTTTTGGCCTTTGTGTGCACACGAGCTCTGGCAAAGGTGACTGCAGTATGAAGATTTCCAAAAGGTAAATATTTTTGAACGTGTCCCCACTCTTTATTGGGCTCATTCACCAGGAGAAGAAGGAGGGGAGAGGAGCGAAGAGCTCCCCTTGGAAGCCATCTAAAACAGACATCTCAACTGACTGATTCTTGATGTGGAGTGGCAACTCTACACCGAGCTCCACCTATGTAAAAGAACACCCCCCGCTTGCTCTGAAGAAACACCCCAACTGAGCCTTAAAAGAACGAACCATAACGAAAGCGGGTGTTTTTTGCAGCATGAAAGAGATCTAAGTGTCAGCATTGTTCTGTCTAACTGAGGTCAGAAACAACCACAAACATGTAAAAGCACTTCAAACATTAGCTCAGACTTCTTTCTTCCACGTTCTATTAAAGCTGACATCTCACTGCGCCTCTGGTTAGCAATAAAAAAAGAATACTGACAGCAGGAGAATACAATCTTGACAAGCTCAAAAAAAGGGGGGCTTGTCGCTGAACAATGAGGCTAAACAAATGTTTGAAAGATGGAGAATTAAGCTCGCGTCTACTTTGACAAGCACCAATATGAAATGCATTTGTTGCACTTTTCGAAACTTGTCTGTACTCCCTTTACGTAAACTTTGTTATTCCTCTCTGCTGCTTTTTGTCTTTAAAGAGAAAAAAAGACTAACTGCAAGAGTCAAAAGCTCATGATGATGCATTCACTCTCCCTGACTTCTTGAACCCTGCATAATATGCCGTGGCGGTGAATGAAGAATGGGTTTGTAATCCGATGCAGAAAGCATTCATTATCACCGCATTGTACTCTTTTGCAGCTTGAATGCCATTAAACAGGTCAAAGATGTTGGACAAATAAGGCATGAATGCAGGTATATTTCCCAGCTTTTCACCACTAACCAGAAGACCTTTTCACTGTGGGTTGTGTCAGCCAATGTAAAGGCACATAGAGCCTATTCAGCTAACTTGAATTCATTTTCATTAGCCGTGGCACTGAGCGTTTAATTAGCTCATCAGGATAATGTTACCCTCCAAGTGCAGAGTCTCTGTCCGTCAGTGTGGGAGCTGTATGTTTATTCTGCTTTAAATATGTCAAGCCTGATAAAGAAGACCACAAATGGGAATGGGCACTCGCCCAGAAACATGAGCGCTTCACACACAGATGTATTTATAGCTTCATAGTGATATCAAACACTGATCCACTTTTGGTTTTTTGGCTGATGTTCATCCGTTTTCTATTCAGTTCGTATTTTTTCCGAGAGGAAACGTGACTCATTTGCACCGCGGTGCTCTTGGTAGATCGACGACGACGACTTTGCAAAAAACGCTCTCATAATTTTTGTTTTTGCTCTCAGTGCAAAGAAAATCCCATTAATGTTTTCATTTACAGGCAGTCATCCATATTAGAGTAATTATCTGATTATGTCAAACACAATCTTTGCAACGGGCCCAGGCTGCATCACTCATTTCCTGCTGTCACAAACTGCAGTCTTGCTGCTCTGATGGCGTTTTTGCTTCCTTATGAGAGACCAGCTCCAATAACGAAACTGCATAACTAGAAAAAACAACATCCAATGTGCCAGTTGAAGGAGATGAGTTAGAGGCTTTTATTTTTAGTTAAATGATCTTATAGGTCTACATTACATCATTGATGTTTAAGGTAGCATCACGTTTTGGCTGGTGTTTCATATTTAAAATCAATTCTATCATTTTTTAACTTGTGATCGCAAAATAAACCATCCCAGGTGAACATCACAGCAGTTGGTCTTTTCTCTGAGTCCCATGACCCAAAGTGACGTCCTTCGTCTGTGAGGGTGGGAGATTATACGACCAACCCAGGCGAGAACTGTGCGACCCGATTTCCACTGAAATTCATGGCCAGCTGGAGCATAAATAAATATTGCCAGTCGAGCCTACCTGTTGGCGCCCGGCGGCTCTTTTTATTGTCCAGCTCGCTGCTCTGCCAGTGTCAGCTGGCCATTATCCAGCCGGTAGCACTATCAGCACCGGGCCCCGGCTTTTAAAATGTGAGGTTATTCACAACGTCCCACTGGGAAGTTCCTTTTGAATTGTGGGTCTCTCAAACCGGAGCGGGCCGAGCTGTAGTGACACTGCCAGGCATGCGGGGAGAAGAAAGCAGGACCTATCGCAGCCAAAATCCCCATTAATGTCAGAGTACATCAGCACACAGCGGAGATAAAGGCCTCCACAGCTGGAGCGAAGCACAGGGCACCGGCAGGTACCGGATCTCACCACCAGGAGAAAATAATCTTACTTCTGAGACCTAAATTGGCAGCATGCCACATGAGCATGTGTTACAGTAAGTACATGATGCTTATTCACTTTTTTGAACTTGTAAATTAACCTTTTATTTTTTTCCCTTTTTTCTATAAACATGACATTTAGCAGAGCAAAGTCTTATTTTGAAACACTGACATTTTAGTTAAGATAGTATTGAAACTGTTGGAGTGAAACTGTCTCTGTGTCCACATGCATAATGATTAGTTTCACCCATGCATGAAACCACACTGAAGCGAATTGGGACAGTGGCCATGCTGATAACGGCGATAAAGAGAAGAGTTTTGGCACTTGGGCTTACAGAAACTCAAACTTGTAATTGATCCTGGAAGATCTGAAGGAAAAGCAAACAATAGCCGCTGCTCTCCGTTTGACACCAATCCCTCTATCCATCTTCTCTCCACTCTTTGCCTCGGTATGGGTGGCGGTGTTGGAGGAGGCCCAAGCCAACGCGCCACCCAGGGTGCCAATCCATCACTGAGCTAACACAAAGAGACAGATAATCACCCACACACATTACCACCTACGGCCAATTTACGGCCCCAATCAATTAAGCAGTAATTGGGCTTCACTTAAATAGTGCATCATTACTGCTTCACCACTCTTTGACCACTTTTCCGTTGAGGCACATTCACCCATTCACACCCACTCGAAGGAAGTTGTCTTGTATTGGGGGTGAAAATTAGAGTTTAATTTCTTGGGCCAAGGAGGGAGATTCACCCATCGATACCATCCCAATGCTTGGGCCACTGCTGCCCGCATGCGGGTATTGAAGAAATAACCAAAACATGCACAGGGACAATTTTAAAACTCCACAAGAGAAATGTGCATGAAATCTATATCCTATTTACCCACCAAAAACTGCTTGCAATTCAGGATGGTCTCTTTCAACAACTGTGTCATGCACCAGTCTGTGACACTGGTCCACCAACACTGCAAATGATGTCCCTGAAATTGTTTTATTAAGAGTCTGATTGCCAGCTGGCCGGGCTCAGCACCGACTTTCCTCCTTCGGTAATTGAAACACAGAATTTATTAGCAATTGTTCACCAAAGCCAATAAAATTGGCACAATTTGCAGCCAAATCCGGCTGCACCAGAACTTCACAGCACAAACAGTCACTGGGGGAATAAAAAAAGAACGACGTGGCCTTTTGAGGAGTGAAGGGACGGCGTAACCTTGGACAAAATCCATTTAAAAAGGGATTTTTTTTTTCTTTTTGGTGGCGATGTGCTTTGAGGTGCTCTGAGAGAGGAAAAGCTGTGGCCTATCCCCATCTGTTGATTTTAATAGAGCTCTCTGAGCCCATATGTCGGCACCAAGGCCTCGTGCTAAACATATTGCCAGAGGGGAGGTGAAAATGCACACTTCTATTCTCCTCTTACCAAAAAGGTGGTGCGAGTTCAAACGGAGAAAACAATATTGGGGGACTTTACTCGACAAGTGAATCCAATTTGGATTATATTGTTATTGCACCTTTAGAACTGGAGAAACATCCCTTTATTGAACTGGGATTATAAATTAAGCCTTAATGTGGAGCGGTTCATCATCATAAATGTGGATTTTCCCCGTTTTTTGTGCAAGGGAAATGAACAAATAACTCATCACGTTGAGAAGAGTTCACAAATAACAAAACTTTAAATTAACCAAAAACAAGCTCGCCAGTCTTTTCTTTCCTCTGTTGTAGCCAATCAGAGGCAACATCAGCATTAGCCAACAATAAGTTCAACCAAATTTTCAGTTTTTCTCACCTTTTTTTATGTGATCTCCGAGCCCCCTCCTCCCCCAGGGGGTCTCACACCCCAGGTTGGGAGCCACTGGCAGAGAACAATCCAACAACCTACAGCCACACCGTTTCCTTTCAAACTCAGCTTCAAAACTGAGATTTTATTGCAACAGTTCCACTACTTTATTGTATTGCAGAATAACCTTTTTGTGCATTAGCAATTAGTCTGATGTTCCCACGCTCACTTTTCTAAAAAGACAATCTATTAGATGACTGCGAGCTCAGTAAGTGATCGTAGGCAGGAGGAAAGAGATGTCGCGTCAATTCCTTTGTATACTTTTGGTGGTTAATGTGAAGGAGGACTCCATTTGCGCGAGCAGAACAACACGCGCGTGCAAAGTTAAGAGCAATATTTGATTGAGAACAATGGAGAGGATTCGACGCTAAAATCACGGTGCCCGGTGACTCCCACGGTGGGTGGGTGGGTGGGTGGGCGCGAGGGGGAATCGCGGCGTCTTTCTGATCCAATAAAACCAGCCAGCAGTTTATTCCCTGAGGTGTGTTTCGTTCCCACGGACCCCTCTGCCTACACACCCAACTCTCATTTACATTAGAAAACATATCTTGTAAATTAACGAGCAGAAGGTTGCAATTAAAGATGTTATGCAGCATCTGTCTCCTAAGCTCCTAAAGCACAAATGATTGGAATCGGGGCCAGTATGCCAAGTGCTTCCTCCCAGCCTGCCTCCCATTCTAAGTTGTGGGTTTGTAAACGCTGACAGGTGTTGTGTCGACATTGCCTTGTTTCGAATGGCAGAGTTTTGGGAAGAATGTATCCCTTTTTTTTGACAAAGCGATCGGTTATTTTCAGGTCAAAGGTTTGTTGATACTGAAAACTGTGTGTGTGAGCAAGAAAAACAGAGCGATTCAGTGAGAGATCACCTGAGTGGGAGTGAAAGTAAAGACGAATCATAGATGGTCATCAACCCCTCAGTACTCCTCCCTGCTTTTAATGAAAATCACAAAAGGCTCGGAAGCTTTTTGCCGAAGCTTTAACAACCGCTCGCCCCGATAGGTGGTGGAATTGGCACAAAAACACACTGGTATTACCAGAAAATTAACGTGAACTGATGCTGCTGTCGTATTGTTGTCCTACAAATGGTGCACCAAAGTTTGGATCCAGAGGCTTTGTGTTGGCAAACAATGATGCCGAGTGGGCCGATGCCACTCAGAAACACAGTGGGAGACGGTTCAGTCTACCCAGAATCAGGCAAGTGGGTGTAAATGGTTTAAAAGAGGGTCAGAGTCAAAGAAAGTAAAACAAAGAATCAATCCGCTGGCTAATGAATACAACAAAGCCAATCACAAAATCACTCATGAATTTTTTATTCTACAGTTATTTCATTTTAACCTCACACAGATAATGTCAGCACAGTAACTTGACAGGCTCAATATCCTCCCACTCCTCTGCTGTTTGTCTAAATAATGCAGCGATTTAATTTCGTGTTTTGTTTTTTTTTGTTCTCAAATCACGAATTTGCACTGCGTCAAAGCTCTTCACTTATGACACTTCATTTGCACAGTCTGTACTCGATGATTTCAATGTGGTGAGACAAACTGAAAGAAACAGAAAAATGCCATTGCTCCCAGGGAACAAGCTGTATGCATACAATTCGACAGCATCGAATCACATTGTGGAGTTACACACGGCATCCAGACTATTCAGGTCAGGTATGGAAGCATGTGCTGCTGCAGGACCCTCACAGTGGTTGCCTGGGTGATTACAGGATCATAGGACACAAATTTGACAGAAAGCAATAACAGACAAGAGAAATCAATTTTTAAGTGATAAAGTATCACTTTGTTTCTGTGCCTGTTATAAAACAAAAGGCTTCACCACAATTATTTATGACAAGTTTGTTGGGTGCAGCAGTCGTAATCAGATTACTTTATCATTACTACCACTGTGCTGCAATGAAGCCTGATCGTTCTTCTTTTTCCCCAACAAGAAAGACAAACCAATGAATGGGTGCTACATTCTGTTGAACATCGACAGAAGGAGGGAATCAACAGTTCTGATTACAGGCCTGAAAATCAAATCGAGATTCCATCTGCATGGTGATGAAAAATGGATTTATTAAGGAGAAAAACGTCCCCCTCTAATGTAGCATCGTATCAGGCAAAGGTTTCCGACCACACAAAGCCAGCAGGCCAGCTAATGGGCACTTGTGCGCTACGACAGGGCCAAGGTTTCTGCGTATTCAGCAGCAACACACAAAAAGCAGGTGCATTTAAGGATTCATTTGTGGAGCGAACAGTTCCCCGTGGAAGATCTAGACCAAAAAACCTTTTGCACACACTGGTAACTCATCTCCACATCAGCAGGACTTCGAACTGTGCACACGGTTTCCAATGCAGGCGCTGCTGCATTCGATTCATACAGACTTGGAGCAAACTCCACTGCTGGTGTCTCCATATTCCCCTGAATTTTTATGTGTTTGACAGATGCAATACGCTCAGTTGCTTACACCGACCTTTGGGATATCATATGTGTGTAGCATTAGTTATTCCTCGCAGAAGCTCTTTCGAATATCCTGCCTCAGTCAGGTGTGACAGTGCCTTAACAAAAGCTGCGAGCCCAGAATGTGGTATTCATTCCAGCCCAGAAGTGCAGTTTAACATGTATTTCATGGAAGCTTTCACAGTTGACAGCTTGCCGAGCAAATTCCTCGAGCTGTCATCGCATGTATGTTGTATGGGAAAGCCTGAAAGAGAGTGAGGGGAAGAAGCGCCCCATCATTCTTTTAGCATCTTTACCTATTTATTCCTGTTCGGCATCCCAGCGCTGTTTGGGGCCAAACCCAACATTCACACAACAGAGGACTGAACACAAAGTAGCGGCACAGTCCTGACAGGAGTCCACCAATTAGGACAGTTATCACTCATGCAGACTGTCAGTCTGACAACCTTCGCCAGCAAATCTAGAGCTTGCGGCTGGAAGGTGAAGCAGCCACACGAACTCTGTTCCTGCACAGGAAGAACATGGAAACTCAAGCCCGGGTGTCGTCCCTGTGCAGGGTGCAGCCAGGCAGTGATCCTGTGGTAGGAAGGCTGCGGTTTTCATCCTTTCCCTCCCACAAACTGGAGTTGTGATTAATTGCTCCCATAACTTTCTTTGATAAAGTTGAAAATCATGCCCAAAAGAGGCCATTATAAACAGTGGCAGCGTCTGAGTCCACCTCATTATTCAACTTCTATCAAACAACATGACATGCATAATGAACATGGTCCATTTAAGGAAGAGAAGCCCCCCCACCTCCCCAGCAGGCGTTCTTTAAAAAAATCAATTCAAATCAGTGCTGCTCTGTTTATTTACTTGTCATAAAACGCCATTTAGAAGAAGAAGCTGTTGCATGCGCTGTGATTCCTACCAACCAAACTGCTCGAACCTTAACATTTAAAATGTACAGTGGCCTTTTTCTCCATTAACCTGCATTAATAATGCATTTTAAAGAATAAATAATATATTGCTCCGCTCGTCTATAGCACAAATTGGAGTTTAATTGAGATTTTTCTTTAACCGTTGTATCATTTATACACCATCAAAGAGCTCATTAGAGTTTCTTTGATTGGTGTCTTTTTAACTGCACTCATGCTTCCTGAATAGTAGGTATTGATTGCTGTAATTAAGTGCTCTTGGACGACAGCACATGTTTCGCAAACGTGATTCTTTAAACGTGTTTTTTTGGCCCAGTTTCACTCTTTATCTCCTTCAATGGGCTTAGGTGCCATTCAGCAGCAGTGCTGATTGACTTTGAGAATGTTGTCAGGTTCTGTGGCGTCCATGAAGACTTTTGAATAGGCAAGAATTTGAAACATGCATGTGTGGTCGCATGGTGAGAACAGGAAAGTTTCTCTTGCTTTTGCATAATGAAATGTCTTGTGTGTCATTGTTATAAGCGGCACGGCATGCTAATTAGGAATAATCACATAACGAATCATGGCAACATGAGGCTTGCTTTGAAACAATCATCATACGCCTTTGTATTCATTGATATTTCTTGGCTGTACACTCATTGATCTCATCCTCCTCACTGATCGCATTCCTTATATAATGCTAAGGTCGAAAGGAGAAAAAAAATCTCAGCTTGCTTATTTCTTGCAAGAATGTAAAGCACACCGACCCAGTTCCGACTGTTTAGCTTTGAAAATGTTGGAACTCCTTCCTCACACCCAGTGTTTAACTCTCAGCCTTACTTCAGTGCAAACCGAATATTTTACTGTGGTTTCACTGTCGAAAACTTCTCAATGCAGGTACGATTAACCTTTGTAATAGCATCCATTGGAAGCATGAGCCAGTCAGACATGTGAACAGGTAGGAAGGATCAAATAAAGGGTTTAGCCAAGGTGATCCAAAATAGATTTTAGCACTGACATTTTACCGCTGTTCATATTGCCAGTGACAGCCAGAAATTTTTGGGTGAATTTGAGCTGGTTCTTGGTTAAGGTTCGGAATGATTGTGCAAGCAGGATGCGGCCGGAGGCCAAACTGGCATATCAAACCTGACAAGCCAATATTTACTCGTACGCTATCTTTAGGATACTCGTGCGACCTTCCAATAGCTGCGAGAGAAACACTGGGTTTCTATTAGCTGCAGGAAGACGATCTGACAGCAGAGAATCAAAGGATCAAATAGTGGACATCAGTCCCATCACATCACTGTCACATTGGTGCACGCGCGCACACACACACACACACACACACACACACACTGCCCTCTGTGCCCACTTCCCCTCTCTTGACTGAATGCTTAGTCTCGCTGTCTCCATGGGGACTGTCTCCTAGCTACGCACGCATACACTCACAAACACACTGCCGCGCACACACACTTGTCCCATCTCATTTATCCCCTGGCTGATCAAAAGCAAGGCGCTGTCAATCATACGCACGCCCCTCCAATCTGGACTTTGTCCTCGGTTATAGGAGGCACTCATCCTCTTTCTGTCCATCTCTCTTGACTCTTTTTGTTGTTGCATTTTTTTTTCCCGAGCTTCTTTCCATCCATTCTCTCTGACCTCCCGTCTCTCGCAGCCTCCCCAGCCCTCTCATATCAAAGCCAGTGAGGACAGCTGTCGGGCTGTGGATCCGAACAGCGGGCGGCCGTCATGGCAGGAGGTGAATTAATCCGCCCTGGCATTTTTTAAACCTCCGGGTCCCTTCCAAACATTACATCTGTGTGCGGACGCCCCCCCGCCTCCCCCTCCCCGTGCTCTTACAGGTTCACACACGCCAGGAACTGAGGTGGACAATGATGTGGAGTGGACAATGAGTTAAAGCCACCTGTCAATTACCCTGTGTATGTATTCCGCCCTTTGCACTTCCTCCCAGGGAGACATAGACGAGTGGCCGCCAAATCCCGGCGGCTGCTTTCATGATTTAAAAGGGATCAGAACTTCACTTTTAGAGTGTGAAAGTATTTTTACTTTATTTATCTCACAGCTCAGTATGCTAATATCACTGCAACCCCACAGCCCATTTTTTGGCAGTGGCTTACGAAGAATTTCCCAGTTTGTTTATGCAACAAACGGACTTTGAACAGAAGCACAGTCGGCGTCTTTCTAGGCTGTAGGTTTTCCTCTTATACATGTTCGTATCTATGACTGGATCGCTCAACATTTTCGGCCTAAATATATCGTTCTTGACTTTTTTGGTATAGATTGGAAACACTTGTATTTATTAGTAAAACTCAGTAACCTTTCAGTAACTGAAGAAGCGCCTGGGGAGAAGGAGAGGAACTGGATAACTTTTCTCACACGAGACCTTTTCACAGTTTTTAATCATTTGTTCGGCTTTTAAAGCGCGACTTGCTCCAGTTCACACCACATACGGATGTAAAATAACTTTTTTAAGGGTTTAGAATGAAAATGTTGTTACTTTCTGCACTGAATTTTTTTTGTACGTTTTTATTAATTTCTTCAAAAACCTTTACATTAGATACACTGAGTAGCATTGGATGATAATAAAGAAATTACAGAAAATAAAGAACATATACAAGAAATTAATTTAACCATTAAGTATCACAGGGCTTCAATATATGACTTTTTTATTATTTTTTTCATTTCAAACTTATTGCTTCATTTCTAGCTGTATACTGTACCATCAATAAAGTTCCCAATACATAAAAAAATATCATTACAAAACATGTTGCTTCTGTGACTGATCTTTTTGAAAAGACATCAGAAATGACATTTGAAAAGTTGAGCATCCCAAAAGTGTCACTTTCTAACAACTTATTACAGTGTTTCAAGTGAATGTTTGTTGCTAATGAAACTATACTGATGATTAAAGCAGCCTGTGTCGCGCCAGTTGAATGCTTTCATTTTGTATTAAATGTAACAACACTGCTCTGAAGGAGGTGGGGGGAGTGGGGGGGGGGGCAAACAGTGAACAGTGACGCTGATAACAATGAGATCGAATTACATTGGATTGCATGCATGCATCATTTCCTGCAAATCCCCTGCGCGTACGGAGGCAATTTAAAACCAGCACAGGAATGGCATCAAGCGGCACCAACAATCCAGAGCAGAACTGTAAACTAGACACGAAGGTAATTACACAAAGTACACTGAATGACTATTGCACAAAAATGCCAAACAGTGGCTCGAATGGGATTTTGATTTAAAGCACTTCGACATTAGACAGTAAATTGTGAGCAGACTTTAATAAATGCAGGGCCGTCGGAGGCTCTCTGCCTCCTCACATTGGGAGCGTTTGTATGCAGGCCAGCTCGCAAGCATCCAAAGTGACACACTGACTGAAAAAACCTCTCTGCAGGTTTACTACATTTTGAGTTGGAGGCGCTGGCATAGCCTGCCAATCAGCCTGCTTCATTGTGGCTGCCTGGGAGGACTTGGCTGCAGGCTGAGGGGAGTTGAAGTAAATCATCTTGAGTGGTAACTAAAATGCAATTTAGCCAAAGCTGATGGTCTTCCCGAAGACAACGCAGATTACATGCAAAGCTCGCAAAAAGCTTTTAAACTAGAAAATACAGAATGGGACCAATCAAATAAAGATGACCTCTCGAAAAATTGCCTATATTTGGTGAAAGCGTCAGGATGCACAGGATTTAAATAGGACAAATCTGCCAATATATATGGAAACACTGTGAGAGAGTTTTTATTTGCCATGCAAATGCCATTCAAGATGGGGTTTTTCCAACATGAGCTGACGACTGAGAAAACATGACATTAATCTCACCCCACATTGTGTTTGTCCATGTTCAATTCATGTGGTGAATGTCTACCTTTCCTCCTGTCAGGCATCATTAGGCAACACCCTGTCGTTACGCGCAAGAAGCACAATTTCATCACAAAGACGTCGAGCGACGCCACAGATATATAGTCATTTTTTACTTGGCTGCAGCTCAGCGACTGGGCAAACTCGAGCGTCTCATTTGATTGGTCAGATAGATCCCTGCAGTATGTCTGTGGCCGGGCTTATCTGCATGGAGCTATAGGGAACTATTCTTCAAAGTCGAGTGCAGGGGACCGGAGTCCCTGATCTCGAGCGTGCTGCTGGTCCTTCGGCTGGCCTGCTTTCAGACAGAACTATAGATTACGTCGCCAATAGATGGATGATGAAGTCCAACAAGTAAGAAGTATGAAAACATCCTCAGCCACATCTGATACGCTTCATCGGATCTCCATGTCCCAACTCCTCGCGTGTCTCGGGGTGACTCGGTGGTCCACAAAGCAGATTACATTTCACTCTTCAGTGACAATGTATCACCTATCACGGGGAGTCATTTATCATCACAAACACAAAAGCCAAACAGCGGTTGATACCACTGCTTTTTTTTTTTCTCTCTTCTTCTGTGATTTCCAGCTCAGCTATCCCACTCGCGATCTAACTCTGCTGAGGTTATCTTGGTTGGCGTCTGAGCCTCGGTGGATAGACACATCAATGAGGATTTGCAGGCAAAAATCTATTTGGGAAAGAGAAGGGAGGTGAATGCAAAGAGAGATAAACCTTCCCAAGTGTGCCTGCAGCTTCGCGGCAAACTAAACTATCAGGACTTGCTGCAGTAGGCTTTTGGTTTTCATGTCTCAAGGTTGAACGGACCTGACGGAGATCCGCTCAAGAGCATCAAATGAGTGAAAAAAAAAAAGAACAGAAAAATGGAGAAAGAGAGTTTGGGGATCTTTTCCTTTCAAGAAACCTTTTGTAGCCCTGCCATGCGTCAAGAACATAATGTGCATATGGCTCGTTGCTATTTTGGCACGAGGAGATTAGTGTGACTTTTCTGGCTGAAGCTGCCGAGCGGATAGAGAGCCCTATGGCTTTCTGGCTGGGGACGGTGATTGAGAAAGGCCAGCTGGCTTCCTCCAGGTCTGGACGTGAACTGACAGGAGAAATATGGTTCCGGAGACTGCCAGAGGAGAAAGGGGTTCTGGGAGAGATATCTACTGGCCGAGGTTGGCCAACAACACTCAACCGTTTGTGGCTTAAAACCTAAGGATGGGTGAAATCACACGGCTCCCTCCGGAGCGAGTTTGGCCCCGGCGGGCGCCCAGAACTGAGACAATGTCAAAAGACTCTGATAATACAAGTACTTAATTTTTACATTTCCTATCATAACAAAGGGGATTCGAAGCAGCTTGATGTAATAGATCAGTAACAGCTTTCTATGCTGGAAATAAAATATCTCACAAAGCATCTGGTGCACAGAGGAAACACAGAATCGAACCATATTTGTAGCTAAAGCAACACATTTCAAACCTAATTTTCATTCCTCAGACTCACCGCTTGAGAGAGAAAACCTCATTAAAACACATTATACACCTCATGATCACAGGCTGAATGAGTTCATGCAAAATAAAGCAGATTATTAACCCATATCTTCACCCAACAACATTCCAATTGTTTTTTCTTGTTCGCCGTATCTCCAAAGTTAAACTATAGAAAGAAATAGAAGTACTTTCTGCTTTATTAGTGTACATATCGATAATGAAACGAGGGTGTGATGGCGCAAAGGGCTTCGATATTTACTCGATGGAAGAGTTGTATGACAGTAAAATGATGAAACTCGGTCTAATATGCGAACGAAAGCCTCCAACTTTGAGGGACTGATGCGTTTGGCTCCCTCTCAGAATCCGTCTGTTGATGTTTCGCTCCACACTCACTCCTCCTCCTAAATAATATAGCACGCAGACAGAAACTGCCATCTCTGTTTATACGCGAGGAGTTGAAGCAGACTGGTTCTGCATTAGGATCTGTCACTCCGCATGCGAACGGGCAATTTCTGAATCATACTTAGCGGCACTATCCGCCCCGCCGAAATTCGGCTGCCTTGATTGACTGCACTCATCTGAAATTAAGGGCACCTCAGGATGATGAATTGGGCTTTTTTTCCGCAATTAAAAAATAATGCTCCATCACGGTGCTAATCATTCGGGATGGAAAAAGTGGTCCTGACAAATGTGGTTGCTGGAGACGTCTGCTACCATGACGGTCCATTTAGCAGCACTTAAGACAAATTCTTAAATAAACTACGAGCAATGGTGAGCCATTAAAAAAACAGCTCCTGTTTGCAGTTCCTCTCTGCTGAAGCTGCAAAACTGCACACGTGGGTTCATATATGTTGAAGACGTGAGAGTCGCTGTCTACAGAGTGAGAATCCAACAGTTTGATCAGCCAGGAGAGCCCTGACTTACTTACACATTCTGGCAGGTCCTGCACGACCTAGAACACAACATGCCTGATCAGTCCTGAAAGCTGTGTTCAGTCGATGTCCGTCTTTCATGCATCCTGAACAATTTTCCACGTGCTTCTAGACATTAACACAAAGTTTATGTTTCATCAGCAGACAAATAATCTTGCCATCTTTGTGTGAGGTGAAGAAATAAGGGAAGCTGATGGTTTAGAGGAGGATTTCTGCATCCCTTTGCTGTTCTAAACCTGGCTGACCAGTCTGTCAGTCTCTCAATGAGACGACAGACATATTCACACATACACATGATAGGAGTGGCTGCCTCTGGCATCTTGTTCTGGCCCTGTGGCGCTCACGAACTCAACACCAGAAACGCTCATTCGGCTCACAACAGTCAGCCGACGAGATGAAGTTCGGCTTTCGGGAACATTTCTCAATAGCCACTCAAAATGGAAAGCAAGGGTGATTTTCTGTGTGATTTGAATGATATGAATCCACAATTGAGGGAAAAAAAATCTTATTAAATCTGATCTTGATCTGACTTTGTGTCAAACTTGGGCCATTTGCATTTCGAGATATGTATGAAATTACCAGTGAGAGAAAAGAAACAGATGTTTTTCCACTCTCTTTCGGGCCGTGCTGCCAGTCGAACTGCGATGTTTGCTAGATGCCATCTTTCCGAGAAGTCTTGTGGAGGCTTTTTAGCTTCACACTTTGGCTTCATTTGACTACAATGCACATCTATCGGTGCTTATAGAAACCTCCTTGAGTGTTCTTTATGCTTTCATTATGCAGATGTGCGGCTCACAGAAAGCGATGTACATATTTCACATAAATTATTCCACGCTATGATTTCTCGCCGTCTCTCACAGTTATTTATGTCAGGAGCTGCCAAGTTCTGTTGAGTTTGAAGCCAACGTGCGTCATTATCATGCACACACACTCCCAACCCCACTATAGTTGTTTTTTTTATCCTCCATATGTCATCCTTGTTTACTGACAACTCACAGAGCTTGTCAGTCTAATTAATTTATCACTGCAAGCTGCCAGAGGTTTGTGCGAACAGTTTACCTGTTGACCCTAATGCCAACCGGCCCTAGATGTTATGGTAATTATACGGTCCGTGTCGTGCGATCCAAAGGGAATGTGATAATCGATATTTACATATGAATCACGATGTGTCTACATTTGGCAGTCAGAAGGCTGCTACGAGGGCCCGAGTACTGGAGAGACAATGCAATCAATGATTTTCCATCCGCGCCTGACATTACTGTACATGGCCCTTTGATGCCAGCTAATATCTTGACAATGAAATTCACCGTGTGGCGATCAAACGGCGCCACTTCAGAAATCCGTCTTTGTGAAAGGCATAAATGGCGGGCTGATCAGCATCCCCGCGACAGACCGCGTTTTCCTCTACAATAACTCACAGACTCATTGCCATGGATAAGAGGGTTTTACATAATGCCGCTCGCTATTCATTCCAAGAACAAAGTGGAGCCCCTCCTTATGTCTCACTCCCAAATCTGCGGGTGAGCTTGTGATTAATGTGTAATTGACTTGATGAATGGGTTTCCCATTCTGTGAATCCATCAAAACACTGCTTGATTAAGCGTCCTCTGCGACTCTGATTAAAAACCAGCAAGATCAGCTTCATTTAAACACAAGCACGGACCCATCATGCTTCAAAATCTGGTCACGCCCACTGATTATCTCCCCGCAATGTAGGGTAATCAATGCACGTAGACGTTGGGTATTGGAGGGGTTGACACAGCGGTGGTTGTGAGGGATACTTTGCAGCCGGCGTGGCGGAGAGTCGGCCCCAGTTTCAGCAATCAGTCATGCCAACAGAAGGAGAATAGGATAGATAGGGGGCGGAGGAGGAGATGGATAGTGGAGGGTAAGAGTTTGAGAGGTGAGAATGAGATGGAATGGGATTCAGACACGGACGGGGAGATGGATACAAAAAGTAAGACAGTATAGCCAAGAAAGTTTGATAGGAAAACCAGTGTGGGAGTGTGATGTGTGTCCGTGGAAGTGTGGAAGTGTGGGTGTGTGTGTGTGTGTGTGTGCGTGGCGGCGGAGATGAAGGGGAGGTGCTGACAGAAGAAATGATGAACGCGCACACGTGAAGATGTGCTATGAGGTATTACCAGCAGATAGACAGCCCTGACACTCCATATGACACCTTACCCCCCCACCCCCCACCCACTCCACCCCACCTCTTCTTTCTGCAGGTATCCATACCGCTCGCTCTCACAGTCCAGGGGATAATTACGGAATGATCACCAGTCTCACCCTCACGGCTTGGTTTGAAGGAGAACATTTCTTTTCATCTGCGTCTGACCACGACGAGGCGTTTCTCAGGCCGCCTGGCTAAACCATGCATGTGTTTCTGAATGTGACTCATCAATGCTGTATGGAGGTTGCACGCAGGCTTGAATTCACACGGGGACTTGGCTTGTATAAATACATATATTTAAAAGATGGCAGGGAAGTAATTCCCTCCACTCAAGCATTCTAAATAACAATGCAGCAGTTCTATCACAAAGTGACCAGAGAACAAAAGAAGACACAACGCAACTGCCACAACTGTAAAGCCATCCAGCCTCCATCCTGCCTTCCAAAGCTGCTCCATTTCAACCAGAGCAAGTTGAAACCACACCAACACAAATACTGATGTCAACAAACCAACATGTGTTATCAGTGCTGCGAGCATCAAACAACCAGGCTGAGTAGAGATAAGAGTCGCCACCCTACCTGATCCGCCGCCGATCGTTGTTTCACTGGACGCCGGCCGTACGCTGACCACTGTGCGACGCTTCGAGCAGAGCGGGGACAGTTTCCACTCCATCTCAAGTCATAATGGCGCGTCGCTCAGCACAGATGTGAATTGATGGCTCTGGAAAGTAAAGAGAAGCACCGGTATTTCAGTGGCTTCACGACCTAGACTAGAGAGTGAGTACATCTGGAACATGCGTGTGCCTCCTTTTGTCTCCTTGTCGATGGAGACATGATGAAAAGCCAGGCTTGGAGGATAGCTGTTGCATTTATTACTGTATCAGGTCTTTGCCCTGGACTTCCAATGACTCCATGATTGGGGATTCCCTCCCTCACTGGGGTGGGCTGACACACGGACAGATCGATGTGCCGGAATTGGGGCCCAGCCTCGATCTGTTTTATACAAATGTTTCATTAGGTAAATGCTCTTTTCCAGACGCGAGTCTGTCCTGGTGTGAAGCACATGTCTCGAGAATAAAACAGACGTTCGACTGCCTCAGAATTTCTTTTTTTCTTTTTTCTTTGCTTTCATCTAATTTCTTTTGTGGTCCGCTCACCCAAAGCTTTGCCAATAATGAAACCTTGTCTCTGCACACAAGAGCTTTCATTAACACTGAAATGAGTATTAGCAGCAAAAATATATTTCTCTCCTCTTTTTTCACTTGGCTTTGAGTTAGAGGACTTTTCTGAGTGCTTTCTTTCTTACCTCCTATCCAGACAATGGTCTTCTTATAATCCAAACCTAAACCTTTGAACTGTCTATTTTTCCTCTCTTTTTGTGGTTAAATGTTATTTTTCTAACTCATATTTCCTGATCTGGTTCAGAGGACTACAACTTAAAAACAGCCTTGCTCGCTCTCTCTAATTCGGGCAGAACATCAAACAGAATCTCTTCCCCCCCAGGACTGACCCCTTGATCGCTTGTCCGAGCGTCTCCGATCGACAGCTCACAAATGAGCCTGGCCTCGTGTAAGCAGGACACACACGCAGCTCCCCCTGTGCAACCGCGGGGAAAGTGCGGTCGCGACCTTTGTCCCGAAACAAGAACCCCGCTGACCCCGTCGCTTTCGAATCAACCTCGTCTGCAGTGTCTCAATTTTGACCACCCGACCTCTCACACCGCACTGTCGCCTTTGGGAACTGGTGGCTGGGAGTACGAGCGAGAGGAGTCCATCAGAGTTTACACCTGCACACGCCGCATTTCACATCACGTAACGCGTACGCCTGACATGCAGCTATCTCAACACACACATCCATTCGGGAGCAGAAACCCTCCGCGTAATTCAATCCCCTAAAGTGCATTTCTCGCCGCAGCAGCGCCACATTAGTATCACTGAAGCCGTGTCGCCGGGGCTACGCCTGGCGGCGCCTCCTTGACATCAGGTGCACGCCGATGCCCCCAACAGCTCCCAACACACTCGTGCAGTTCTGTCACGCATGAAAAATTCATGGGAAACACTTGCAAAAAAAAATCCAGATGCAGCCTGATCCCATAAATATTTATCTGTCCGTTAACTATTGTGTGTGTGCCATCGGGGTGAGAGAGAGGAGGGGAAAATATGGACTGCTGGGGGGGGGGGGGGGGGGGGGGGGCGGGGGGG
>JASSRZ010000032.1:4370332-4410513 GCA_032164315.1 Malacoctenus gilli | reverse complement strand
CCCCCCCCCCCCCCCCCCCCCCCCCCCCCCCCCCGCGCAACCCTGAGGAAAAACACTCTGGCGCGGTGAGCGAGCAAAACGTGCTGTCAGTTATCCACACAACTGATTCGAAGTAAGTCTGTAGGAACCCTGGTTCAAGCATTTCCGATTGAAAGTTCTTGTTGTTTTGTGGGCGTGAGATACATTTGCAAGCTCTGAAGAAAAGTTAAAGAGTTCTTCGACTTTTTCTTTTCTCCAGTGTGAAAGTATTCGTAGCCCATTAAAAACTCTGCGCTTGTCAAACTGACACCTGCAGAAATATGCTGCAAAGGCAACTGCGGTATAAATGCTAAAACAAGCTGTGAGGTGAAAACATGCAGTGCCTAATGTCCTCTTCTGAACTATAAATCTCCAGTTTTATCACAATGCCTCCATTTGACAATGGAAAAAAAAACACTGGTTGCACGAGTTCAGAGTGAATTGTGCCGGTTGTGCTCAAGATGCGTGAGAGTCCTGTTTTACTTGCAATTTACTTTATACGTTAGTTATTCTAGACTTTCTTGCTATCTGTCACTTTGACTGACAGAGTCGCCGTCAAACATCTGCCCTTCGTAATGTATTCTGTCAAAATGATGGACAGCCTCGCAATTTTTGTGTCATTTATTTTTAAAAAAAGATGGTCGATGATAAAAAATTCTTCAGTATACTCAACCTCTGATGTTATGCATTTTGTCTGGTCTGCAGGTAAAGTGGCAAAAATCTCTATCTGAGAGCTTGACTCGAATAAAATGTGCAAATTACACCAGTTTGTTTTTTTTCCAATAGACAAGAAAAAAAATATTACAAATATATGACCTTAAACACATCACTCTGCTGGTAAAGCCAGTGAAACAGTTCTGGATGTGACCATCAGCGAGCAGGGAAAAAAAAGAAAAGGAGAGAAGCTGATATTCACGTCCATAAAAGCAGTCCATCAATATAACAAAGTATCACGACTCTTCCAGCGTTATGAAGTTGCCTAATCGGGTGTGAAGGACCTCGGCCAGGAAGACACCCGAGGACCCGAAGCAGCAGGCCGACCGAAGGAAGAAAAAAAAAATAGAAATCATGTTCGAGCTCTGAGAGCATGACACAGAATGTGTGGTCTGATGAAACCAAAATTGACCTTCAGCTGGTGTTATGTCTGAAAGAACCCCGGCGCCGTGCGCCTCATCACTCATCTCACATCATCCTACTGCGATGCATGCAGGTGGAAGAATCAGACTGAGGAGCCCCCCCACACCCACCCCCTGCCAGTAGAGACGCCGGCGCTCCCGATGATTGAGGGAAACCAAGAGCAGTCTCGGCAAGAGGAATGGATTTTACGTTGTTTATTTGATACGGGGAAACCGTGTTTGCACTGCAGACAAACACAAAGAAAGCTATGATATAAACTGCAGAAGAAGAATGCAGAGGTTTTCCGGGCAAACGTCCAGACTCCGGAAATCAGCTGAAAGTCTGTTCGGTGCATTGAAAGAGCTTCGCGCAGATGTTCGGGGCTTGGCAGGGATGCAGTTGGTGATCCCACTTGCCATCTCACGGTCCTGGAATTCATTTTCAGCGCATCATTATGCAGCTTCAGGTACGGGCTGAGCTCAATTAGAAGAATTACCGCAGGTAACAGTTGCGGGGATTTCCCCGAACAGCAGCCGCGGGCCGGCTTCGACAGAAGAGACAAGGTTGGTATTCGCCGACACGCTGATCTACTCCGCGGAGCCGGTTCCAGGGCTTCATGCAGATAATGAACGGTGTTATTACTGAAGGGAGGCCACTGTGGGGTGCAGAGAGGCGGCTGAGAGGCTGTCAGACGTGCAAGTGTTCTTGTATTTCTTTTTGAGGAGTACAAATGCTTGGAGAGTGTTAGCTGTTGTGTCTGCTGTCAAGATACTTAACCTGTTCTTAGGTCGTTTCACTTTCACTCGAATATAATCTCTTCTTTACACTTGAGTAATTGGTGACGGTGCTTGGAAATGTTGATGTAGTTTCCGGCTCAGAGAGAAACTCCAGTGGAACTTTAGTCAACCAACAGAAACAATTTCTAACAATCAAGGTCAGTGTCTACACATCAAAACAGCAAAACAACAAATCATATCCAGTTTCTTGGAAAAAGTGAAGTTGCATTAAGGAAAAATAACTTTCTTGCAACATATCTATTCCCAGAAGTTTTGAATTGTGGGGATGGAATCTGCATTTTGATGCAATTCTACGCACACAAACGATGCCAAAAGCTGCTGTGTGTTCCTGGGACTGCAATGTTTGACCACAGGACATTTTGCATGATTTTGTGGTATTAACATAATTTTGGGGCAAAGGTCACCATTAGATTAAAAAATAGATGCTCTGTGATGTTTAAGGTTTGGTTAAAGCAACACTCTGTGGAGCAGTAATTAAATGCGAGAGGGTGGCTGTGAATCTGTGGGAAATAGAAGTTCTGGGCTAATAATGAAAACACACTGTGTGTGTGTAGCAGCAGAGGGAGGGAGGGAGGGAGAGAGAGAGAGAGAGCCTGGCAAAAAGCAGGACAGGCTAGTTTAGCTCAGGGCCACTGCTGGACACGCACACAATACACACTGCTGGAAGAGAGTACTCCTCGACATAACACCTCCCAGGCACATACAATTGCTTGCATACACACACAACCAGACTCCTACGCAGCATCTGTCCTCTGCTGGCTGAAGCAGCCCGCGAGGTGCTGTAACGACGAGCAGTTCCAGCAGCGATTTGGCTTAACTGACAGCAGCAACAAAGCAGAGTGTGTGTGTGTGTGTGTGTGTGTGTGTGTGTGTGTGTGTGTGTGTGTGTGTGTGTGTGTGTGTGTGTGTGTGTGCTGTGTATCTCCCACTATATGGTCATGTAGCAATGTTGGTGTATATGGCTGGCCCATATGGTTGCGCACTCATCTCGTGATAAATGTCAAAACTCACCTGTATGTGTGTGTCTGTACATGCCCATTTGCATTTACCGATGTGAATGTGCGCATGCCTTGGATGTGCTCTATATATATGTGTCCTTGTCAGCATGGTGTGCTGCAGCAGAACATTTGTGTGTGATTACCGACAGTGTTTTGGCCCCGAGGCTGACAGGAGTGAGGCAGAAGAACCCCTGAACAGGGCTGGAGGACTCAGAGCTGCACTATCAAGCAGTTTAGCTCTGTTTACTGCACTGTGCAGGCTGTCAGGTAGCCTGTCAGTGTGAACATGCACGTGCACCATAGCAACCATCGGAGCAACTTCACTCCTGCCTTCGGTCCCATGATTAAACCCAACATGCGGGTTGAAGGAAGGGCAGGCCAGCTATTCATGTGAAGGTCGCCGTGAACGTGTAGGTAAGTCCGCGGCCTTCTTCTGAAGGAGACTCAACACTCACATGTCTTATCTGTCTCCTTCAAAAGAGAAGGATGTCCTTTAGCTCCACACCGGGAGTCAGTGTGCTAAATGTTTTCAAGCACACGCGTTTCTTCCTCTGCTACACAGATGAATCTTGATTATTATTCACTTCACCTCAAGTCTGCTTTTTTTCCCCTGCACTTTAGAACACCTGCAGCTTAATGAGGCGAGTGGCTGCAGCTTATGTTCAGTGTGAATAATTTATTCAAGGAGTTCCATAATCTATTGGTGGGGAGAGCAGCACAATGTAAAGACGGAAACACAAACATACATTTCACAAAATTAGAATTAATGATTGTATTTCTTGCCATAATTCAAACTCAAACATCCATTTATCTTGGTTTTGTCTTTTGAAAAACTTTTACTTTTTATTTCTACTTACTTTTTTTATTTCACAAGAAAGAATTCGAGAGTATTATCCAAGAAGGACTAAGACCTAAGAATGAATGGTTTTGAGCTATTTCGATAACACCACTTGGAGAATTAGCATCAATAATTAAGTGAAACTTAACCAAGTTCTTTTTTTTAATTTTCCATTGCATCTTCACCATGATTCAATCAGCACTTCTTGAAAAAAAGGCAAATTTACGAAAGTTCATTCATCTTTCTAACAGTGGAGACAGGACCAACTCTTGTTTACTGAAATTGTTTACACAAAAACTGAAGATACTCTGTCGATGACCTTCTGTTTGGTTCATGGTAACCTACATGCTTGCGTCAGTCCTTGCCAACTGAAGAGCACCTATTTTTTGAAGTCCATTCACAAAACCGGCCCACTGCAACAAATAACTAAGTTGACAAGGCTGCCTGAGTGCTCCAATGTAACAGCAATGTGGACACAGTGGCTATTCTGGTCAACCGAGACACATCGCAGCCCTCCTGTTGAAGGTAAGACCGGTTTGGTTCCAGCAAATCTGGAGATTTCACCCTGGAATTGAACTCCATGGTCCCCGATTATTCTCCTTTTAGTTTTCCACTGCCAGCTGCCTAGTTGTATAGTGGTTACTTCTGCTGCCCCATAGTGGCTCAGTTCTGGGTTTGTGCTAGACTGGGATGTCTGAAGTCTGTCTGTGTAAATTTGCACCAGTTGCCCCTCAAAGTCCAACAAACGTGCACATGCGGTTAATTGGCGACCTTTGATTATCCATAGGTGCCAACCAGAGCTTGAATCAGTGGTACAGGCATCGGATAGTTTTCTTTCCTTTCCACTGCGGCTGGTCTGTTCGTGCCTGGCTTCACTTCCTCGTCAGTCCTCCCTTATGTCTCCCGCTTCCACTGTCAATTTCGCTCAATCGCATCACCTCCGCCGTCCTCCCGTGTCACATTCCTCAAATCTCCAGCCACTCCTGTGCTCGCCTGGCCCTCCGTGCCTGTTTTGTCTCCAGAAGTCGTCCTAATTAGAGTTTAAAGCTCCCGCTTCCCCGCGGCGAGGTCGTCTGTGCCCGTGAGCCACCGCTGCCTGGTCCTCACCGTGCCAGCACTAATGAAATAGCCCGATCACCTGCCATCAACGCTTTATGTGTGTGTGTGAGAGACAGAAAGGGGTGGGGGGGGGACTACTCACACATCATCAATAGCATTACCTCAATTACACAGTCTGACAATGAGAAGGAGCTGAGAGGGGGGTGGGGGGTTGAGTGAGTGAAAAGAGGAGCTGATGAGGGGAAGGAGACGTTGAGAGGTCGCACACAAATGAAGAAACTCCGCAGCCAAATTGTAACCTGTCAAGAAAATGTAAAACAGCAACGGTACACAAAACCAATTTTTATTCACTGCGCCGCATGCAATCCTCTCGCTCCGGTTTAAAAAAAGTATTCATATTCAACACGTAGCCAGGTGTGATTGAATCCACGCTGACACATCGCTGTGACAGAGAGATAGAAGCACATGGAAGTGGGTATTTCTGTTCGGCGGCCCTGCATGCAATCATACCAGCCCCCGATACTTTATTTCTCCCGTCGTCTATCTCTTTGCATGACAGCGCTTTCCCCCCTGCCTGCGCGGCAACAGTAACTAGATTTGACTCTTGCCGTGATTCCCCGACCCTTTCCCTTCCTCCTCCTCTTCCTTCCGCCGTCCTTTCAAAAAAAAATAAAATAAAAAAGGAAAAGGAACGAAAAAGAAAAGCCAAAGCCCGTCTTTTATTTATCACTAAATTTCCTCCGGGAACAAGAAGGAAAACAACAAAGGTCGGATGAAAAAGGAAGGGAAAGGGGACATGATGGAGGTGGAGGAGACACCGGTGGGGGAGGGGGGGGCGTAGAAGTGGTTTGGAATCAATAGTGTGAATCTACGGGGGTTTGAAACGGTGCCCGGGGACAGTTTAGGAGGAGCACATCCGCGGCCGATTGTGTGTCTCACCCAAGGGGGCGAGGCCAGCCAGGGCTGCTCGACCACCGCGCTCAACAAATCAATAGCCCTGCATTTTGTGGTGTGTGTGTGTGTGTGAGCGAGAGAGACAGAGAGTGAGGCAGAGAGAGAGGAAGAGAGAGAGCATCTCACTGTGTGCTCATCTGCCCACAAGCCCCGCATCCAGTGACAGAGAGGACCATTGAAGTGTTGGGTGAGAAAATTGTGCAAATACAAGAGTTGTTATGAGAATCGGGGTAAATAAATGCTCCAATAAAGGCCCTGAGGTGGATATAAAGTAAAGGCAGCTGTCTGAATGTGAATGCGTGTGTGCGTTTGGTCTTCTACCTTGCCTTGACTGATACAAAGTTCTGCCATCTAAGTGAAAGGGGATTTATTTTTTCAAATATATCAGTTGTTTAAGTGCTTCCAAACTCCCTCTTCCTCCAAAGGTCGCTACAAAGTCAAACTGAAGACCCCGCCCTCTTGTCTCCTTGACCAAAACATTACAATGAAGCCCAATGTCCAAAACACTTTTTGTGCCTTCAAAGTAAAGGTGATGAGCAGTTTAACAAATTTTCTTGAGATTCTCAAATCTGTGATGCAAAATTTGCTTTAAAGGAATCAAAGGGCATGAGATATGAACTGGAGCTCTCAAATTAGCCAGTGATCACAGTGAGATGAATAAACACCCTCTTGGAAAGCAGCTGATAGTTTGATCTCACACGGCTCTGTTCCATAAATTGTTTCTGGGAGCTGGAGTGCCGTCCTATTATCTGTCGACTTCACGTTTGTATCCTCCATAAAGTCCCATCAGAGTGACAGACCTGCTCTGCTGTTACTGCAGCTCACGGCGCCACTCACACATCCGCTGTACGCTGCCACGTAATGAGGGGAGGTGGAGGTGCGTTCAGTGTCTGAACATGTCGGCTCAACACACACTGACAGTTGTTTGCAAGTTTTTAAGCTCTCAAAATAAAAAAAAACAAAAAACAGTGCAGCAGACCTGTTAAGCAGCTGATACGGACGGGTGTATCTTCTACAGTTTGCCAGTTCAATACACGCGAGGGTTCTTGCGTCACACTGCGAGGCTCAGACAGTGTTACCAGCTTGCGAGTGATATTTCAACGAGCTCTGAAATAAATGGGAGTTTCTCTCTCTCTCTCACACACACACACACACACACACACACACACACACACACACACACACACACACACACGTTAAATACTTTCTTGCTGTGCACAAGACAAACAACTTTGAAATCAAGCTTTAAAAAAATGTGACAAAGAAAGAATAGCAGTGGGTCTCTTAACACTACATAAATGTGCTTTATGTGTACACTTCAGTCTACATCTGTCAAGCTGAGCAAGCAAGCTGAATGCTCTTATGCATATCTATTGTTTCAAAACTATGGCAATTAGCATACTGTACTGCAGGCAACAGCTGGCGCTCCATACTTGAGTGCATTATCTGTAAGCTGGGGACCGAACACGTGTACGCTGTTGTTGTTTTGCAAGTCAAAATCATTATTATTGCAGAGCTAAAAAGGAATACAAAGCAGGCGGGACGGCTGAGGGCGCAAAACGACAAACCATTAGCATCGGAAGCCGTTTCCGTCAAGACGATTCAGTTGTTTTGAGAAATGGAAGGAAATCATTGGTTCTGGAGCGCCGAAAAGGTCTTTTGATGAAGGGGGTAATTGCGCTGTTATCAATCTTCCAGACTGTGCACGACACCGGGTGACAAAACATGTCGCTGGGCTTGACTGCGAGTGTTTGTGGGTTGCCGTCGTCCATGCGGGTGGCTCAAGTGGTCAGGACAGGACCGATTAGATGGCAGGCAGGTGCGTGAAGGGGTGTTTAATTACTGCGGAACAGATTCGCAGTTGACGTAACATCATTTCCAGAGGACTGCGTTTGACAAAAAGTCGTCGCTTTGGGTAAATGTCAAACATACAGGCTTCAGACACCTACATGTTTAGCTAAAATTGAACTCGCAGTCGCAGGGAACGCTTCGACTGAACCTGTGGAAATGCTTGTTTCAAATGCAAACTAAAGTGGCCCCGTAGCTTTAAAGTGAGTCACAAGCTCACCTTTTGTTCGGTGTTTAAATGTCACTTGAATTAAATCAAAATTGAAGACATCCAGAGGCCTGCCTATTAAAAAAGAGGCATTAAGGAGGCTTTTTATGTCACCTGGGCAAATTAAACAGCATAATTCAACCACCATATTTGATTAATTGCCTCATTTTGTAGCACCTGCAAAAAGTTACTTACTGAACTATTAAATTCTGGTTTGTTAGACCCAAGTTCGCACGCAATATTCAGTCTGCGGTGGAACAGAGGCCAAATGTACACTAGTGGAATATAAAATGCTAATGCTCGTATATTACCGGCATGATTGATTGCTTTTGAACTGGTCTTTATGTCATTGTCATTTCAGCACTATTCCAACTCCTTACTTTGTTGAGTATGTCCTATTATGACTTATAGCGCATGACTAAGTATCAATATGTTGGCACTTCAGTGATATTTTATATTAGTCTTTTTTCTCCTTCAGCCCCCGTTAGCGCCGCATTTATTCTAAATGGATTCACTCGCACAGAAACGGCTGTAAGGTACACCATAAAGTGCCCCGGTTGGTTGTAAGTGTGGCGCAAAGTCACTGGCGTCGCCTGCTGAAATTCCCCCCGTCGGTTCATTTAGTTGAGGAGTACAGAGACGCTACAGGCTAATTTAATGACTCATCTATCGCAAATGTTTTTTTGATGCTCCGTTCCTCTCTTCCATATCAAAGGAGGAACCTCGGTGTTATTGACCCGAGTCGTTTGCCGTCACTGAGCACCTCCTAGTTTTTAATCCACAGCCTTTAGAATTCACCGACAGCCTTGTTTGTCACTGTGTCCGTTTCGGCACAGAAGAGCTCCGAGTTTTGTCTTCGGAGGCCTTTTTGAAAAATTAGGCAGTGCTAGAGGAGGGGGCTCGCTTTCTTTTCTTTTGTCCCTTTTGCAGATGTCTGCACTACAGAAAATATCGACACTGCAGCTCTCAATATGTTTGCTGAGCCTCTGCACTCGGGGGAAATGACTCTGCATGAATGTGTTTTGTCGCCGTGTGGCCACGTTCTCACATAGAGACAACACGCAAATGTCACTGGTTTACCTACTGGTTTGTGATTGACTGGTTACCCATCCTGTGTATACGCTGCCTTCGTATCGGAGCCGCAGGCCAGGTTACAGGTTTCGCTGAAGGGTGATCAAAATGTATCACACTATCTTTTTAGGGACTGCCAAGTATAGAAAAGCAGCGCCATCGCCAGTTTCCTAAGAGCTGACACTGGGTTCTGCAACAGCTGATTATATTCACAGATAAGGCAACGCTAAAGGTCAGGCCTCAGGCAAAACAGTCTGGTTAGTCAGTTGAACAGAGACTCTGTCACTCACTGCACACACACTCTCACATGCACACTTAGACAGCTGCGTGAACCATTAACCTTAGCCCTCCCATGCACATCTACGTAATTACATTCTACACATAATCTGCATCTGGAAATCAGGAAGTCACCGTAACTGCCCTGATAATCACTCACTGTGCACCGGCAGACATAAAGGTCAAGAGAAATTATAAAGGACGACATGAGGTGCTAACACACAAAGATGGCTTCCCGACTCCTCTCGGGGCGATATGTGACGAAGCAACAGCCTGGTGACCCACACGTAAGTGCATAAGTGGTTGTCGCATAAAGGCTTCAGGGCATGCTGTGATTTCACCCATAGTTTACATTCACCATTCGATTCTTTTGACTTCTTTGCCGATAACATGCTAAACTCCAGCTGTCCACGTCACTCAGCTGGACCACTTAACGTTACATCAAGTGTAAGATTGTGACAACAGGACACAGCTGAAGATTTTGAAAGTTAACATCTCACAGTTTTTCAGCTCTACATAGTAACTCAATGCAGTTGACTGCCTGTTGTACTCACCAAATGAAGGATCTTCATTTGTTGACACCGTTTCTTTCTGCCATGGCGAGCAGAGGCTGGACAGCTGGTGAGTTTCGCATGTCGGCAATTTTTCAAACGCTTTCTTTAAATTTCACTGTTTCGGAATCATCGCCATTGTGGAATGGGACTGAGGACCCAGACAAAGTGAGTCTAAATCTGCTCTAAATGGCCTATTACACTGCTCTAGGTTTTTAATTTTCCCTTGAGGTTGTGTAAGAACAATGTCCGCCTATGACTGACACTCAAAGCGCAGATACAGCTATTACAAATGACTTTCTTTCTTCGGAGCCCTTTTGTGCCTGTCTCTGAACTAAATTACCTGCTTTTGACAGAAACCCACATAATAATAGTCAAAGAGTGACATAATTAAAGGTAAAAGATAAACCGTGCAAAGCCGGGCGCGATGCAGCTTAATCGCTCTTGACATAATCTCGCTAAAAATACAGTTCCCAACTTTATTTTCTTTGTGACGCTTTGTGCTTCTTTGAAATACAAACTGCTTTGACAAATTATGGCTGAGTGAGAGAAATGCTTTGGCAGTTGGGTGTAGATAAATGCAGTCGGTGGAAATACCTCAGCGGGAGTGGAAAATTTTAACAAAGCGAGAAGAAGTGCCAGTCGAGGAAATGAGTCAGTCTTGAGGCCAGAAGAGGTCGAAACTTGTGGAAGGAACATGCTGGGAATGCAGTCGGAGCAGGATTTTTTTCAAATCTCATGAAAGAATCGGCTCATTGGGGCCGATATGTGGCGTTGAAAAGTGGAAAGAGAGCCGAGAGCGCATCGAGTGGTGCGCACAAAGCCCGCGGACACCGAGTGCCACCGCGCCGTCCTACGAGCCCGTCTGACAGCACAGAAGCTCCGCCCCCTCCTTTTTTTTTCTCTCTCTCCGAGACTGGAATCCAGTCGGAAAGTTCGACTGTTTGCCTTCGCCTCTCCTCACTTGCCAGATGGCCGCGGTTTGTGGTCGGGGACTGCCATGGCACAGTCCATAAGGCAGCCGTCTCTCAAACCCGTGTAAGAATCCCCGCGTGTGGGGTTGTTTTTTGTCTTCTGCAAATTCTCATTGTCTGTTACAGACTCTGCCGTCTCTCTGCCTGAATAATGGAGGAGACGGTGAAGTCAGGATGTTGCTGGTGCAGATGGAGGAAGCGATTGTCGGAACACGGCGATGATTATGGGGTTTGTCGCCACAGCAGAGCCAGGTGCATTAGCAGCATAAGGTCATTGAGACGGGATGTTGAACTGACCGCGCCGCAGTTTTGTGTTTTCCGTCCCTCTGGTGGTCCAATCGCAGCTGAGCCAGAAGGGGTTTATTTTTGGATCGCCCTCCCAGATTACATACACACATTGTGAGCGACATGAGCAAGGTTATAAATAATAAAACTGTGTCAGATGTACATCGACATACACAGTAACTATTACAAATGCAACAAACTCCCAAGTCTGATTCAATCAACTGTTCTACACACCCACACAAACCCTTAATCACCCTGCTCATCAATGTCAAAGGATAAACTATGAATAAACTTTTACCAAATTTCTGGAACTTTTCATCGAACCGAAACTAATTTCTCTGAGACATCAGTAAATGAATGCCGTGACTGAGACTGGGAATCTAACCCAAAGCAGCAAAGACAACAAGACAACAATGTAAAATCCTACATATGTCCCGAATAAACACAAACAAAACAGTCAATCATAACAAAGAAATAAATAGATTTCACGGCCAAAATGAAGTTTCCTTCTTCGCTTATGCTCCGAGTTTGTTCTAAAGTTGATGTATCAAAATATGCTCGTACGCTGCCAACCAAGGAGAGCTGCCAGTTGCAGGTCCATCGTATTTCATATTCTAATAAAGAATAATGGATCTAATGAGAGTCCCGGAGGTGGAAAATTGCTTTTTAAAACTGTTTCAATTCCCCACGCTACCTGCCTCACAGGTCAGATCGGGACGTTATGACAAAGAAAAATATTGCGTGCCGTCACCTTGAGCCAAAATAAACAGTTCACTTCTGCTTTATTTACATTCTGCATCAGCTCCCGCCAACTTACATGGAAAGTTCTGGAAAGGAGAACACCAGAGATTACGTTACACCTCATGAAGCAGGGAAATAATTGTTATTGACTTCCTGGTTAGTCCTTGCTCTTTCTCATTTTCCCTCCGCCGCTTGCCGCTTTCTCTGTCTCTCCTTCCTTTATTTATCTGTTTTTACCTCCACTTGGTATTCTGCACCGACACTTGCTTCAGTCTCTCTTTTTCCCCCCCGTCCTCTCCTCTCCTCTCCGTCTGCCCACCTCCAATCCCGCCGCCATCCATCTTTTGGCTTGTCATATCCTCCCCTGTTTTCTCCATCCATCCATCCCTTCCCTTCCTCCCATGCGGACGGACCGCTCTGACCTGTATCTGTCTGGCATGGACGAGTCCCAGGTTTGGTTTAAATGCCCCAATTATTCTCCTGAATTATGATGTCCTGCTCTGGGCCCCACTGCTCCGTCTCTGTGGCTCTTTTATGAAAGCTGGCACGGCACAACAGAGCCATTTACGGAGGCCAGATTAAGGGCACGCTTCTTACATGAGCCGTCCCCCCGGAGCGCAGGGGCCACGGACAGCTGAAGCTCGGAAGCGAGGAAAACTGGCCACAAAGAAACGCTCCAACCTGCTCTGATAAATCCTGCCGCATTTTTCTCTGTTTGTGAGTATCAAAGTGAACCTGAACTCTTCCGCTCGGTCGGTTATGATAAGTGGGAACAAATACAGACCGGAGCAGGTTATTCAATGAGTCTAAAGTGGCTGAAATATCAAGTTTCTCTTTTTAAACTCTCCGGAGCACCGGAGCAAATGTGAGATAAATGGCTCCCATCGTTCATCTTCGATAGTCGCTTTTCCCGACCAAGAGCTGGTCGTGTCTGGAGCCGATCCAAGCTGAATATGGGAGCAAGATGTGATAAAACCTTGAAGGTCCATCAGCGGGCGAGTACACAGAGACACACCTGTGAGGACTGTCCAAACGTTGGAGGAAGGTGAAGTACCTGGTGAAACCCAGGAGGCACTGGCTCAATGGTTCCCAAACTGGGAGTAGTGGAGTGAAGCTTTGTCTCAGAACAGACCCGGGAGAGGGACTGTTGCTTTGACAAACTTTTTGGCGAATCAAAGATGGAAAAGGGGGTCCAAGGAAAACAAATCTGGAGCAGGGGAGGGATTTTTGGGGGGTGTGCAGGCTTACTTGGAGACAGTTTACATGGCTACAGAAGCAAAAAGTACGAAGACTAAACACTGCAAAAAATGCAACATCCACAAAGAAAAGTCCCTTCGCCTGGGAATCGAACATGGAGCCTTTTCATTGTCACACTGACAGTGTTCCCCACTTTGTCACCACACGAGCAGCATTTTGATCCAGTTCATATTTGTTTGTGTTTTAGTGCCGGGGAGGGAATAGAGCTAAATGTCTTCAAATTAAAGCTAATTTATTCAGCTCCACTTAATTGAAGTTAATTTCGCGCGCTTGTGAAAGTGCAAATAAGTGCGGGGATTAAAAAAAAAAAAAAAAAAATCCCATGTTGACACTTGTCTGCAGTGTCTATGTTCGTCCCCCTCCCATCCCCATCCTGAGGAACGGAGGATCCTTGTCAGTTTTGGATATCCAATATCAGGCAGCTTGTAAACAGAATTTGTCAGAATCTATCTCAATTAAAAACATGACACAAGAAAAGGTCTGACTCAGGAGTCTGGGATTTGGAGCCGTGAAGCAGCAGCGCGTCTATCTGGGAACAACACTGAAAACACAAATAAAGAAATTACAAAATAACGTCTCGACTGGGACCGCTGCAGCGACGGCTGCTGCCAAGAAATCGTCGGCTACATAACCTCGCCTCCATAAAAAAAAAAAAATCCTCTTCACACTTGAGTTTTTTACACAGATTAAATAAACGAGAGCGAGTGCGAGTGCAGCAGGCTTGTGGGGGGTTGCTATGGCAATGGCTCAGACGGATAGATGATCTCAGTGTTACTGGCTGATCCTGCGTCCCCATACATTGCACAACACACGCTTTAAGGTTCCCCTTCAACAATGTAGGACACACAGTTTAAAAAGGGCCTCTTGGAGAGTGTTTCAAATGAAGTAAACACCGCTTTTACTTCTATCTCCTGAGAGGTGCACGCAGGTCATTGCAGGGAATCCTTCCTTTTAATGTTGACTTAGCGACACACAAATTCTGTGTTTGATTGGAGGTCCTGACATGTCTCTGAGCTGATTTTGTAAGTGGCGCTGAAGTGACTACGGTTAAATAGTGAAAACTGGCTTAAACGGCAACATTTTACAGCTGCGATAAAAGCGATAGCTCAGGACTAAAGCTGCTGTGTAAATAGTGTTCCCTTTCTGTACTGGGCTCCACCAGGAAAAAATGCTGGCATTTTCTTGCATTCTAGTTGGCATTAGTGCATTTTGTTATGAGATTTTTCTTCCCAGGTCATAAACCATAAACTTTATCGTGTTCTCTCCGATAAAGATCTGATTTGATTGTAGACGAAAAGAGATACAAATTGCATCTTTATCAAACTTAGAGATATCTTTTTGTTTGGCCTTTTCATGAAAAAAACAGGCTTCGGGTTGTACAATCAAATAACCTCTATAGACATCTCGTGTGAGAAAGCAGGAGGTTTCCCTTTAGTTTGAAAAAAACAACTAAATAAACGTTCTTGTTTGTTTTTTTCCCACTGAAATCAAGCAGTTAAGCACAGTTCAGTAGTTCATCTCTTTGCTGGTCACGTCTCTGCCTGTAATCACATGCGTGCCTTAGTGCCATTGCTCCCTAGCTGGGGTCTGTGCTCTTGTCACCTGAGGGGGGTGACAGGGGCAATAATTATATCTGTACATGTTGTAGGAAACAGCAGTGGCACGCTGCACTTACGAGTCGTTTCAAAAGATTACGATGTATCATCGTTCATAAATTGTCTTTGTGGCACTTGTTGGTCAGACCTCTCGACCTTGCACAGTTCACCTACTTATTCACGTACGAAAAGACTCAATATTTTATGAACAAAACAGGTCAAAAAGACGTTCAGCGTGAACTTATGACTCACAAGTAAGTAAATGCATTCATACATGCATGCACAATTAACAGCTTATCTAGAAGGCATGTAAAAAGCACCAAGCAAAGATAATTGGAATGGCGTAAGAAGGGAAAGAGGGAAAAACAACCATAATTAATATTAATTCTTGTCATTAGAGACTTGGCATGAATCACCTTATTGTTGTTTGTTTGTGTGGGCTGAGGAAAATAGTTGCCAGGGACACACGGTTAAGTGATAGACTCGACTTGACAATACCAGCAAACACAGGTGAGAGGAGACACAAAAGGTGACTTGACACAATGGAGCCTGTTGCAGGTCTCTCAGTTGGAAAGTAGCGAACAGATTCAGCTCACACTCGGATGAGCCCAATATAGCCGAACACTCCCATCTTTTCAGAGCAACCGTGTAATCCAGCCTCCATGGTTCTAGTCCTCCAGTTTTTTTTTTCTTTTTTACTTTTTACCACAAGTGTAATCCTACATTACAACTGAACCCACTAAATCTCTGCTGACATATGTTTCGCACTCTGAAAGGTGGTCTAATCATCCGGCTCTTTTTTCTTCACCCTATAATTGATCATATCGCATGTGGCCTTGATTAAACACCCACTCGCACTTCAGAATTAATCATGCATTGCATGAACTTAGCATTAATCACGGTATAACCCCCGCTCCATCTCCATTCCTTAGTCGGACTGTAATGGGATATTCATCTCTTCAACAATTAATAACATCGGCATGGGGGCTCCTGCACACTCGGCCCATTCTCTCAGCTCCCCTCAGTGTTATTTTAAGCTGGTCGCGGGCGATGATTGAGGGGTCGCGACGAGAGCTTAAATGGGATTTATTAGCAGGGGTGACGGGAGGAGAGAAGAAGTGAAGAAACAGCAGCAGAGACAGTGAAACCAGCAGAAAGGGGGGGAAATAAAAGGACCTAAAAGGTGATGGAGTCATTGGCATGTTTTAACACGTGTGCCCACTGGAGACAAATCAATCTTCTTTATCTCACTCAGATTTTTTTTTTATATCTGTGTTTTTTCTCTCTGTAATAACCCCCTGCCACCCAGCAGGTGATTCATCTGAAACACTCTGCAGCAGAGCTCCTCTGGGGTTCATAGAATACCTGCCACTACGATCCATAACAGTACATAACGACACACACGGAGGGGGTGAGCGTGCGCACACACAAAGGAATAAGAGAGCTGGAAAATAGATTATTATGCTCTTCAGAAAGAGTCACTTGACCGTAACAAAATGAGAGTCGGCGATTATACACCGCTGCTGCGGTGGAGCAGAGAAATCGTGGAAAAAAAAACGCCACGACTGACGAAAACGCCGGCTGAGGTCACGTGCACTGGAGGATGCAAGCGCTGCATGCTTGCCGATCGGCCACAACAATAAAACCACTGACAGGTGACGTGAATAATGGTGATTATCTTGCTACAGTGGCAGGCGTCGAGAGGCTGGATATATTAGGTTGCGAGTGAGCGGTCGGTTGTCGGAATGATACGTTGGAACGTTGGGAATGGAAAAGTGTGGGGATCTGCGCAGCTTTGATAAGGTTCACATGATGACAGCTGCCAGAGTGGGTCATGGCGTGTCCAAAAGAGCAGATCTTGTAGAAAAGGCTCAATTTACAGTGGCCAGAACCAGCTGAAAGTGCTGGACAGAATGACGAATGGTGGACGAGCAATGGTCATTACACATACTGACGGATGTGTGGAAGTGAAGGCTGACCCGTGTGGTTTGAGCCAACAAAGAAACTTCTGTTTGGATGGAAAAGAAGTGATTACCACATAGCGTGGTGTGTAACCACAGAGTTGGTCAGTCACACAATGCTGGCTCCACTCGAAGGCACTCAATAGACACAAAGGCACCAGAAGTAGACCAGGAAAAAATGGAAAAAGGTAATCCACCAGCGAGCTGGGAGGGGAGGGACCCTCACTTTTGCAAGAGATGGCACCAGAATACTCTGATAGAGAAAAGCTTGGGTCATAGTATCCATGAGGACGATTGTCCTGCGAGACGCGCAGACAGGAATGTCGGTCACGTATTCAATGTGCACAAAAAGGCTGATGTTCAAGAAGATCACGTCTTTCACTGCTCTCCTCCTTCACTTTCTTCACAGTTCAAGGGAGCACACAAGTGGGCATGCTTTCATGCATGCCAGACCACAATCTGAGCAGCGGAAGTTTCCGTCTTGTGTCAAAACGACAAATCAAAGATGTTAAAAATCTATTGATCGAGGCTCTAATGAGTCCAGCTTCATTTTTTCAAGGCGAAGCTAGACATTTATGAAATACAAAGCAAAGATTGTGACTTGGAAACAAGAGCATCCAGACTGCTGACGTATTGAACTGATTAATGTCCCAAGAATCCCTTTCCATCGATTTTAACTAACATTTCTCAGCAGCAGCTGAAAATGTTTCACTTTGCAACATCAAACAGTGTTGGCTTTTACGAGAAAACGGGGTGACAAAGGTAGGTCAACTTGTGGAGATAGGTGGGGTTAAAAAATCATTCCGACGATCCCTTTTTAAATCTCATAAATCAGCTTCAGTCTTATCTATAAGGCTCCAGAGTTCAAGTATCTTTTTACCGCTGACTGCATGCTTTACAGTCAATGATTTAACACTAACAACAGCAATGTGGTGAATCAAAGCATCTGTCTTGCAAAACAAACAAAATATCCACATGACAAACAGTGACTCATATTTTTTGGAGCCGCATATTCATTACAGCTCGGAGGAAAGTTTGCATGTATTCGACAAACTCCATTTATCTAAATACACAAATTTGTCAGAAAAGGTGTTTCTCTCGGTTTTCACGGATGATGCGAGATTACTTGAAAACAAAGTCGTTTGTCAGGTTTACAGATGCTATTTGTTCCGTTCATGATGAAAAACTCTCAAACTGACAGCTTGTTGGTATTAAATAAAGAGCACAAAGAGTGTCCGGATGCTGTTTCTGCCTCATTTTCACACGTCTGACACCCTTAATGTGAAAACACGCCAGAAGTCCTGCTCAAAATCCTAATGGGAACCCTGCTTGCTGTTGGAACGGCCTGAGCTGTGCGGGACTTCTCTGGCTCCCGCTGCCAAAACCAGGAGGCTTCCTGGCAGACACGGACAACGCGACGGAGCATCAAAGGGCGCCAGGTTCTTTGAAGCTCCTTGGCAATGGTCAGCCACTCCAGATGTGCTACACAGCGTCCCCCGTGGACATATTGTGTAGCCATGTGGACAGATGTTTTGTCCTCTGCTGTGGCTTAAAGGTGCAGTCCAGGTACGGTGGCTTGTAAGTTATCGCTCGCTCCGAGGAGCCGCCACGGCAGAATCAATATTGCGATATTTCATTTCTTTCATTCGGAATCACACCGATTCAGCATGTTGCTCAAGGCTGGCTTGCTCAGGTGAACACTTGCTGAATTGCCTTCAGTCGTCACTTGTATCCCATTGTGTCCCATTCTCCACCGTCTCCAGCTGCACCTTCACTTCACACTGTGTAAACACATGAGCCTTGATTCTGTTCCTTTGTTACGAAATGAAACTCCCACGAAACACGGACACTCCAGCATAAAGGACTCAGTCTGCAACCGAGCAGGGCAGAGCGTGAATGGAGGCAGAAATATACCGTCAAATAATTGCTCGCGCAGAAGGAGATGCTGCAGAAGTGAATTAGTTGGGACTCGGGAAAGAAAACTGAGCTCTTGTAGACAGTAAATTGAAAAAATCCTCGCTGTGGGTCCACCAAGAGAGAACATTGGGGAGAAACTGTCCTTCAGCACTTGTAGCTGAAGGTATTGAGGATATCTGAGATTTACCAGTTAATACTGCTCCACTCTGGGGCCATCCCCGTGTTTACCTGATCGAGAAAACCCATCTCTTCAATTACAGGCATTATGAGGACCAACTGCTCCGCTTTGGTATCAAAGCCAAAAAATGAAGAAATCAATGTGTGGCCAAGCACAGCAGTCAAGCCACCTGCCTTACAGCATTGTAAAATGGAGAGACTGTGTGATAGTACTTCATGCACGACTGTATTCAAGCCTCTAAGATGTTCTACTGGGCCAGTGTTATAGCGAAGCAGCTTATATATATGTATCAAAAAACTTTGGCGAAGCATCGTCAAACTTTCAGCCTCAAAGCGCCAACTTGTTAACAACAATGACACATTCACAAGAACACACTGGAGGGAGGGGGGGGCAGCTCTGGTGATACAGCAAAAAGGCTGCCTTCTCGACTGAAGGTTGACGGTCTAATTCCCGACTGGAGAGGTGTCCTTGGGCTGTACACTGTACTCAAGCGGCAAGTTGAATAAGCGTTCTCATTGCTTTAAGACTGAATCACAGAATGTAACTATGATTCAACTTCCATTAAGCATTGAAAAAGGCACAAAACAGAGAAGATCCACACTGTTGTTTGCTATCAGCAGCTTAAGGTTTCTTATATGCATCGCTGTATTTGAATAGCTCCAACCTCGTGATTCACACTGACTTGTTGGGGTGAACTTGTCAGCTGTGTCATCAGGGGCATTCAGCTGAGTATGCATGTGAAGCTGTGCTGAACAAACAACTGGAGAAAAGGAAAAAAAAAACTGACCACACAGTGGATATGTGGTTGCATGGTTCGCCTCATCCGACAGTTTTCTCCACTCAGGGCGAAGTTTGTTCTCTCCACGCATCTCAGAGCGCTACTGCCTTCGCCTTGTCTTGCCTGCATTTTGTCCCATGCATTATATATGAATCACAACGCCATTTTGTTCGTCGGCGCTCGTGGAGTCTCCGCGAGCGGCGCACGAGAGAGGAACGGAGCCGAGTCAAAAGGTACGCCGAGCCAACCCCGAAACGTCTTCACCGCTTTCTGCCGGCTGTCTGGATGGGCGCGAAGCAGCGCAAGACGTTGCTTTTCGCCGTGTCGACGGCACTGAGAAGAGGAGCCTAGAGTGGTAACGCTGCACTCCTTTTAGAGCTCGCTGCTCTGACTGCTACGGGGGGGAAAGACATTCAATTTGCACAATAAGAATGAATTCAGGAGTGATTTCAATGACTCGAGGTATTTGAATTTGACTTCATCCTCCGCGGGAAGAAGAATCCACCCAGCAGTCAGGTTTTTTTTTTTCTGTGCCATAAACCCACTCTGTGTTTGACTGCGGTGTCATATCAAGCCTGCACTTTCCATTATACAGCATTGAAGCTACAATTTTCATTCACAGCATTATACAATTATTATGTCCTCATATGTAGGTATCGTTTCTGCAGATGTTAGAGGAATATAATAGCTAAAGAGAAGCTGTTCTTTGTTCTGGGAACAAATGAATCAGCGAACCTGCAGAGGTCTGACGTGCCAAGATGCAAAGACCGAGTATAACGAACTCTTTGTATGGTTTATTTTCTGCAGCACATTAAACTGTACACGAACCAGAACCACTTTGTGCCACACGAGAGATAGCCAACAAGCACAACGCATGAAACATTCCGTTCTAAGCTCTCAAGATACGAGTTCGCACTTCCTGGAATGAGTGTCAGTCTTTGAAAAATTTAAGTAATGCTGCTGTGACTAACAGCTGCCATAAGCGGGAGGATTTGGGACCATTCAAATGTTGCATTAGCTGCTGTCGAACCGACGCTGGCCTCCGTCTGACATCTCTTTCCGTCATCACTCACTCGCTCTCTTCTGTCACGTCCGTTTCCAAGTAAGAACACACACTGGAACGCCACCCAAAGATTTTTCACACCAATGAGACACGTGTGTTGCACTCGCTGGCTGCAACGGGTGAAGCTTTCACAAGAAATGATAAGCGAGACGGGATCCCGGGTTGCCAATATCGCTGTCAAATCAACAATTATTTTGTGCTTTTTTTTTTTTCTTCGATCGGTCAATCTCGAACCATTCAAAGTTCCTCATACTCCCAGATGGGCTCTGGCTGCTCCGCGCAGCCACAGATGACGCGTTCCCAGGCAGCGGCCGAGTCGAGCGCCACATTCAAGGGCGATGCAATTTTTTGGTTATCAGATCACATGAACTATTATGAGATTACAGTAATCTCTCGCTCCCTCCCCAAGTCTCAAATTACTGGCTGTGTTCCCCATCAGTTCTGGCGGCGCCGCTGCTCCCGGTGTCGGCGCTGTTGTCAGCCAGCTCTCAGTAAGTACGTCTGATAGTGTCTGCTGCAGATAACAACGGAGGGATTCCCTGAGCTTGTGTCTCTCATGCCGTCCCAGTCCATTAGCCAGCCATACTGCCTACGTGGCTGACAAATGACTGAATTAGATCCGAGTGTCATCCGATGGGGGGAGAAATCTCTCTCTCTCTCTCTCTTTCTCTCTTTCCCTGCTACATCCTTGACACGCGCTCTCCTCCTCTGCGTCTGAGTTGCACTTTTCCCTCGCTGTGATGTTTTGCTCTCTGTGAAGTCTGTTTCTTTTCTTGCATCTCTTCCTCTCTCGCTATTTCGCATCCAAGCACTTTCCTCATTTCCTATCTCCAACGTGACACAGGGGCCACTCGCTCCGCTCTCAGTTTCTGCCGGGAATTGCGTCTCAGTTTTGATGTTTCACTTGAGTGAAGGTTAGCGCTTTATTTAGCTCCTCTATGTGCTGAAACTTGTTGGGCTCAAGCAAGTACGCAGGCCTTCTGTTTTCCCCATTGAGACAAGTGTTTAGGGAAAAGTAAATGGGCTTTCTGTATATCACATTAAACCACATGAGCAGTCTTTACCTGCTTTGCATGACCGTTAACATTCACCCAGTCACTCACACAGTGATGGGAACTGCTGCCTTGCAAGGAGCTCGCTCTCCATCGGGGGACTACTTCGGTTCATTGCCTTTCCCAAGGACACATTGACAAAAGGACAAGGCAAGATGGGGGATCGAACCGCTGACCTTTGGCCTTTGGAGGACGACCTGCTCTCCTGAGTGAGGTACGGCTGACTATTGAAGGAGCTTCAACAGATTTCACCATTGAACCTGCCCAGACTTGTATTTTCAAGGCCCCGTGTTTGAATTGCCAAAACATCACGTTGAAATCGAAGGGGACTTTTCTTGGAAGCAATTTGAAGAGCTCCAGAGAGAAGCTCGCTGTACTCGACAAATGTATTCACAAGTCCACTTTTCTGTCTAAACTCCGAGCGCGGCTCCTTTGTATAACCCAAACTTTTAATTATATTTTATGAGCTGCCATAAAAATTAAATTCCCCTCAGTGTCTGCAGGCTCTTTATTATTGCTCTGTTGCGGACCGCAAACATCCACCTCGCGTGGCGGCACCAAAATCTCCCACCATCTCTTCATCTCGCCGTCCTCGTCTCCCCCCTCAAGTCCCTTTTAATCTCTCCTGCCTCTCCGCCTGCCTTCGATTCGGCGCCTCACACTTGAAGTCCTCTTATCTGCCGCATTTTTTTTTCTTTGCACCCCCCCACCCCCTTCTCTCTCTCTCTCTCCTTCTCTCTCTTGGCCCAGAAGCAAATACGGCTCATTACATTTTTAATGTTGTTTGTAATTGCTTGGCACGCTCAACATGTCAAGAGCAAATCAGTTTTCCAGCGTGTTCGTTTGGCGTGCGGGGATCTCAATCAGCCCTCCGCCAGCGTTGTTACCAAACACGTTTCTCGTCCTCGCTGACTGTAAGCATCTCCCAACACTGGAGCTGCAGACCTCTTATTGGGAGACGCTGGATTACAGCAGGAGGTATTCACAGAGAAGAATACGTGTGTGTGTGTGTGTCCTATCCATTTCAAATATGTATACATGCTCCAACACATCTACCGTTTGAGCTTTCATGTACAGTTTAGGCATGTGGGAAGCATGCAGACATATTTCTGGGCTTTATATGAGCAATGGCGAAGCTATTTTATTCTGGCCTGCAGTTTCCTTCACCTCTGTATCGATTCCTTCTTCCTCTGCCAACAGGTCGCTTCCACCGCTTGTTGAGGTGAGCATTACATTACATATTATCGCAGAATGACTTTGCCTCGGAGACATGGCTTACAAACAAGCACACGGAGACCAGAATGGAATCGCTCTCTGGTGTAGATTTGTATCTCCGTCTGTATTTATGAGCGCGGGTCCAATCGTGTTCTGTCAAGTGATCCGCACTCAGAAAGGAATGAAATCCACCTTAAAAAATTGCCCAAAAGATTGTCAGGTTTTTGTCAGGAGTGGATTTCTTTCCGGTTTCAGTAGGAAACTTCAGAATGATGAGCCTAATTCACTCAAATTGTTGCCATTTGCTTCCAGATCCAGAGCTATTTGGAACTGACACGGTTGAATTTCATTATTTTGCTACTTTAGACTTTTGATTTTCTGTAATCAGATAGATGCTTCTATTCCCTTTGTTTCACCATGTATATAAATAGACCTCAAATGAAGTTAAGCCTTCTTTTTGATTGTATAATTTAGTTTGTGCAACATCAAAATTACTCGAGTTCAAAAAGAAGGTAAAACGAGAACTGAAAACAAGTGATTCGTTCTTATTTTGGTCTCAGTCCAGAAAACGGCTTGTTTTTGAAAGCTGAAGGAGCTCAACGGTCGTCTAGTTTGGTACATTTAGAGCAGCTGAGTGATGTATTTTTACTGTGGGAGTTCATGTTGCTATGACAGGTGAAGGAAAAAGCACTTGCTAACATTTGCAGCAACGTGCAGCCACAGTTAAATCGGGAAAATAATTTTCAGAAGTATCGGTGGACTTCAACTATTTTTGAACCGTTCGCCATGTCTGGTTGGTAAATTGACCGTTTCTGCCCTGAGAATGACCACTTGGACCACGTTGAGCATTTCAGGCACTAAAATAAGAATGCGATCAGTTGACGGACTCGGCCAATGAAGGATGTTCACATTTGTGGCCCTGACGAAAGCTTTGCTTGCCTGTGAAGTCTGTTCAGGCGCTTCTGTCTCATCGCGGAGAGATCGACATTGAAGACGCCGCTCAGCAAATTGCCAGAGTGAATCTTTTCTGAGCATTCATAATAACTTCTCTTGCTTCAAATGTCACTATTATAGAGAGAACCTTCAGATTTCAGAGGAACTCATTCACGCCCCGACCTTGGGAACTTCAGTGTCACTATCCGACTGCAGCCATTCAGATCAGGCATACTAACTACGTGTAATCAGACTCGACCTGCATTGTTGGTTTGCTTGATTGATGGAGGTTGAAAGCTGCTATCTTCCTCCTGGTGATGGTCTAACAAGTGACTAAATGGGACCAAAGAGTTTTTATCCAGTGCGCCTTTGAACGATCTTCTTTGGACTCCTTCTTTCTGTCAGAACCTTCAAACTGAGGCTTGTAAGACTTTTTACACATCCACACAGTTTGCCTGGCAACAATGTTGTTCTTCGCAGCTCTCAGGGTTGTTCTGTTCTCAGCTACAGTTGTTTTAGGTGGTTTTTCTTTTGCTGCTCAACTTTCCCTGCCAGCGTGTCCATCTCCTGAGCCATGGTCTGAAATGGATTCTTCTTGATTTCGACTTTATTCCACCTTTTCTCTGTCATATTCAGTCCTCTGACTCTCACGCCGGTTTTGGCCTGCTGCCTCCGGCTAGTTCTCGACAGATGAAAAGAGGAAGCGAATGAAGGTTTGACACCTCCTGCTCTCTTCGAGGTGAACAATAAACACCACAGGAAGCACAAGCTGGCTGCTGGTCAGTTCATCACAGTGAAAAGTGGGACAATTAATATACATGAAAGGTTACTGTAATGCCACCGTAGCTCATTTGAAAAGCTCCACTCTTCAATCGCTGCATCGACAGAACATACTAACTCAACCAGACCAATTGTAACCAATTGGGACGAAACGGGAACAATGAGGATGGTTGGACGTGTTGGCTTATTAGAACGGGCTGACAAGCCCAGCCTCAGGTTCAGCAAAGCGCAGCTCCTCCTACCTGTCAGCACACAAAGCTGCTCAGAAAAGCCCACAAGATTCCATGCAGGAGCTTTGTAGTGGGCGGAAAATCTGCCTTTCTTTCCAGGCACGAGTGCTGAAAACACCCGGCCCCCAAACAAAACTGAGGAGACGCAGACAGAGCGCGAAGACAACTGAGGGGAACCAGAAAGGGAAGCGCAAACAAATGTAAATAGAGCAAACTGAAATGAACAGAAAATCGAAACCGGTGAAGAGAGAAGTCGGGCGGGGGGAAGAAAATCAGACTGCAAATATGCAAAGTAAATATCAACTCTGTGGGTCCTCCTCCCGCGCACTTCCAGCACTCTATTTCCTGCCTGCGACTTCCACACTTATGAGGACACTCGCTGACAAAATGTTATTACAGATGTCCTCTCTCAAGCTCCACTTTCCCTAATTGGTCCTCAAAAAGATAGGAGTACACGTGTGCAAACACCTTGCCTATGCACTGACTGAATTATGGAAGAGCGTGGCAATTAAATATTGAAATGAACACACGAGGATGAGAGGAATCGTAAAGAGGGGAAAGAGAGAAAGGAGGAGAAGGTAAAGATTGAAGAAAATAAAGTGGCAGCGAATAAAAGGGCAAAAGGAGAGCGGAGGAATTACGGACTGTGTGTGTTGTAATTACAGAAGCTCTTCCTCTTCATATCCCCTCCATGCATATTTAAAAAAGAAAAAAAAAAAGAACCAAAGCCGACTTCGTTTTCGACTCGCAACAGGACATTTTCGCATTTATTACCATCAAACCCAAAGCGAAGCAGCAAACTGCTTCCCTCAGTGTCATTTTTTTTCCCTGACTCGATACATTTTCGTCTCCGCGTCGTCGTTATGTCAGTAGCTTATTCAGTCTTTTTGATCAGTGCGCTGGTGGATTTTTTTTTCCTCAAAAGAGGGGCTTCAATCAAATCGAAATCAGGCCTGAAAAAGAGCTCAGTCATGGGGCATGTTTGATTTGCATGACACGGTCATGCAGTGACTGACACACTTTTTTGTTGAAAGTAAAGCGAGGGAGGAGGGTCGTGTCCTGGTGAATCGCTGTGGTTTACTGCAATTATTGGTTAATCGGCTGTTAATTATACCAACAAAACCCTGAAGGTCTTCTGCGGAGCAGTTTTTTTCAACACTGACTGTGTTTTTATTTGCTCAGTTTCCACTGTTGGGCTGCTTTATATGCAAATCACAGAGTCACAGCGAGGCAGCGTGTTTGCTTCGCAGCCACAACATGTGACCCTGAGATTTTCAGAGACACGCCTGGAAGACCAACTGTAAAACTTGGTACTGTGTGTCACACCTGGTGGATTTCTATATTCCAAGTAGAGAAGAAAAGAAGCCAAGCGCTTTCAGGAGCTCTCGCAAACTTTTGGCAGTTTGGAGTCGAGTCCATGGAGTCAGTTGACCTCTTTGTCACGAAGCTCTCCATTACTGCGGCCGTCCGCCGGCTCTCATTGGATACATAATTAAATAAAAAGCCAATGTCCTCATCTTCTCCTGGAGCCTCCTGTGTTCAAGTCCGGGTCGTGTCCCTTCCACTGCATTACACATGCACACGTCCTCAACATAACACCGAAACACGGGGGCCCAAAGGGAGTGCGGGCGGGCAGCAGTGCAGGGAATAACCCGGCTGAATCGCATGTCCGACTGTTTGTTTTTGTTGTAAAACATTTTAATCTCTTCTTCTCAAACTCAATTTTCTGTCAGAGTTGTAACCAGGCTTACGTCTCGGACTAAAGCAATAACTGGTTCAGTCACGGCGCCGGGACATTCTCGAGCTCTCTGTCTATCAATCTTCTCGGCTGGGTCTGACAACATCTGACCCCCCCCCGTCGCAGCTCATATACTAACAGGGAGATAATAACACGAAGCGCCGGGTCCATCTTCGACGTGTAACCGCGAGCGCGAGCGGCCGAGTGACTCAGAGGCTGGGAGAGAAGACAGAGATTGGAAGGCGGGGTCGCGAGGCCCCCTCGAATATCCACTTAAGTCTCGTGAAAATGAAAATTGTTCAAAGCACTCGACGAGCCCGCCGCACGCGCGCCCGCCGGTGACTCACACCTGGATTGCCACTCATCCTCGCCCCCCCCCCCCCCCCCCCCCCCCCCCCCCCCCCCCCCCCCCCGGGGGGGGGGGGGGGAGTGGGGTGGGAGGGGGAGGTGGAGGGGGGGGGGAGTTTATGATATCGCACTTCAGTGAGCACCGCAGAAGAGAAAAATAAGTATCAATTTTACGAGGGGCTCTAAATCAGGATGGGTTTGCCGAGACGACTTTATCGTTCAATCTGGCCGCCCGCGCCGAGGGGGGTGTTAGCGAGGTTAGACAAGCGAGCGACGAACACCCCCCCCCCCACCATAACAATAATCATCGAGCTAAGCCCGAAGGCTCGCGACCTGTAAATTGATTAAGGAGAGGACGGCGACAGAGAGACATTCTCGGCGAGGTTCTCCGCGGCGCGGCGCCATGAATTTCCAGACCTTCATTAGATGGACTGTCTGTCCGAGCGTGCCGATTCCAGAGTGGAGATGATGAGAGGGTGTGAGGGGGTAATGGGAAAACTCCAAACTCATTGACGGTGTTTATACGAGCTGTCGGCCATGAAGGGAAGGGCCACGGCCCGCTCTGTCCCGAGATGAATAAAAAAAATCAGCTTCTCTGTCTGTTTCATTACGGGGAATCATTTCTCCCAAATCAGAGCAGATAAATCATTTAGAGAAAAACGACCGTGTGAGTGTGTGCGTGTGCGTGTCACCCTTTGTGTGAATTCTTTACAATGCCTGTGTGCGCGGCTGCCGCGGTGACTGTCCACCCGTGTACGTGTTTTGTGTGTAGATGCGTTACAACACCCGTGTTTGTGCACACGTCCGTACGCGTTACCGTCAACATGAGAGTCAACAGAAGGCAAGAAGAGGCGGATGGTTATTTCTGTATCGAAGGGGGTGGGGGGGGTGGGGTGGGGTGGGGTTGGGGGGTCTTGCCCAAGGAAGCATGATTAAGACGCTGAATCAGACTCCCCTGTTCAAACATCGCAGCAGAATCATGCAACTTTAACTTCTTCCGACCCGTTGACACAAACAAGTTAGACATGACTCCATCCAACATTAATCAGCCCCTCCAGGAAACTGCAGGAAGCCACAGCGGAGGGGGGAAGGGGTGGGGGGGTGGGGGGGTGGGGGGGGCTTCTTTTTCTGCGAGATAAACGGTTTCCGTGCTGATCTGACAAGGTTTTGCAATTCTGGCCCGTCTTGTACAGTGCGAGTCATCGTTTCTGAGGATGACAAAGGATACGCCGTCTTTAAAAAATCATCAGCGACCTAATCTCACCCAGCATACAGTGACACAGCCGAAACAAGACGAGAGCATCGGCGGTTCAGAACGCCGACGACGTTACCGGGAGGCCAAACGCCTCGGGAAACATCCACTCCCAGCTTTCAAAATAAAAGACTAGTCTGACTTTGTTCACTAATTAGCGTCCCTTCGTTAATCGCACACGGGAAGCTCGCAGCGGCGAGCGAAGCCGGCATCCACATCACCACAACCGCACGCAGGATTGTGGTCTTTAAATCCATATCTGTGGGCTAAGATGTTAAGATCGGCTCCGACATCATTAAGTACTCATATTCCACTGTATTAAGTATTCCCTTTTCCTCTTTAATTAACAACTCCATACATATTAACCACTCTCATTCCACTCACATTAGCTTCTTCCCCCCGCCACGCGCTGCCTTTTAATGCTGTGCAAACCAGGGCCATTGGAGGCATTTCAAAACAAAAGTCGTGACTTCTTTTTTTTCCCCCTCTCTTTTTAAATCCCGTCTCCAGAGACCTCCCCGCCCTCAGGCAGTAAACTGAAAATCCCTAATTTAATCTTTTACCTACAGACATGTTTTCCTTTGATTCCTCATCCTCGCCGAGCACCAGAAACGGTTTGAAAAGAGAGAGAAACAGGCACGGCTCCGTTTCTACAGGTTTTTCTTCCCTTTCTTTTTCTCTTTTTTTAGTGTCCCTGGAGATGTTGTGGTGCACTGTTAAAGTTGATTCCTAGTGACACAAAGCCACAGGAGCAAAAGAAGCTCAGAGGGTGGCTGGGGAAGAGGTTGATACCATTTTTCATAGGGAATAGTTTGCTCCATATTCAAGCATATATTTAGTCGTCTCTCCGTGGAATTTCAAAGAAAAATGTATCCGACCATTATCAAACGGCAGACTGCCCTTGTATATACCAAGCGTAGGCCATCCAAGACGTTTCAATACTTAACATTTGCACCAATATTCCTGCGAAAGCAGCGCAATGCAACTATTTCACACTCTTCTTTTGACAACGCTTTGAAAAAAAATTAGCATTTGACATTTTATGCAGTGAAGAACTGGTCCCAGAGACCTTCATTAGCTTCGACAATGGCTGACATCAAACCGCAGGGAATTGCGCGCTCGTAGATCCAACCACTCGAGATTTCCGGGGAGGTTCAAGTGGCGTACTGTACAGTCAGACACACAAAGATCTGCTGGGGTTCCGTGAGGTAAGGGAGCAGTGCTCAAGCCGACCTGGGACGGGGGGCCAAAGTGCGCTACTGAGCTTCTCTCCTCCGTCGCAGCGTCGTGACCCAAAGTCTCCGACTGCTGCTCGACTCTCGTCAGGTTAAGGACGAAGCCTTTTTCTGCTCCTGACCCGACAACTTGGAACGACTTCCTGGAATAGATCAAACCTCTCAGCTTTACAAGACATTTTTCGTTTTCATAAAACCTATTTCAACTTATTTTCTTACAAGCCTTTACACTCATTTCAATGTGTAACTTTTTTTTTTTTAACTTAAGGGTGAACTGCTTTGTAACTCTGCGTTAATATGTTTTGCACTTGTTAGAAATGGAGAACTTACAGCACTTTTTGAACGCAAACAGGGTTCCAAAGTACTTTGCAGCTGAACAGCTCCCACCAGAGCATGTTAATAAAGTATCATTAATACTGCAGCAGCTCTGTGTGAGCTGCATTTTAAGGCCGGTGCTGTTTGAGGTGGACCTCATTTCTGGTTTGGGCTCAGCGTGTTCAAAGTGCCGCCACACTTTCTCTGCACACAGAGCAGCAGTTTCTCCTTCGTTCATGTTGACCTGCATTGTGCAACAATGTGTAGAAAAACATTGAAAATTTGTCAACATATAGAGTAAGCTTGTCAGATAACGTGATTGTTTATTCAAAACGTTTATCGAACTCCTCTTTGACTTTCTGTAAACCCACACGTTGACTCAACTTTACTTGGATGAAAGATATAGTGTCGATTTCTCTCCTTTCTATCCAGGTGAAGCTCACCTACACCATTGGATACATTCCTCCTCTCGTGCTTTATCATTCTAACAAGTCCAGGATGGAATTCCCTGCTCGTGCCCTTCTCTCGCCCCCCTTTGCACAACACAGCCCAATGAAAGAGCAGGAAAGCAAAGGGATCCGGAGCAGCCGCGCATTCCCTCTGTTGAAGCACCGTATTAACCTTTCCACAGATGTCAGTATATAATAAGTGGTACCGCGTGCTGCACACTGGCATTTGTCTTGGATAAGGTGCAGGGGTCCGCCTGCTAAATGGCACCAATAATGAAGCAGCTCCCTCCCTCCCTCTCAGCCGGAGCTTCCTCTAATCTGCACCTAATGTCCCTCCTGAGTGTTTGTAATAAAATGTGTGAGCATGTTTGTTCCAAGACAGAAGAAAGTGGGTATAAATGGGAACGCTTGAGAGGATAAAATGCACGCTGGTTATTAAAGCGTAATTTGTGAGCGGCTTTTCATAAGTTATGGGAACTCAGTGAGTTTGAGCTGCATTTATTTAGAGTTGCAGCGTTTCTCCGTGAAGTTTAACACACGAGAGAAATCCTACAATAATAAGGCTGCTTTATAAAACAAACCCCACATAAACGCGCAACAGAAAATATTGTTGTCCTCAAGGAAAATTTACATATTTTTTGGGGGTGTAATGTGGGAAGGACACGAGCATCCATCAGCTCCAGAGGATCGTAGAGAGGCTGAGTTTCCCTCAAGTCAGCACATGTTGGCTAAGAGATGGACAGTGGTTCGAAAAAGCCCCGAAACAGCTCGGAGCACTCAGCTGTGAGAGTAAACGTTTGGGATGAAGGTCCGCCGAATGCATTTTTGATGATTCCAGTTGTGTTTGCCGTGCTGAACACAGCGGGGGCTCGGACACTTTGAGAGCAAAATCAAAGGCACACGATTCAGGGCTGAATTCCAGCGATGTAATCACAGCTGTGTTGACACGATTTGCTATGAAACAGACAAAAAATATTCTGTAAATCCTACTTTTTCTTCGAGAGCGATAAACGAGGCTAATTATGGCTGAAATGCAACGCCTCCGGAGACGCGTGCCCACTGCCAGGGAGCAGCATCATACAGATAAATGTTGTTTCATATGTTGGAGGTCGGCCCCCTCCGGGGACTCACAAAAAAAAGAAGGCTGTGAGAATATCTGTTGAAGTTCTTTTCATTATCAACCCCTTGCTCCTCTAGCTGTCGAATTCTCTGGTCACAAAGCTCTATTGGCCAGGCGGAGCAAGGAAAAGACCCCACAGGCCCGACTGTGCACGTATGGATACTAAGCAGGCAGCTGTTGCTTCGGCCAGAGAAGCTCTGCTCAAGAATGACTCAGCATGAGAAAAACCTGGTTTACAAGGTGTTCAACCACTGGGTGTGAGGGACACCTTCAGAAGACACAGATGGGGAAAGACAGAATGAAGAAGCAAAGCGGCAACTTTTGTGACAAAAAGCTTCATCAACTGACTCACAGCCATGAGGGCCACACAGGTCATCAACAACTGCTTGGGACATGCTTTATTTTCTTCTTCACACAAACTGTATGTCTGTTGGCAGCTTTACCACTGTGTCCTTCAACTTTTTTACATCTGAGCACCTCATATCAGCTTGAGACTGGAGCGCGGTAACGGGCTTGTTAAGATTTGAACACAGAACAGTTGTTCGGCTTGATAATGAGCTCTTTTTAACCCTCTTCACCCCCGAGGTTGGCCCGTGCCAGGACCAGTTTTTCATCTTCCAAAGATATGAAAGACAAACACATCCCCTGGCCATCTTTTTTGAAGGCTGCTGAGCTTGGCACATCCGATGGAGACGTTGTCCAAGGTTGTTGATTTTGGCCCACAGCGGTGGAGCTGTTGCTGGCTGGATTTGGGGATGTTTTTTCAGGTGAAAATCTTGAAGAGCCTGAGGCTTAAGGGGGGAAAAATAAAGGCACACAGTATTTGGAGTGTAAAAACTCCTCCCTATAACTGTAAACTTTTTCCAAGACAGGCAGAAGATGACATATGCTGTATATCATCTCATTTTCAACGATTATTTGTGCTGCCCGGACTATAATCAGTAGTATCAGGAGCAATTTTTGACTGGTGCAATGCAAGAGCAATCTCAGAGTTGTACCAACGAGGGTGTAAAAGTTTTACACTCGATAACAAGACAAAGCTGAGTGACAAGAACTCCGATACGAGTCCCCGATTGGACAAGTAACAAGATGAGACTCGAAGGGAACAGCATTGTGCAATTAGTGATTGCTTTCCCAACACATCGCGTTACCCTCGGTGTACATCAGCTTCAAAGAGGGAGAAACGAGACAACGCGGGAGAAGGAGTGAAAAAAAAACGCCTTCCATCTCTTCAATGTACAATTAGAGACTGCTGGATCGTGTTAGGCTGCGGAGCAGTCAGACTGTCACTGCAGAGCCGTGTGGCAGATGTAGGAGTTCACCAGCAGGGCAGCGAGCGCTGTCAGCCCAGCGACAGCGGATGCAAAGAGAAGCTATGCTCCGCCGCTACTTATGTCAGCAAAGTAAATTACCGACAGTTTAGTTGTGTTTTTCATATTTTTCGAATGATTTGCTCAGCACCTTTCCTACACTTTCACCTGTAGCTGGCTGACGGAACGTGAAGAGAAACAGCAGCGATTATCAACGAAAAACCCTGTGAGGTAAATTACCGATGTGGGAAAGAAGCACAGTTGAAATTTGCGTCGAAAACAAACATTACCAAGAGTTTGCCTGGAGGTGTGCACATCCCAGCCTTTATATTCATTCCATTAGCATGTGTGGAAGCTGTGCCATCTCCTTGATTTACAAACCTCTGGATACATGCCAGATGTGTGACATGAATTGAAGAACTAATGTTGAAAATTCCAATCTTTAAATACAGATGTATCTTAGTTGGGCGCATTCATTGTTCTCACTCATTTTAGGCAAAGAAATGAGAACTCCTAATGGGATATATATGACAATAAAGGTTAAATCACAACTTAAACACCAACAAACTGATGGTCATATGCAGTTATAGAAGCCGACAATAGTTCTCTATGTTGAAAATGAATCTTTTAATCCAGGGCAAGAGGGCAAAGCAAGTGCATTTCAGAAAATCTGAATATTAATGCAACACCGACAACCTCGGAACAAAACGACCTACATGGAGACATTCCACAGTTATTCCCGCGCCCATCGATGCTAATACTAAATTAGCTTTGCTAATCACATCCCAAGAGCAGGGAGAAGATATTAGCTTTCTGTTTCAATTCATCTCCCACCAAATGGACACAACACTGCAGAGGGCCGTTCGGCTTTCCACTCGAAGACTGACCACGAGGTAACCCCGCCCGCCCAGCACCGAAACGCTCTCCCTTCGGTGCATGCAAAGAACAACTCGGGAGAGAACCGGCGGCCCGGATGCAGTCAAGCCTTGACAGGCAGAGACATAAATAGCTCCCAAAATCTCTCAGCAGCTTCTATCAAGGTGAGACAGGCAACCAACTCAGCAGCGCGGCGACGGCTGCTGTTGCAGCTCGCAGCCGGGACTATGAGTTGCGGCGTTTAGTGCGGCGCAGCGTCGAAATCAAATAATCCAATATTAGTGGATTAAAGGCGGGAGGGGGGGGGAAGAAGACACACGCAGGAAAAGTTGTCGCTTCCCACTCCTTCTCGCCTGGCTGTCCATTATTCCTGTCCTGTGGCAAAGAAGTGGGAGCCAGCTGGCTGGAGACCTCAACAATAAACAAACACAACATTGTCTGGCTTGAACAAACAACCTGCAGTTTCCCCAGAGCCAGCCCTTTCCCTCCCCAGCGATGATGAATATTCTCTGTCTCCCGCAGTCATATTTTTCCTGTTGGCTGCGGCGGGTATTTTGGCTGCGGGGCCGGATATTGATAAAGCTGGAACAGGATTCCCTGCGCTGTATAATGTGGCTATCGCTCACTGGCGTGTGTGTGTGTGTGTGTGTGTGCGCGTGTGAGGGATGCTCCGATATAGATATCCAACCTCGGGCTTCGACACACACACACACACACACACGCACGCGCCAATGAGGTCTATGTACACAGGAAAGCATGCGCGCTTGTGTCAGTAATCGCAGTCTCTGACCTCTGAGCCGTCGGGTAATGACACACGCTGACCGCGTACGCAAACAACGCACGGACGGACAACAAAGAGGCCGGCTCACACTGTTTTTGTTTGAGCTGTTTACCCATTTAATCCCGGCGTGCGAGCCGCGCTCCATTTCAGCCGGCAGTAATGAGCTGTGGCTGGACGCCGCTGCAGGCGCGCCCGTGTGTGTGTGTGTATATCTAACGGCATCCCGCGGTGAGGTCTGCAGTGTAAACTATGTCGAGTCACCCGGCGCAGCTTGGCGTAGTGGCACCTCGCTGCGGCGTGAGAAGACGCTTTTCGCCGCATCCCGCCTGGGCAGCGCCGAGTACACAAAGTCACACGCGTGCGACGCTTCCGTGCACGCAGCTGCCAAATGCGTTACCGGCCAACGTGCCACCACTCAAGGATAGAGCCATCGATGCTGCAGTTAACATACCAGCAAAAAATTCAATTCCTGCAGCTTCCCCAAACGACTCGAAAGTCCACGTCAGCATCGACAGAAGTTGGCGGCACTTAAGCAGCCGTAAATGTCACCGCGAACAGGTTGCACAAACACATAAGATGACATTGCACTGGATGATATCATCATGCAGAACCTCAAAAGGTCTCCCCATTAGTATTCAACCTGGAAGCAACACAGCGGTGGAGAATGGCAGGGGAGGGGGCAACTGATGACAAGGTGACTGGGGACCCAGTTATAGTGAATGAGGAGGTCGGTAAGTGTTGGGTTACCAAATGCTGAATGACTCTAAATAGTCATGAATAAGCACAACTGCAGAGTTGACAAAATCCGTGTGTTACTGACTTCTCGTTGTCACTCATGATTGAGGGAATTTGAGTCATTTCTGTGCAAGAAATCACATAGAAGTGAAATGTCATCATGTGTGAGTGATAACTTCTCACTCCCGTCACCAAACACAAACTCCTCCTCAAGCCCAAACTGCCAGCACGACAAACTCAGTCCGAGCAAACATTCGGTCGTTTCTTGCCACTTACTGGGTGTCGTCTTCAGGGGAACGGTGGCGAGCCCGTCTTATGCCCTCCCGTGCGTCTTCCTGGCGTTCTGGCGCAGCGCGTGGCCGCAGCCTCCCCACAGGTGTCGCCGCTTGTCCTAACGAGTTGGGTCTCCGGCAGGGCCCGGCGCAGCTCCAAGGCGCAACGCCGAGATCAGGTCCACCACGGCCGAGTCCAGCAGGAAAGTTCCACCCTGCTGTTTTACCCCCCCCGCCACACACACACACACACATCCTCCCCCCAAAAAATCATGAAACACATCCGAGCACTTTTTGCTCTCAACAGGTCGAATATTGAGTCAAAAAATCATGTATTTTATTCCACTCGTTCATTTTACACACTCTTCCTCCTTCTGAAGGTCACAGAGGTCAGCGATGCTGAGCCTTGCAGACACCCAGGACAGGGCTCCAGTAAATCGTAGGACAGGTACACCCACAGACACTGCCCGCGGACAGTTTAGAGCAGGGGGCGGGGGCGGGGGCGGCGGGGCTTAGCAAGAGGGACAAACGGCCGTTGTAGGGGGCGGGGCTTAGCAAACAAGGAAGGGCGAGGCTGCTGGGATGGAACTGCCACAGCAAACGCCACGGCCAGCACAAGGACAGAGCGTCTTGGTGAGGGCACGCTGGCGTGCAACTGCAACAGGTGGTCGGACTCGAGTCGCCCTTTTCAACCTGAACACGCCCCCCCCAACCCCCCCCGGCTCGCTCCACATCCTGTGTTCATCATGCGGCCGGTGTCCTCTAATGACGAACACGCGGATGTAATGTAGCACAGCAGTGGCCTTGGACCAAATAAATATTTAATAACGTATTGCACTTAATGGCTGACTGGCTGCCTGCTGATGAGCTACTGGAACGCGTGGCATAACGAGCTGTTAGCCGCCATCTCCCCCGCTCACTTCTTCTCCGCTCTGATCACCCAGACTAAAACCATTACATTATGCATGAAAGGGTGCAATGAGAAGCAGCAAATTGCTCCAAAACAGACATGTTGCTTTACTAATGGTCGGATTTATGACGCCTAATGGCGCCCGTGCTATGTGCAGTCGCTCTTTGGAAGCGTAATGTGTAAAAATAGCAGAGTGGAAATAATGGTGAACGTAGAATTGCATTAAATCATCTTCGTTTTAATTTGTTTTTTTTTGCCGCGTGTGTGAATGCGGCTTGAATTTACGGCTCTGGTTTCAGCATTTGACAAATGTTTGATAGTTTATGTACAAAAAGAAAGAACACTTGTTGATCTGATGCTCACGTTCTACATGATTATCTTTACAGTATTAAGCTTTCAACACAGATGTGTTATTTTTTCACTCGCGATAAAAATGTTTTGCTGTTTCTTCACAGAAATCCTTGTCTGTTGCGTCAATACACACACACACACACACACACGCCGACACGAGTGAGACGAACTGCAGACCGGCGTCACCAGTCAACCAGTATCACACCAGTCTTCCCAGTTTTGGGGTTGTTTTTTGTTTTTTTCTGTCACAATCATCCACTGTGAAGCAGCAACTGCAGCATGAATTAGAACAGGGATCAGGGGCAGGAATGCAGTGCGAGTGCATGTTCCACATCCCACTCACACACACATATATGTGACACACACACGCGCACACACATATACACGCACTGCAGGAAAATAGCCATCCTGCTCCTGTTTGATTCACCTCCCAGCGGTGGACCAGCAGCTGCCGAGCTCACGCTGAGTGGGCTAGAAGTGCAGAGGGCCCTTTTTTTTTTTTACCCCTCTTGCTCTTGCACTCGCTCCCGACGGATGCTGCCGGATATGTGCACTTCTCACTCAGTGAAAGTCTCGCTCGCAATGAAGAAGTTGACAAAAGAGACAGAGGGATCGAGAGGACACGGCGGAACCGAGAGGCGCTTTTTCTTTCAGAGGGATATTCAGAAAAAAAGCCACTGAACTGGATATGAGGCACTGTAATGAAACAGGGGGGGGGGGGGACACCTGCAGTAGGGTGGGGGTGAGGGGGGGTCATATTCATGCAGAGTGGAAATGGCATGCAGGCAGAAAAAAGGAAAGAGATGAAATGCATCCGCGTGCTTCCGACGTCAAACAGGTGATTGAAGATGCTGTCAAATCTGCAAAAAGGAGAACAGAAATTCTTTATTCGTTAACAAATAAAACTTTTCTTTGCTTGCAATTTAAAAAAAAAAAGCAACAAATGGCAAACACATCTTATTTACTTGAAACTTTATTTAGATTTAGGATATTTTCTGAACTACATACGCCTCCATGTTGAATCAATCCTCATTTAAACATCCTATTTTAGGGAATTAGTGAACAAAACACTAACTGAATAGTATTTCAGTCTCTCCCTATTGCCCATCACTGACACCCATTCCCTCATCCAAACACACGCGTTCTTTTTTTAAACCCTTCGCATCTCGTAATTTCTCCAAAGAATACTTTTGGTGCCATCTGTGGGAATATTCTCTGCCGCGCTTGTGCTGTAATTATTTACCTAAAATTAGTCGCATTCTTCCCGCTAAACTGACAGAAGGACCGAGGGCTTGTTTTCTTTGGGCAACTTTCACACTCTCCGCCATACCATGGATCTATAAAGAGTTATGTATACGTGCCGTCGGTGTGGTTGCCAAATTGGCCTGTCAGTGGCCAACTGCGATGAGGAACTCTGAAAAAAAAGAAAACTCTGTTATTGAAACTTTGTTCAGGGAGCATTTGAAACCTTATTCTCACGTTGGAAGCGAAGTGGACACATCAACGCCGTCGGACCGCAGTGGTTGCGCGATGCGCAGCGAGCCGCGGCTTCTCCGGGTGAGCGGTTGGCATCCCCGGCGACCGGCCGCGCGTCATCTCCCGCGCCCGGCCTCCGGTGGCGGCAACACGCACAATGAGTCACCGCCCGCGTGCTAATTCGAGCCCCGGATCCTCGTAAACGGCGACCGACTCGCGGAGGCGGAGGAGACGCGCGGAGAAGTCGGCCGCTTCCGGAAACTTCCGACCGGATGAAATGCAAGAGCATTCGAGCCGCGGCTCGGGAAGATCAACGTTTACTCGACACGAGACACTTCCGAAAACGGTTCGACGCGCTTTTCTAATACAAAAGAGCAGATTCATGTTAAACCATTTTTTTTTCCCCCCCGTGTCATTTGAGGTGGCGCGACATGTGCTGCGATTTCAGCCGCTTTGACTTTAATGGAACCGCATCTGTACCAGAGAAACGGGGGAAGAGACGCCGAAGAGATTGCGACATAATCTCCCCGCGAGCGGCGAACAAACATCGGTGTCTGCAAATGGCTTAATACAATCCCCCGGAAGATGCTGGTAGGATTGGAGGGTTGGAATGTAAGCTGGCTGTCTGCGGGAGGTTTTTCCCTTGACACACTCGTACTACAGGCAGAAATCACCAAGGGGGGGGGGGGGGTCTGTAAAGATCAAGAAGTATATTATTTAAGAAAAACTTTTTTTGCATTGTAACAAAACTCAAAGCAAATGATGCAAATTGTCACCAGGCCTTTGAGCTTATGAATCTTGAAAATCAGTATGAGTACCACCAAGAGTCTTCGGGGGGGGGGGGGGGGTATTGAGCTCCCCTGCTCACCTGTGAAGTATCTGGAATAACAAAGCGAAGCGGCCAGCATCAGAAGTTTTCACCCGCCGACTGATCCCGGCGCCGCGGCTGCTGTCATCTTCAATCCCGTGACCTTTTTCCACGCGGCGGCGATCGATAACGGCGAGCGGCGGTCTCCCAGGTAAACAAGGGGGGGGGGGGGGGGGGACGGCTGACGGGAGTAATTGCTGACATTTCTCAGGCAGATTTTCGCGAAGGCGCTCCGCAAAGCTCCTCCGCACCGGAATACAGCGGAGACTTGTGGAGGAAAGTCGGAGCACATCTTTATCTCCGGACGGTTTGGCTAAAAAAAAAAAAAAAAAAAAACCTCAGTCGGAAAACTTTTTTATTCCCCGTCTCCTCGTGGTGAAAATTTTGAGAGAGGTGCGATTAAGCAACAAAACTTTAATCGGCGGCAGTCCTCGTGCGCCTTGGTGGAGTCAGCTTTGTATTAACTCTATATTTTCTTCGGGCACCGCGGATCCGCACTCAAATGGAAGCGGAGATTACAAACGTAGCCACACTGGCCTCCCTCATAACGCCAGAAGACTTCAGATGGAGCGCCCCCGCTTATTAAAACCCCTCTCACGAGCCGCCTTCCAGCAGCCGAGGCGAACCCTTGGCAGGGGAGTCGGGGTTGCCGTGGTGAGGCTCTGTTTGAAGTTGTGAACTCCTAATTTGTTTTCCGTCCTGGGCTGCCAAGCCGAGCCTTTTTCCAAGGTGCCGTTTCGGGCGCCTGGTGGACCAAGCGTCTTCCACCAACACGCCGAGTCAGCGAGGAATGTGACGTGGGGAAGGTGAGAAAAGGGCGGGGGGGGGTATCTGGGTTTGGGTGAAGATTTGGCTAAAAAAAGAGAGAAAAAGGCCAATATGTGGGAAAAAAAGCACCCTACTCATCAGAATTCCTCAATGAGTCCTTCACAGCAGGAGAAAAGACGGAGCCGGGGGGGTGAAAAAAGGACTTGGTAATCAAAAGGAAGCGCCTCTTCTTCTCTTGTCTCTCTTCTGCATTTACGACTTGATCTCAGATTCTGAAGAAAGGGGTCCTTTAACTGCTTGGGGGGGGGGGGGGGTCTGAGCATACATTTTGTAGAGGAACAAAAAGCGAAGGAACGCCGCGCTCCGATGACGGCGTGACGCGGGAATGTCGACATGAAGACTTGGGAGGTTCGTTTCTGGGAACCAGACAGACAGCTGACCAAAGACTCAACCAAATGCGCCTAAAATGCATTGAATCAACCTCAGATCTTCGGAGCGACTCTCAGCTTTTATCAATTTGAAGTTCTGAGAGAGGAAATTACACAAAACAAAGATCGCGACTCTCGGTTTGCTCGAGCCACACTCGCACCGGGACTGAGCGCCCTTCTCCCTCGGGGGGGGGGGGGGGGGGGGGGGGGGGGGGGGGGGGGGGGGGGGGGGGGGGGGGGGGGGGGGGGGGGGGGG
>JASSRZ010000032.1:4355202-4369821 GCA_032164315.1 Malacoctenus gilli | reverse complement strand
GCGCCCTTCTCCATCGGACCCCCCCCCCCCCCCCGCCCACTCATCCACACTTACAAACCCACACAAGTAGCTTCACTTTATTAACACAGCAGAGGACAAAGTGTCGGGGGATATCCGTTTGAAGTGTCACATCGTGTGTAAATGAGAGGAAATGACTGACGGATCCGGTGCAGGGATGAAAGCGATACACAACAGCTGAATGGAGGGATGGATGGCTTGACCAACTGGTTGGATGGATTAAGGTATAAACGGATGGAGTGTTGGTTGGGTTAATGGTTGGATGCTCATTAGGCGACATTCATGCATTCACAGATGATCCACGTCGACATCACCCTTTTGAAATGACTCCTTGGAACAAGTGACGCCCGGTCACACGCCTTCTAAATAATCCATTCATCCACGTGCGACTGGAACTCACCGCACCACAGTCGAAAAGTTAATCAGCTCCCTTTGTTTCAAACAGTTTCGGTGTCGGCTTGGCTCAGATTACTGAAGCGATTCCCACCTGGGGGGGGGGAGGGAAAAAAAAGGGTGGGGACCAACGCTGCAAATGAATGAGGCAATAATTGCAGAGCAGCGGTAACTGCCCTCCCCCCCGAACCCCCCGTAAAGCCTCTTACGCCGGAGTTTAACTATTTCTTTAATCTGATTTCCCTTTAATTTCGTTCCAAAAAGTCACTGGGTACCCTTCAGCGGGCGCCGCAGTATTAAATGGCGCTCTGAGTTCGACTACACAGGCTGCCTGTGATGTCCGCGGTGCGTCCGCTCAGCAGAGCGCAACCCACCGGCGGCAGCAGCAAGCGTCCGGCAGCCTGGACGTGACGTGCACCTTCTTTTTTTTTTTTTTTCCTTCACTGTGACATTTTCAATCCAGCCCAACGCGGAATTACCGCCGATCCCTATTATAACCGACTCAAAAATTAAGTGCGAGCATGCCATTATTGCCATGGCAACGGTTATTATCCCTTCAAAACCCCCCGTCTTTTTTCTCCGACGTAAAGCTTTTTCTCTCATGCTTTCCCCATATACATTGTTATTTTTCTGGCCACTTACTGAGTTTGACAAATTGTGCAAATGGACACATTAGACCACAGGTGGCGCACACACACACACTTACACACACACACACTCTGATGCACATGCATACGCACAAGCCTCGAGCTCAGCAAGCGTCCTCACAGCCAGGAGCACAAATACAACACACAGGGAGGGGGAGAGGGGGGAGCATGAAAGGCAGGTTTATTTTCGAAAGCGCCGTCCGAGGACCGAATGGGGTTTAATGCCTAATTTCAATTTCAGCGGTGAGTCAAAGGGCTCAGCGGGGGCTCCGGAAACCTGGAGGTAAAAAGTAAGAGGGGAGGGGGGCGGGGGAAGGGGGGGGGGTGGTTGCGCGTAAGAGATGCTGAGCATTGTGCCGGAGACGGAGGGTCAAGCTGCTGCTATGTTCGACTCCTGAGCCCCTCTCTCAGCGATGAGGGGGGGTGGGGGTGGGGGGGGGCTGGACCCACTCTAAAGCTCAGCCAGAGGACACAGTCGCACTGACGGAGTTTTTGGGAAGGTTAAATGGCCGTTGGGGAGACGTAATGAGTGGGACTGCGATTCCTGCCCCACCCGGAAACGTGGGTCTCCGGGGCAAGTTGGGTGTCCGTGTCCCCATGGCAACACGTTTCAGTCTCCCACTGTGTGGACCGACAAATTGGTTTCTTGGCCAATCAAAGCGCCAGGTCCTCTTCCGCCTCAAACTAAGGCAGCGGCGCCCCAAATGGAGAGCAGCTGTAACTGCACGATATTGTTCAGGCGCTGTGAGGAAAGACACCGTTTTGTGAATGTAGGTTAACTCCCCCCCCCACACACACACAGTTCTTCACTTGGCTGCACGCCTTCCCGCAACCACACGTACGCAAGGGGCCAGTGTGGTCGCGAAGGGTCATGTGTGTCCTTTGAGGGGGCTTTGGGTGGTTCGTCAGCTCGCGACCCCGTCAGACCACAAGGCTGCGAAGAAGACTTGGAAGTGGTGAAAAAAAATGTAAATTGATTCGCTTCCACAGACTTCTAACCACCACTGCCAACAACATGAACCCGGATACAGTAGGAAGTAGAAAAGATGAAGAGATACAGAGAATAGAGCAATCGGTGGACTTTTCTTCCAACATCAAACGCCCTTCAGTATCATTGATTCTCTCATCTTCCTCTGTAAAAGCGCTCGCAGATTAAAAACAGTCCCTCGCGATCACACGTGGCGCTTCTTCAGCGAGAGATCTTCCGAGGTATTTGCTCCGTAAAGTCAACCGCACCTGGCCTATTTTTTCCCTTTGCTATGTGCACGAGCTTCATATAAATCTGCCCCCCCCCCCTTTCCCTGCGTCCCTGCTCACCCAACGCCCGCCCACGGCAACACCTGGGCGAGACGGGGCCGCCGCCGCTAATTCCGAAGCCGGTATGCGTCGACGGCCGCCGAGTCTCACCGCGAGCGAGCGAGCGGCGACCCGAGCTGGTTTGAAAGTATGTGGAAATGGATTGGCCAAACCCTTCGCGCAACCCCGCGGGGGTGGGGTGGGGATGGGGGGGGCGAACAAATCAGCCTCTGAAGTGTGGAAATCTACAGTACAAATGAATGGTGTTAATCTGGTGGGCTGAGTGCTGCACACTCGCGGAGAGAACGTACTGTGAAATCTTGTTTGTTACCCTTTGCTCTCTCTGTCGCTCGCTCTCTCTCTCTCTCTCTCTCCAACCAGCTCTCCCCAACCCGCCTACACCCTGCTTCCTCACTCAACGATATCTCCCTTCTCTCGTCTACCTTTCTCCTCCTCCTCCTCCTCCCTCTTCTCTCCGTCTCACTTCAGCCGTCCCGTCCTTTCCCCGCTCATCTCTCCTCCAGTTTGAGCGCTCGGAGCCCGAAACGAGACAGGCAGCGGCTCGGCGGGAGGCAGAAATCTGCCCAACTCCTTCCCCATCCCCGACCCCCCTCCCTCCATTCGCTCCCCCCCCACTCTCTCTTCCCTGCCGTCATCTACAATTTACCCGGCGCTCTGAAATGTTAATTCCCCGACGTGAAAGCGCATACAACATTCATGGGACCCCCCGCGTAGAACAGAGGAGCCGTCGAGCGCCTCCGCCAGACTTAATAGTATATGTTCCTCTCTTTATAGTGTATATTGACTCCTGTCAGCATCAGTGCCGAGTCATGTGTTCGACTGCTCGGCTTCATTTGGAACGATTAATTTTACATCACCTGTGCTGCGAAACCTCACGCTCGAATCCTGCGAAGTCTCGCCGAGCACCGGTGCAAAAAAAACCGGACCTGCGGAGTGAAAAGGCCCCACCAAATTGAACGCTGACGTTCAGTGGGCGTGGCCTTCGTGAGAGGAAGGCTCCCCCTCCGCGTTCTCGCAACGCCCCGACGCCTCCGAACTCAAGGCCCGAGACCCTTTTATCAAACCCCTCCAGCCGTCATTTGGAAGCACCCGGTTCTTCTTACATTTTCGGCTTTCTGAGTTGCATCGAATCTATGTCCGAGCAGCGTTGATGCCGAGGGTTAGCGCCCACAGCAGAAATCACTGCGAATGTTTGAAGTATTTTCTCGGAGACTCTGAGTAAATATATAAAAGGCGATGCCGGCGTGGAGAGGCTCTCCTTCGCTCTCCGGTGGTTTCTCGGCGTTCATCAGCGGAGAGAAGCGCGAGAGCGGTGGAGCTTTGAGCACCGTGTCGAAACAATAACTGTCGCAGGTCAACAATAAATATTTGGAGGAAAGAAAGCCCGACTGAACCAAACCACCGAACATCTGTTGCGAACTTTGAAAAAAAGGACCGAAATGTCCTGATACCGAGAAACAAAACAACAGCTGTTTGCTACATTCCTGGAAATGGCCATAAAAAAAGAATCCTGGAGTTGAATCCCACGTCACGTTCAACCCGGGTTGTTGTTTGTCCGACGCAGCGCCACTCCAACCTTTTTCATGGCCTCACGTGGACGCGCGGGGGCTCTCACCGACGCCTACAGTCAGACATCTGTGGGGAAAGCAACGGTCAGTCAGAGGGCGACGCGCTCGCCGATAAACAGACGCGGAGGAAGCGGCGAAAATGGTGAATCCAGCGCGTTGTCTCTCAAAAAAAATAAGCCTTTTTTGGGGGGCGGTCCGAAGATGCAGATAAATCGGATTTCATAGATGTTACCGTGCATCGCGGCGCCCGCTCGGTATCCGCGGTGAACGCGAAATTAATAGGCCCCGACTGGCTCACGGCTGAGGTGACGGCGGCGATGCACTAAATCCACGGGATGGGGAGCATTATTGGCGATATCAGGAGGATTAGAATGCAATAAACGGCGGTGGATACAGGTGATGTCAGGTAATCAAAGCCGGCAGAGTGGTGTTAATGTGGGCCGTAAAAGCCAGCGGCGCTTTGATTCATCGAGAGCCGTTACACACGTTTTGGGTGGGTTTTTTTTTTTTTTTAAACCTCGGAAATACGGGAAACACGGCCGGCTGCTCCGTCGGAGGGTTTTGCCGACGCGGATCCGGGACACAACCTTCCCAAGGTGAGCCGTTTTGTCTGATTGCGTTCGAATCTTATGCACTTTGATTTTATTTTAAGCGGCCTGTCACGGAACTGATCCCTTCCTCGGCTCTAATCGCGGCTGCTGCGTAAGTTTGAGCCGTCCGCTCTCCGTGACGTGGAGTCGAAAGCGAGGCTGCGAGTGTTGATATTTTACGCGGAGTTAACTGGAGTGAGCAAAGTTCTTTTGTTTTTTTTTTCCTATTTCTACTGTTTGGACCTACAGACTGAACTCTGATTCTAAGAATAAAAAAGAAAAAAAAAATCCCCAAATCCCCATTCGAGCAGCAGCAACAGCAGCAGCAGCAGCTCGCCATGGCAACAAGTGAGGACGCAGGTCGAGCGGATTGCGTAACGCGCCCGCGCCTCTTTGTGCGACTGAGCGCGACCAGGCTATAGTCCGTGTGACACGCGCGTGACGCCCGCTTCGGTTCGGTCCGGTCCGCCGCGAGACGCCGCTCTCGTTTACGGGGTTCGACGTTACGTAACCGGTGCTCGCCGCTGCCCGGAGCTCGCCGCTGACAGCAAGGTGGGGGCATCAACTCGGCGAGCTCCACGCGGAGCCTCGTTTACGCTGTGCAGCACTTAAGAATTAGAGCTCCTTTGTCACAGTTAATAAGCTTTTATTCCTAGAAATTGGTTTTGTTTTGTTTTGTTTTTTTTGTCCTGAATGTCGAAACAACCCGGTGCGTTGAAAAAGGGGCTGTCACTCACCAAATCAGGTCCACCGTGTGGGGCGCCCGTGGCGTCAGGAAGGGGATTTGACGAAAGGTATGAAGTGATTTTGTGCCCAATTTGGCCTCCTGGTGAGAGAGAGAGAGAGACAGAGAGAGACAGAGAGAGAGAGAGAGAGAGAGAGAGAAAGAGAGAGACAGAGAGAGACAGAGAGAGAGAGAGCATTCTGCCGTCTTTTCTTCTTGCCGGCCCCCAGTTCACGCGAGGCACAGAGGGAAGACCCCTTCCACCCACCCCCTCCCGCGCAACGCGTCGCCCGTGGAAACACCCGAGCAGCCGACCGTCTAACGCCACTCAGATCGCATGAACACAGCGAGGACCTCCTGACCCGCCGGCTGCTCGGGTCCCGGCTGCTTCGGCGCTGCGTGGCCTTGGGTGGGATGAAAGACTTCCATGTGGATCCTCTTTAAGTAGCGTGTGTGTGTAGGATGTGACAAACCTGAGATTTGACCCCTTGAGGGAGGTCAAGGCTTTCCATCAAACCATGATATAACGTGATATGACTCATCAGGGACCGCCCGATGTTTAGGCAACACCCAAATTCTGCGTGGCCCTTTAAGAGAGTCCAGCGTGCAAGAGGTTAAAGCCATCTTGGCCGAGGTATGCGCTCTGCCGAGTGCCGCGGCAGCCCTCCACAACCCTCAAGTCCCCTCCTGTCTGTCTTTTGCGACACAAACACACACACACACACGCACAATGGCAGCTTGCCAGGTGGTGCATTGTCACAGCGAGCGGCTGGGTCGCGCTAAAGGCGCTGCGGCAAAAGTGTCATTTCACAGCAGAGGAGACGAGAGCGAATCGAGCGCGGGAAGATCTTTGTCTCGCGCGCGCGTGTAATGAAACAACCCCCCACCCCCCCTCCACCACCTTTGCTTCGACATGGACCAATATAGAGATGCACAGATAGCAGGTAGAGCATGCGGGAAAGCAGGGGGGGAGGGGTTACCTTTAATGCAGGGGGATCGGCGTGATAAGGTGAAGAGATTGAACTGTACTCTATCAGTTTAACCCCAAACTCATTCGAAAAAGGCCAATGAGAGTATTTCCCATTAGTGTGGGAATGAATCCACTGTCCAGTTGGCGCGATTGGATTGCTTAAGCTGCCAAATGAAAAGCAGGACTAACAGTACGACACACACACACACACGCGCGCGCGCACACACACGCCAGTTAATTACATATCCTGAGTGTGTCAATGCTAACCGCTCTGTCTTTATCGCTACAGAGTCACTTAGGCTTAGGCCAGAGGGGTCGCCCGCTTTTTTCGCTTACGCAGCAGCTTCGTGGCCCCGCAGATGATAGAGGACGCACACACTTCCTCTCTCTCTCGCGCACACACACACACGCACACGCACGCATGCGTGCACGAGCGTTGAGGCATTTGTATTGCAGCTTTTGAAGCGATTCGGGCCTCGGAAATGCTGCTCCTTCCGAATCACCTCTGGTAACGTACAAAAAAAAAAGAAAAACAGCCACCGCAGCATTGAAGGGATGAGAGCCACGTTTTACTGTGGCTGCTGTAGATTTAGCTCGTCCAGTTGGACCCCCCCCCCCCACACCACCAAAAAAGACCTCGCTTGGACCGTGGCCATTAAACTTTTCATCTTGTAATTCTAAGAAATCATTTCTTGGCCGTCAGACAATCATTTCATGATTAATTCTTTGAAGAGGCTCTCTGGTTGAAATGTATATTTTACATTCGTTAGTATTCGCACTTAAAAACTTTTGTCTCGAATCAAAGCCCACTGATCTCGCGAGCGTTTCCAAGCGTTAATGAGCCTCCGAGTCTACAGGTGCTTCTCTTTTCATCCTCTCTCCACCCTGATTGATGGTTTTTATGTCTCCTTGCATTTCGCTGACCCACTCCCGACGGTTTGATGTGTTTATCTTAATGAATGGGTTCAAAAAGCTCGCCGCGTGCCCCCCCCCGATTGGCTGCTCCGCCGCGGCTCTTCGTGGGAAGGCGGAGGGGCGACGCGAGCCTCTAATGATATCAGCTTTGCACAAATGAGACACGATGTTCGGTTTCGTCACAGTTAATGTGTAGGAAAAAAAAAAAGAAGCTGTCAGCACCCGTCACTGTCAGCCTGCTCGCCGCGATACGTTTATGGCCTGTAAAAAAAAGAAAGAAAAAAAAAAGGCACATTAGCCAGGAACAGACTGCGAAGCGTGACGTGGCCGCGGTTTGGCGCGGCGGGCAAAGACCAATCCCAGGCGGCTTTCAAAGATACCGAGGTGTGACTCATCGCCATTGGTTGCCGGGATATTTAGGAGGCAGGGAGGGGTTTCGCGCACAACAGCAGCAAAACAAACAGAAAAAAAAAAAAAAACATGCATCACAAGCGGGCGGCTGCTGAGAATGCAGCTGTATCAGCACTGTCACAGACAAATAATCCACGCCGCCGCCTTCCCGCCGCTCGTCGCGGGGAAGGATAAAGCCACTTGTCAAGACTCGGGGAGGGAACATCTGACTGAGTCATCTCCGCGATGGCACTTGTGAGCCCCACTCGAACGGCGTGTCTGCTTTTTTTTTTTATTTTCTTCTCCGTGGCAATTTAGGAGCTATTAAATAACAAAGTGGCCGGCGCGCGACGCTCACGGGCTCGACGAGCGGAGGCGCGGAGATGTTTCGCCGGCTCCTTGCGTGCCGCGATCAATCTTGAAGGCTTCTTGTTTCGGAGCTGAGAGGAGCTGAGACGGACGCGGAGGCGTCGGCCGTCTCCCCCCTCGGAGACGCGGTCCGCGCGGGGGGCCCCCGCTCCCCTCGTGTCAAAGGTCACGCCGCGCACGCCGTCTGCACGGGGCCCACTCGGTCCGAGCCACGGCGTAATTGGATTTGTAAATGTGATTAAGGCATTTAAAAGGACAAATCAGCTCTTTCTTGCCGGAGTTCAGATGAAGTGCATTCTTTAAATAGCTTTCAAATTAAATCTCTGAAGAGCTCTCGTCTCGCGAGCCGGGGGAGGGATCTCACTCCGCGCTCGAGTGTCGGCGGCGGCGGCCGACAAATCCTCTCGCTCGTCTCCCGCCAGCTGAAACAAACAAAGGCGCCGCTCCGAGTGCTGCGAATCCAGTCGTTTCAGGTCCCGTTTCGCGCCCACGTCCGCCGCGACGCGTCGGTCAACGGCTTTCGTGACGCGCGACGCCTCTAACTCAAGACGGACGCGGCGGAGACGCCGCGAGCCGCCCTCGACCCTCCTCCGATCCGCGCGTCGTCCTCGGCCGCAAAGTTTTCCGACAGGACATAATCAAGAAATCGATTTCTGACTCGGGGTGAACGAAAGGCAGCAAAGTCCTGACATTTACCTCGTTAGTGATCCGAGAAATGCCGGTAAAGAGAAAAAAAAAAGGAAGAGCTCGTGTGGCTAAATACTGCTTTATAGGCCTGTAAATCGGGGCAGTTAAAAGGGCATTGGGAGGTAAACGGCGAAGGCTAATACAATAACAGTGACATACAGTAGGAATAAAAAGTAAACAGCCAGGACATGTGGAAAAGGAAGGGGGAAAAAAAACAGCCTGGAGGAGGAAAAGGAAATCAGTAAAGGAGAACTTGATTATGCCAATACGGCGCACTCTCTCTTTGGATACATGGTTGAGCTCCAGCTGCCTCTTTGTTGGCAGTTCTTCCATCTTTCATTCCGGAGTGTGTGTGCGCACGTGTGTGTGTGTGTGTGTGTTTGCGCGCACGTACCTTCCCGTGACCATTGTTCGTTTTAATGTATTTTTAATTTCCCACGAAGTGACTGGAGTCCTCGGTGACCGCCGCTCCATAATTGGCTGCCTGTGTGAACATCAGTCAGCCTAACGAGAGCAAGTGGGAGCTTCTTCTGGGGGGCTGCAGCAACCGAGACACACACACGCACACGCGCGCACGCACACACTCAAACACACGCACGCACACACACTTGCAAGTGAATGCAGCAGCTCTTGTTGCTCGTTTTTTGTCTCGTTTTCTGTCCTCTCCTTTCCGTCTCGTCCTCAAACACTCACACACACACACAGAAAGAAAGTCTCATTAGCCGAGCTGTTGCTGTCGCCACTTCCTTAGGGGGAGTGGGGGGGGCGTTGGGGAGGGGAGGGGGGGGGGCAGGAGAAGTGTTTACCTGCTCGGCCTCGCGCATGCGGAAAGACGCATGAATACAACCGACACAATTAGCGGCGGGCCACGCATTACCGCAGCTGTTCGCCCCACCGGCGCCTCGTGCGTGCACGGACACACGGGCGCTCGCTGATTGCATTCATTTACGCCCGCAAACGGCCGCCCCGGGTGCGGGGGGAGAAGGAGTGGGGGGGGGGGGGGGGGCGTTCATCGGAAAGCGTCTGCATTTCGGGAAACAACGTCACAGCGGAAGAACAACACAGAAAGCGGAAAAACAAGCAAACACATCGACGGATTCCAATCGAGTTTTTCGTCATATATAGGATTTATTTACACTTTTCTATTTACAGATTTTTGTTTCAAAATCTTCTCTGTACACATTGTTTGTCTTTTTAATTCAACTACTCCTGTCACCCACACGCTCGAGGATTATTCGGAGGCAGAAGACACGAGGAGAGGATCGCTTTTTTTGAAATTTGTAGTTTGGTTTTCAAAACATTTCACTCTTCTTTTTTTTTTTAACTCTAAAAGACGATGAAATTGTTCCTTCAGGATCCCGAAGATGCTCCGAAAAGTTGCTCGTGTGTGAGAGCGCGCGTGTGTGCGCGGAGAGACACTGGGCTCCGAGCAAGCGGCTGAGTGTGTTTATGTTTAATAAATCACCTCCCCCCCCCCCCCCCCCTATAGAAGTGTGATGGAGGCAGCAGATTCTTGTTAAAGGGAAGCGAGTGCGTCTCGCGTTACAGGTGGAGATGGAAAAAAACTGAGTTTTCTGCGAAGGAGCAGGGGAAAAAAAAAAGAGGAGCCCGTGACTCACACACACACGTGTACGCACGCAGACATACACACGCGCGCGCTCTCACAGAGCAGCTGTCAACCTCCTACAGTAGTTTTCGCAGTATCACCTCCCCAGCTTCCCCCTTCACCCACGGAGTTCATATCAATGTGAGTGTGTGCAATAAGGCAACGTAACTTTAGAACTGAGCTTCGGAGAAGAAACGAGACCACTGTTGACTGTTCGCCATGCCCCCCCCCCCCCCTCGACTTGTCTGTGCCGCTCTACCGCAGTGATGCCGTCGCCGTGGCGCTTTGGAGTGTTTCTCGAGGGGCGTTCTCGAAGCCGAGTCCACTTCGAAGCCAACCTTCGGGAAGGGACGAAAACAACGTACCGTGCTTCACGCTGCGATTCAGGTCTGGTTGTAAACCGAGGTTCGTACCCAGAAGGCCCCACAGACTGGCGCTGAGGGCCCTCCATGACCCCTGGTGAGCCATGACGTTACAGCGAAACGACGTGTCGCCTGGACACGCTCCAATTTACCCTTCAAAATAAAAGCGATCAGTCAGGCAAACAAACTGCATCCCAAGTGTGAACAAAAACTGTGGAAGGAAGAAAAAAAAATGAGAGAATATCGAAGAAAATTCTTGCTTTTTCGCACAAATTAATGGCCTGACAAAATATCTCATTATTGTAACTTATGTCATATTCCATATTAAAGCTTTAATCTTAACGCTCCATATTCTCCCATTGATGCTCATGGTCTCCCGTCCTGCTCCTGCACGCAGCCTGGCCGCTGACGGGGTCGAGGCGGGTTTGGCGGACAGTCAACTGCCGACTTGGAGCGATTCTCGATCGGTGGGAATGCCCGGAGTACGATCGAAACGAGCTCCCGTTCGTTCTTCACAGCCAAACAAAACAGAGGAGAAGAAATGTTCCTCCCTCTCCAGAGTGAATTCAGACTCCCCGCGCAATCGCTGCAGAAATCTGAAAGCTTTGTTTTTTTTTTTTAACCCGGATGAACTTGAGGTCGAAACGAAAAAAAACCCAAAAAACACCAACAAAACCCCACAAGCGGGGCGTCATCGTCGTCTCGTGTCTCCAGATTCAGGCACAACTCAACAAGGTTTGTAAACATACGTAAGCGTTAAAAAAATAAAACCACAAATGAGACAGACGAGATTTTAAAATGCTGATTGAAAGAATATATCTCATAGAAAAAAAAGAAAAGAAAAGGAAGAAGAAGAAGAAGAAGAAGAAGAAGAAGAAGAGAAAGGCTATAAACTTTTAAATTAAGTGCAGTTGTCAGAGAGCGCCGGGGAATCGAGGGTGCGTATTGTGTCGAAAAGGAAAAAAGAAATAATAAAAAAAAATCCTCCCAAAGTGTGATCAAAGACTGACAGCTCTCACAGCATTAAAAAAAAGGAAAAAAAATAAACTTCCAAAGAAACACAACACCCCATCCCCCTCACCCCCTCACCCCCCCCCCCCCACCTTCCTTCACACGCCCACGTGCGCCGTCTTCGCCGTCTTCGGGTGACAATAATGGATCCTGGCGGAGTCGCGACAGGAGGCCTCAAACGCTAACAGCTTTGCGTTATGTCATGAATGTCTGATTAGCCCGCCGCCTCCTGGCGAGCGGCGCACCAACATGGCGGCGCTCCCCGACTTTGGCTGAGCCCCCCCCCCCCCTTTACTCCGTATGAATGGAGCCAAAGAAAACGGCACACCTGCAATCGTCCGGCGTGAGACGTTAAAGGGCAAATCGAGGACGGGACGCAATTTCTCGTCCGTAGATGGCGCTGTTCTGCTCTTCGGCGTTTCCCTCCAGCAAAGCCTCTGAATGAAACAACAGCTCGGAACCCTTTCCCATCGGTGTGCGGTGAACGGCGCCGCCGCACTGCCGCCCGCACGATAAATCCAAACAACATTACAGAGATATGGATCAGCCAGCGGTAAGCAAAGAAACAACATTACCATCGACGCGAGTGTGTGTTGTTTTTCTCTGGCTTGCTGCGTCCATGCAGACGAGCATGTTGAGATCTGCAGCAGGTGGAGCCTGATTCAATTAGAAGCAGTTTTTAAAGGCGTAAAGGACTCCTTAAAGGTACAGTACGTAACACCGCGGTGACTCACGACCCCACCGTGTGGTAACAGGACATTACAAGACTTAATTTAGCCGGTCACTGAGGAAACGATGGACGTTAACTGTGTAGACATCCAGGAGAATGTTGCAGCTGTTGCGTTACTGTATTTTGTCGTAATTTATTGAAGTTCATTTCCAAATATTTCAAGTAAAATGATATACTGTACCTTTAAAACAAAGCCTCAGCAAAAATCCACGTCACTGCTGCTTTAAATGGTAACAAAGACTTGCTTCGACTTTCGACTGCTGGATTGTGACAAAGCTGTGACGCGACTGGACGTCTTTCAGTGGCTCCGCCCGCCAACAAATCCTCGAAAGTGAGACCGTTTTGTGGCGATGTCTCAACGCTGTTGACCACCAAACACAACAAGCGAGGGAAAGGCAGTTAAGGAGAACCGAACAGAACAAAAAGGAGAAGGATATAACTTTGGACCTTAATGAATTAAGGCAAAATTGTAAATTGTGTGTCTAAAAAAAACTTTCCTCAACAACCCTTCGGTTTTTTTAGGACGTTTCCAATTTGAACTGCGACTGACCTTTGCTTCATTATACCCCGTATCAAAGTGTGTGAGTATGTCTCGTGTGTGTGTTGCTGCTGCTGCCTGCGTTCCTCACTGAGTGCATCTGGAGCTTTCTGTACGTCTGTGTATCGCTGTGTGTCCTGAGGTAGTCCTACGTTCAGAGGAGGAGAACTTAATAGTTAAGACATGTGCCTTCATGTTCGCAGGTTTGAAGAGAAGCCAAACGAGTGGGAATACAGAGCTTTCTCACTCCTAATGGCTCATTACTTTCTTCTGCGCTGATCCGTCCGTGTGCGTGTGTGTGTGTGTGTCCCTCCACAGCCTCCCACCGCTGTACGGCTTACGCTCAAATGCCGAGATGTTGCCGTGTGGGTGGGAGGACGAGATAGAGGGGCCACCGAGTGTGTGTATGCAGGTGTGATTCATGGTGGGATGGAAACGTGGCCGACCTCAGAAACCAGGCGGTCAAGTCCTGAAACGCGCCCGGTTTGCCACCCAAGAGGAGACAGCCGAGGTCCTGCGCGCTCGGGTCGAGCTGCGACCGGAAGGAGAGAGAGAGAGAGAAAAAAAAAGAAAAAAAGGCTTTGATATGTAAAACTCATCGGACGCAACGCCCCTCTCCGCCATCTTTCTCGGTGAAACGGCGGACTGAAGGAGGTGAAGGAGTCGGGCCTGAGGTGGACTGGACTCCAAGACGACGCCGGGTGCCGGTCGTGGTGAAGATCGGGTTCTGCGGCCGGACTGCAGGAGTGTACGTTTCGGATCCCAGGAAGAAAAGAGGAAAGAAGGAACGACACGCCGCACGTCCGCTCAGTCATTGGTTGATCCGAATCTCTTCGTAGGCGTAAATCCCGTCGGGTGTTCCGGGGGAGAAAAAAAGACAGGGGGGGGGGTCCCAAAAGAGGAGGTCCTTCCGTGTGGGAGGAGAGGCCTCAGCGAACAACAGAGCGGAGGAGGAGAAGGAGCAGGGTGGAGGAAGGGGGGGTGGGGGGTGGGGGAGGGGCGTCAAGTGGAGGGAGAGCCACGCCTATCATCTCTTATAGTGGTTGGGCGCGTCGGCGAAGGCGAACTTCAACCGGTAGGCTTCGGCCAGCAGCACGCTCACTTCCTCGTTGCCCCAGTGCATCGTGGGAAGGTTCTGTAGGAGGATCATCAGGCCCTGCGGGAGAAGGAGGGGGAACAAAAAAAAAAGGCTTTGAGGAAATGCTCTGGAAGGAAAAAAAAGAATACAAAGACGGCGGAGCACAAAAAACAAATCGGTTTTTAGACGGATAAATAAGAGAAAAACAGCAGAGGAAGAGAGGAAATGGAGGGGGGAAAAAAAGGTAATCTCAGCTGATCGATATTAAGAGAAAACCTGGAAGCGCACGACTGAAGAAACTGAAATAGTCTTCGCCCGACGAGACGATCTCAAACCTCGGCGCATAGTTTTTACATCGACACCCCGCCCCCCCCCCTCCTCCCGTGCAGAAAGAGGACCAATTCGGACCATGAAGCGCTGTACTTTTCCTGGAGGAACGGGCGACGATGAGCGGGGGGGGGGCAGGGAAGCGGCGTTTCAGCCCCGGGCGTGATGTAACACGGCGGCACAATGGGGGGCTCCGCGGTCCGGTCCGTCCGAGCGGAGCGTCACGGCCAGTCACGGTTACGTTGGCTTTCTGCCCGCGCTCTCGTGTGACACAGGTGTTATTAACTCAGTCAAAGTGGTTTAAAAACCAGCTGTGAGACAGGAAGGGGTGGGGGGGGGGTGGGGGCTGGAGGGGGGGGGGGGGTTCGAGGGAAAGGTG
>JASSRZ010000032.1:4321317-4333032 GCA_032164315.1 Malacoctenus gilli | reverse complement strand
GTGACAGGCGGATCCGTGATGCAATCCACTCGAAAAGATGAAAAAGGAGGAAGTGGAAAACGTTCAAACGAAGCCGCTCTGTCCCCGCGTGCTCGTCCTCCCGCGGCGTCCGGCAACGAAGCATTAAAGGCTCAAGTTAATCAAACGCACCTGGAGGGGGGGCAGGGGGGTCACTCACACGCCAACCACGCACCGTGTTTAAACGTGTGTTTACACTCCGCTCTGTCGGTCCGGTGCGAGACCCGCTCCCAGAACGGGGCCGATCAATCACAGCCGTGTATCCTGGGTTTTGGGATTGTTGAGGGGGGAGGGGGGGGGGGGGAGGGGGCGTACGCGGCGACGTGGGAGGACTCAGAGAGGGACGCGCCGTAACTGAGGAGCTCCTGATAAATCCTGTCTGGGAAAGAAAAAAAAAAAAAAAAAAAAAAAACATTACCTGCGTGAGACTATTTCTGCCCCCCCTCTCACGGTGAAAATCGAGAAAGTAATGAAAAAGAGGGGAGCGACATTAATCCTCATGACAGTGAGCGCATGACAGACGGACAGGCGGAGAGATTGGAATATTACGAGGGCGCGCGCATATATGGAAGTCAGCCTGGTGAGGCGGGACTGCGCGAAAGGTCCGGCGGAACCCGAGATTAACTTAAAAAAACACCCGTTTGTGATCCGTAGTTTACATCAGAAATGAAACAAAATCAAAAAAACAGCAGTTACACTCGATTAACTAAACTTTATCACTCTTGTTTTTACTCGTTAGAGTATCGGACGCGCTGCCAGAGGCATAAAACCAACAAGCAGGCTCCGCCGACGGCGGCATATGTGCAAAAGCGGCCCGCTGCGCCCGTTCCGTTTGTTCACTCGCTGCTTTTAATCTCAATCTGAACTAATCTCCTGATCTATGTTGCAGTAAATTACCTCGTTTTTCCCGCCAGTAACCCGCAAATGCGATCGCGTCGTGCCCGGTGGCTTTCGAGCGCGGGCAGTAACGAGGCAACAGCTCCCCGCTCGGTAGGCTCGGCGCGGGCCGTACGGAAGAAGAAAAAAAAAAAAAAGGACGAAGGCGCTTCAGAAGGCGAGAGAAAAAAAAAAAATGTCACGGTATCCCTTTAACAGCCGTGCTAATGCTGCCACACTGAGCTACTTGCTAATTTCATGCTCCACGCAACAGGGATAATTTGGTCCCTGTCTGTCTGTCCGCCCGCTCCCGCCGCTGTCTGTCTGCTGGGGGGGGGGGGGGGGGGGGGGGGCGGGGGGCAGAGCCGGCCGTGTGCGCCGCTCTGAATCACCCCTCTTTTGTGTCTCTCTCTCCTATCTCTCTCCTGCTCCTCTACAGATCAATAGAGGCAAAGAAAAAAAAGAAGTGCGAGAAGTGGAGGCATGCGAGCGTGGGGGGGGCTCGAAAATAGTGCGAGCGAGAGACAAACTAATACAGAGAGCGAGGAGATGACAGGTGACGGAGAGCGAGAGAGAGACGGGAGACGAGCTCGTCTCGGCTTGGACGGAGCCGCCGAGCAGATGGCCACGCTGCGGAAAGGAGGACCGCGGCGGCGGCGGCATGACAACGCTTAGGTTAAAATCTCCCCCGGAGCACACAACGCACACACGCGTGCGCGCAAAACGTACACACACACACACACGCTGGCGTGGTGGCAGAGGGCGCGGCCTTGCCTGTTTATTACCGCCGAGGATCGACCCCGAAACGCTCCGGGTGTTTCTCCGGCGTACGCAGACGATGTCTTTGTGTATGCATTAGACTGGACGGCACTTTCATCCATGAGGCGAGAGGCGGTCAGGTCAAAATAAAAGCGGATAAACGTGGAGGACAGCGGGTTTTATTTACACGTAAATAAATCAAGGGGGCAGGCTGGGAGTTAAAAGTTGGTACGAGAAGGTGGGCCGCGTGGCCCCGAAGAGAAAGCCGCGCGAGGGCTAGAGGTCGGCGAACGCGGGAGGAACACGGCGACGTAATGGAATCAGCGCGGATGGATGCCGTGGACGGTCAGCGGAGGGCGAGGGAGTGATGGAGAGCGGCGCGGATGGAAGGGGAGAGTGAGAGCGGTGGGCAAACGGGGGGAGGGGGGGGGCAGGAAGGGAGGGCACGACGGAGGTGTGAAAAGAAAAGGAGGAAAAAAAAAAAAGAAGTTCAACAGCGAGGCGCCGCTGTCGTCGCTACTCAAAGTTTCATGGGAGGAAATGATCCGGAAGCCCTCTACAGGTCAGGAGAGGGGCTGCGGTAAAGGGGGGGGGGGGTAAATAAAGAGGCACACATGTGCGTGCGTCGAGGAGGGCGATCCAGACGACAGTGTCGCGCATCAAATATTCAGAGGATGGATTACAAGTACGATGTGTGCTCGCGACGCCGTCGAGCCACAACAAAGCAACGGCGCTGTTGAATCATTCATCCCTCGCTTCTTTTTCTTTGCCTCGAAAACGGACCGGGTTCGAACGGACGGCGCGTGCGTGCGTGTGTGCCCGGCGGTCCACGGGCGTGGGCTCGCACCGGTTGCGCGGAAGCGACAGTGAAAAGAGGAAATAGTTTGAGGATCTTTAACACTTCCAAGGGGGAGACTGCGAATCAAGCTGGTGGGAGGCCTTTGGACTGAGACGGGCTGGACGTCCTCGATCGGACCTCACAACTCCGCTTCCCTGCCGCGGTTTTTTTCGCGGCTACATAAGAACCGCTGGTCAGAGCCAGCGAGGGTGCGACGCGGAAAACCACGGGACGTCCTTTCAGCCGAGCGCTTTCAGGCGGCCGACCTTGTCTCTGCAGGGAGACAAAACTAAAAAAGGACCTGGTGACGATCTGGCTGAGGAGCGTTCGGAGAGTTTAAGGCTGCAGAGCTGGCCAGTCCCCCCCCCCCCACCCCTCTCTCTCTCTCTGGCACCAAAAATATTTTCACTCTCTGCTCCCTTCACATGCCCGAGTGTGCACCGCACTCCTGATTTACCCATCACAACATCTTCCTGCTTCGATAAACAAATTGGACGCTGTTTTTTGGGTTGCATTTTTCTCTCGCGTGGACTTGATGTTTTTTCCCCTCACAAGCCGGCGCCTCTTGAACAAGACAACAAAACAGCGTCCGGACAGTCGGCCGGTTCGGGTGCTGACCGCAAAGGCGGACCCACTTTGGTTCTTTTCCGCGCTCCGTTTATGTTCCGAAAGCCAGAACACGTTGAGCTCCACGTCGGTTCTCGCGTTGCTTTCGCGTCGCTTGTTTTTCTTAGTCGCGTGTGGAAGCCCGCCCCCCCACCCCCACAGGACCACCTGCGGTAACCAGCTTTGACAAGCAAACGACCACCGCGGACTGTGAACGCCTCGCGGGGGCCTGCATATTTCAAAGGTGCTCTCAGGGAGCTCTTTGGCCTCGCAGTCTGGCCCGAGTTAAACCCGCTGAAATCCAGCCGTTTGTCCCGCTTCGAACGCAGCGACTCCGGGGACAAAATGTTCACTCGCCGCCTAATACATCCCACCCGCTAACAGGTGCCATATTAAAGCGGTAATCAGTGTTTTTCACTTCACCTGTCAGTCGTCTGAATTTTATGGCTGATCGCTGCGGCACTCGCATATAAAATCCAAAGAGGTTCCGGCAACCTTGGCGTCTTCCCAAAGTCGAGCCAGGTGGGAAAAAAAGCCGGGTTTATTTAGAGGGAAAGTCGGGGGGGGGGGACTGTTTCCGAAAAGACGTCCCCGAAAGACGTGTCAGAATCGTCACATATGGACCGAGTCATCGGCGGGATTAAAGGAGCCGCGAAGGAGCGAGAACTCGTCGTCGTTCCTTCTGGGTTGGAGACCGCGTTCAGGAAATGAGACGTGAATGGTCACTAAATGTCAGGACAAGGTATTATGTGTTTTCTTTCATTTGTGTGTCTGAGTGTGTGTTGGGGTTGGGGGGGGGGGGGCTGCTTCTAATGCCACTGAAATACGTTTCTAAAAGGCTGTACTTTCTGTTCCTCCTAATCGGTCACTGAGCTCCAAACCGAGGACGCGTGATGGAAAAAAATAACCGCCTGTTACTATGGACACCGCCATGACGACGCACGCGACCGAACGAGACGCAGCGGAACGGATTGTACAAGCCGGAGCGCGCGTTCGTGCCAATCTACGTTTCGGCCCCGCGACGCCGCTTCGCTCGCCCGCTCTGGCTTTTCCGACAGTCTCCACGCGCGTCGAGGCCTTTTTGCGTCGAACGCCCACGCTCGTCCGTTCGCTTCGTTTACCGGAGCCGCTCATTACCCCGACAAATCAGAAGTAACTCAGTGGGCAAGGGGAGCCAATCGGACGACGGAAAAAAGAGATCGGACCCGAAGAAATGCGTCAAACTCCGGCTCAGCCTTGCTGCCGACAATGGCACATTCAATAAAGTATAACAAAGAGCCTCCAGTGTAGTGAAGGGGCCGGAGTACATTCTCTATGTGAATATAGAGAGAGATCAGCCACTGTGTAATCTAAAGGGAAACAGGAAGGAAGCCTGTAAAATAGGACGAGTTTCTTTTTAGGCTCTTAAATCCAAAAAACTGAAGTCAGACGAGTGTTTGGGCCACTTTAAAGAGAAAAAAAAATCCCTCCGCACTTGTGTTGCTTCCTTTCATGATCACTAAAGATACAATCAATAAAGTCAATAACAATATCAAGTTTTCATTAGCCTTCGGAGGCTCTTATTTTGAAGGCTCTCGCCAGACGTTGGATTCGCGGCGGCCTGAACCTGAAGCCGTTCGAAATCAACTTCGACGCAAAAAACGACTCCTCGCCGGTGTTTGGTTTCCGGCCGTCGGCGGCGGATCCTCCTCGCGCTTCCCGAAGTCCGGTCAGAGTTCATCAATATTTAGACAGGCTTCATTTGATATTTATCGCGCCAAGCAATGCTTTGCGGAAATGGGAACAACGCACTCCGGCGGTCGCTTCCGTGGGGGCCCCGCGTTCAATTTTTTTTCCTGGACGTTTCTTCGCCTCTTCTTTTCATGTTCGCGTCTATTTTCCGCCCGCTGCCGTCATTTCCCATCCATCCATCGCCTTTCAGCGCTTTTTTTTCCCCTCCAACCTCGCGCCTTTACCTTCCACTTCCAAACAGGCTCCCACTCTCCGGCTCCTTTTCCGGCCTCCTCCTCCTCTTATTACCGTGGCTTGATCAAAGTTGGTGTTTGGCCGCGCTGAAACCCGCGCGCGGCTTCAATCGACTTCAAATGCGAAACTCGGGCCGGCTCGGCGCCACTCCGCGCCTCACTCTGAAGCCTCAGAGTCGTGGAAATGTCGGACATCAGAGTTGGACTTGGAACGTTTTTTTTCTTTCTTTTTTTTGAAAGAAACGCTCAACTTTCGAGCAGAGCGAACATAAAAGGCGCGAGTGGCGGGCAGAGACGGGACGAGGAGGAACAATCGTGCTTTAATGAGAGGTGAGAAGCGCGGAGGGCTGTTTGAACTGAGCTTTTGGCGCGAGAGAGACGCAGTACGGGAGACCAGAGGACCAAGGAAATAAAAATTGACCGGAAAAAACACGATCAACTGAAGAAGGCGCGGATGAAAGCATGGAAAAAAAAAGGAAAAAGACATAAAAAACACCAAAAATATATTTTAAAAAGTATCGATTTCAAGTAAAAATCACAAAAGAGACAAAAAAAGCCCTAAAACACATTAAACAAAGCATTGAAACAATCCTGAACGACGGAAAAAGCATCTCAAAAACGTCAAAAATGAGCAGAACCAAACCAAAATACACACACATCAAAAACAATGACTGTAAAAAGATGAAGCGAGACTACAAAGACTTGTGCGATAAGCGAAAAGGCGACACTGAATGGTCCCGAACCCAAACAGGGACCGCCGGATTAGACGAACACATGCCGCAAATTGAGCCGAGGGACCCACGAAGCATGAAACGCCGACGGAGACGCAGGGAAAAGAAAAAGAAGTCGCAAACAAAGAAACAACAGAGACTTTTCCTTTTTTTTTTTGTCATTTATCTCGGCGGTGGGCTGAGTGACGAGAGGACGCGGCGGCGTCTGCCCCCGCGATTCCCCCCGCCGCCGCCGCACAGAGGGGAATACCGCCGCTTTGTGCAAACACCTGGCGCAGCTGGCAGCGTCGCCCACGGAGAAGTTCATCCTGGCGGCCTCGTTCCCCTCCTCTCGTCGCCTCTCGCCTAATCAGACGCTCCGACGCGGCGGCGCGTCTCGCGCTGTCAACGCGGCGCATCAGCTGGAAAATCCATCGGATGCGCTTCGGCTCGCCCCCCTTCATAACATCAGCGCGCATTCCTGCACGGGGAGACGTTCGATCGATGGCGCGGCGGGTTTAAGCGTCTGGTCCCACGGCGAAGGCGTCGCCCGCCGAGCGCCCGCGCAAACGTCTGGCGGGCCGGACGAGTCCAGGCTTGTTTGAGAAGGATTAAGATTCCAGCTCCGCCGCACATTTACACATCGGGGTCAACCGTAATAGGCTTTCCTTTGACACTGGCACGCCGAGGAGCGCCCCCCCCCCCCCCGCCCAGCGTCGGGGAGCCAAAATTAAAGCATACGTTCAATCAGCTGAAAGTTCGGTTCCAAAGCCAACGCTTTTGTTTCAGCGCCGCATTAACTAATCCCACAATCCTCCGCTCCTAAATCCTCCCTTCAAATATTCAGTCACATTTCTCCTTTTAAAAACCTCAACCTCAGAGAAGTCTGAAAGAGAGAGAAACTTTTTTTTTTATTTTTCACGGGTGGGATTAATCGCTCGGCGAGGTCAGCGGGCGGAAAAATCGGTCTCACCTTCACAGACCGGCAGAAACAAGGAGCTTTCCGGAACAATCTCCCCAAGTCTGAGACGAAACGTTGCGTGTCTACGTATCAAAACGCAAAAAAAGTGATGCTGTTGTACAGCAGGAAAAATGTTCCACCAGGGGGCGGTGTTCGGCATACCGCTCTTAAAGGTTTCCGGGCAAACCGAAGAGACGTTCGCTGACTTGGTTTCAGTTGAAAACACACTGAGGGGGCTCGCAAAATCCACCAGTCAGTTCGGCTGGGCCTCGCGGCGCAGCCGGGCGTCATCGCTCGCTCTGTGTAATTAGCGTTATCAAAGCCAGCGCCGAGGCGCCTCCGAATCCTTTGTAGAACACAACGAAACCATCACGCGACGTCATTCTGCCGGGACGCAACGGGAGGCGGACACGCCACTTCAGAGACGATCGCAGATGTCAATACCAGAGCGTTTTACTGCCTCTTTTTTTTTCCCAGAATCCCACGCGGAGCCACAAAACTGTACCGGGAAAAACAAAAAAAAACAAAAACCACGACAGCACGGACGCTGCGGCTCTACCTGGTAGGTGTCCCACAGCCTGATGGTGCAGCGGAGTGGCAGCTCCCTCATCAGGAGGTTGTTCATCCAGCGGAAGGCGAACTGTAGGTACTCCACCTCGTAGTGCTGCATGTGGCGATGCACCGACTCTGCCGGGAAGGAGAAAAAAAACCCCACAAACTGTCAATTTAAAATGCACAAATTCCAAGTTGCACTCCGAAAGGGAAATGGCGGCGACGCGGAGGAAAGGGGGCGGCGGCAACAAGTGCGCCGATTCCTTTGGAGGTCCGCTTCTCTCCTAATAACTCCTGCGCAGCCTCGTGATAGAAATATAATTACCGAGCTATCAGAATTGTCACCGGAATGCCACACACCAACCCAGGGCCCGGAGACGGAAGCGTAATTGTGCCGTTAAACAGCGCTCCAAAGCGGCGGCGGCGGCGGCGGAGAGTGTACAAAGCGGGTCAGTGGCATCACAAGGTGGGCGACAGAAGGCGCGCATATATCAACCGCATAGAGCGGGCGAGTTAATTATTTCTCTGACACGGCAGCTTCCAGGAGGAGCGGAGGGAAATTGTTTTCCGCCGACTTCTAACCTGCGGTGCAAAGTCGATCCACCCGGGGGGGGGGGAGACACCGAAGGAGGCGCGAAGGTGGTCTCGGCGCCGTCAAAACAAGACATCGGCTGGAAACAGGAAACGGCGGGTCTGCCTTGGGCAGTTGACACGTCATATATGTTTTGGTTTATACTTTGAGAGGTTTGTTTTTTTACCCCCAAGAAAGTTCAGCGGTGCGGCTTTCAGCAATCTGCTTCTGTATGATTGCGAGTTCTGGCAAAACCGTTGCAAAAATCAACCTTTTTAGCTTAGAAGACGTCGGAAAAAGTTGTACGTTAAGGAAGAAGGATTGTAGTTTTCGGTCGCGTTCTCATCTTTTCCGATGCTGAATCGATGTGAACTGAGGACACGGCGGGGGGGAAAAAAAAAACACCCAAAACAAAACAGTCCACTATATGTATCCATTAGGACCGCAGATTGCTCCAGACTCGCAAACATAAACATCAGCAAGCGATTAAAAACCCACATCTGTCTCCTTCTCCCCATAAAAAAAGTGTTTTGTTTTCCCCTTCCTGTAATTGGTTCCGATTATGGTCTTGCTTCCCAAACCGAACCGTGCGGCGAGTGGGGTGGGTTACGAGGCGGCCACGTGATGTTCTCGAGGTGGGGGTTCGAGGGCAGGTGTCGGAGGGAGACCCGCCTCGCCTCACCTCCTTCGTCTCCGCTTGGCGAATGTTTGTTTTTGTTGCTTTTTTGCGTGACAAAAGACGAACAAAGGCACTCAGTGTGCAGCGACTGCCTGTTCCTCAGTCATCAAGCCCATGACACTCATTCTTTTTCTCCCTCACACACACACACACGCGCGCGCGCCGAGCGGGCGCACACACACATTTCATAATAGAGCTGTAATTACAGAGCTGTCAGAGAATCTATGAGAAAATCCAGTTAGAGAGGAACTATAGCATCCTCTCCTCTCACACACTGCGTGCTCCTAATTGGGGCTGACTGACAATCAACCGCACACACACGTATATGCGCGTGCGCTCCAAAATAGAGCGTTAATAAAGCTCTAATTGGGGAAACATAATGGGAAAACATTTGCGAGCCAGCGCCACATACACGGGCGCGCTCGGAAGAAACGCACACAGAAGCCCTTGAATGACACCTGTCTTCCGGCTGCCCGCGTGCTCCCGACAATTACGCGCGCACTCCAACCAAATGAGCGGGGTGCAAAGTAAACACAAAGCTATTATTTCACACTCCTCTCTGCAGTTTAATTATCACATGCTGCTGTAAGAGCATAAACAAGGCGAGCTCATTAACGGCGAATGCATCACGGTGACAGATCTGAGCTCGCTGCCAAACAGAGGAGGTGGGGGGGGGGCACAACTTTAGACAATGTTAAATTACACTAATGAACTCGCGCGGCCTAATATTAGCGCTGGGCGGGTGTGTGTGTGGGGGGGGGCGATGGCGTGAAGCGGGGATGTGCTAGGATGGGGGGTGGGGTGGGGATCGTTTGTCAGCGGGAGTTATTGCGGCAGAGTGGGGAGAAGAGGAGCAAGGGGGGGGGGCGGCGTGAAGAGACAGAAGGGCTAAAAAAGGCGGCTCAGGGCGAGCGGACCCCCGGTTCGATTCCGTCCGGGTGGAGTGCGCATGTTCTACCTGCAGGTGGGAGGGAACTCGCCGTGGCGGCGGGGCAGCCGCGGACGACGCGTCCCGCCGCCGCCGCCGCCGCCGCTTGACGGATGAGCCTCGCCTCCCTTCCCGGCGCCGCCGCTCGACGGCGAGGGCCACGGACTGCGAGCCGGCGGACAGTCGGAGGGTCGGCGGGGGGGGGGGGGGTCGAACAGTGACTGGTGAGCGGCTGGTCAGCTTTCTGCTGAGGAGGCCGATTCGGTCCAGCTTCACGCTCGCCTTGGTCGAAAATGTAATTACAGTTGCACTCTTTTTTCTCTCTCTCCTCTCCCGCACGCCGACTGGCTTTCATTTTTTTTATTCACCCCCCTTATTTTCCGCTCGCAGCCCGTCCTAAAAGTGCGGTTTCATTTCAAATTTGCTCATTTTATGCTTGTTGTTCTGCTTTTATCTCCTCCGAAGGCTCCCGCTTGCTGCCGATATACTGTACATATTAACTATGACCTTTTCTCAAGGAACTCTTTCTCTTGTTTCTCCAACTTCCCTCTCGCCAGCGTTTGCACGCATCTGAATGAATCACACTTTTCCCGCCGCGGCCCAGGCAACGCGACCTCGTTCGCTCGCCCCCTCCCCCCCCCGTTTGATCCGCCGTGACCTGGCGCGCTCAATCAGACAGCACCGCGCGCGTCGAGCGCACCGCGCCGATCTTTTGCGCTGACTCCCCGCGGTTACCGTGGCAGCCCCCCCCAAATACCTCTCGTTGAGTAACAGCTGCAAAAAAAAAAAAAATGACACTGGCAGATTTACCACTTAGATTCACCGTTTCCCAGTCATGTTTGAAACAACAGGTGAGTTCGACAGAAGAACGCCGCCAGCGATTGTCGGTCTGTCTTTCTTTGGCCGACAAGCGTTCCCAGCAGCCGTCATCGCTCGTCGTTTTTGTTATAAGCAAAACTTCGGCTCCCCGGGGTGCTTAAAAGCCAATCACCCAGCGAGAATAGTTTCAGGCCGCCTCTGATTTTTTTTAACCAGTCGACTTGCGAGCAGTTTTGTAAATACTCGCTTTGACGGCGGATGAAAGGAGGTGAGAGCCGGTCTGAGGGAGCGAGTTCTCCTCCTGCTGATGATTCACGGCAATAGGGTCATAAAAGAGGAATATTAAGGTAATAAAAGCACATTATCCTGCTTTTTTGCCTGTAAGTATCACCGTCATAAGTGTCATAAAAAGCAGCTGATGCTTGGCTTCATTACAGCAGCACTCTGATTTGCTCGCGTTGCAAGTACTGTATTTTGCGTCCGAATCCTCTTGGCTGGAAGTATTTATGCGCACGAAGTACAAGAAGTGTATTTACACGAGGTGAAAAGATGTTTCCTCTCATAATCCAATTTGCGAGGTAATCTGGGCGTCCTCCCGCCGCGTCTTTCTGCGAGAATCGAAGTTGGCGACGGAAAAACTTTCACACAGGACGTAGCTATAATTGCATTACCTGGAAACGAAAAAAAAAGAAGCATGGGGGGAGGGGGAGGGGGGGAGGGGGGGACTGATGGCTGCCTGCTTATTCCCGTCACACCGTAAATCTAGACAAGGTCACACGATGGCACACGGGAGGTTTGGGAGGCGGTTTGTGCAGCGTGACAGCAGAAAAGAGAAAAAGAAAAAAAAATACGACAGTCGACCTCATCTTTCAAAGCCGCGGTATGAAGGTGACACGCGAACGTCCGAAAAAAAAATCCGCTCGGTGGAAAGGGGGAGCGGGACGGAGGAGAACGCGGCGAGCGCACGCGATGGCCGGCGACGGTAAAAGTGGTCGATTTTCCAAAAGAGACAAAAAAAAAGCAACAAAACAATACCGCAACCTTCCGTTCCCCCCCCCCTCCCCCTCGCCTCTCATTATGCAACAGTCTCACAATCCAGCTGCCAGCCCTTTTGTACCGAATCGCGGCTCAGTATGCGCGCGGGGAAAAGTGCATCCTCTCATTTGCATAAATAAATTCACCTTTGGGCAATTTGCATGCTGATGAACTTGTTCTAATGCACTCGCATGCAACAAATACACAAGGAGATAAAGGCGAGATAAAGAGATCAGAGAAACATTACATGCTGACAAAGTGGCTTGTCGTTTTTGGGGTGGGGGGGGGGAGTACACATGCCAGCGTCAAGCAAGGCTAATGGGGAGTTAGCGTCACTTATTACGAGCAGGATAATTACAGGAGGGAGACGGGGGGGGGGGGGGGGGGTGCGTGGGGGAG
>JASSRZ010000032.1:4307222-4321307 GCA_032164315.1 Malacoctenus gilli | reverse complement strand
CCCCCCCCCCCCCCCCCCCCCCCCCCCCCCCGGCGCGTGGGTGAGGACGAGCAGAGGCACAAATGAAGAGGTTTCAAGGGAAAATAATAAATATATATTTGTCAAAATCAAACCAAAACACCTTCAATTAACCTGTGATTCACTCATTCTTCGCAGTTTTTGTGGCGTTTTTTTTCCCTCTCCGGTTTACTCCGAGCTGACATTGCAGGAGGGCATTTTCTTTTAAAAATTAAAGTGTCGTCTTGAATTTGTTAAAAGCGGCTGTTTTTCCCACTCGCTTCTGTTTTGCGAACGCTTTTATTGTGTTCTTTTCAGACATGTTTCTCGCCGTTTTTCGACAAAGTGCAGCAGCAGACGTCAACGCTCCTTTTTCTCGGATTCCTCCCGAGCGATTGTTTTCGACCACTTTTGAACCGCTTTGTTTTTACATGGACTTAAAGTGTTTTTCTCTCTCCCGTTTTGCCGCCTCCTAATTTAAAGGCCGCGTTTTGGACTGGTCGCTGTAGAAACCGTCTCCTGGACCAGATTCTGACTGGACGGAGGACTCGGTGCTGGTCCAGGTTGAGGCCACACCCACTGGAACGCCTCATTTCCTTCCGTATTGGCTATTTTTGGCCTTTTATAAGCCATGAAAAACGACACCGGAAACATTTTTACCACATTTGGAGCATGGTCGGGGACCTTGACGGATGCTCTTTTGAGCGCAGCCCTACCTCGACACTCCCTCACCTACCTTAAGAGGAGGAAGGAGGGAGTGTTTTCTGTTCCAGGACATAAACCAGCGACATTACGGTCATTAAACCACATCCCTAAAAACCTTGAAATTTATGGCCGCCTTTCGACGTGCTCTTATGATTTTGTTAAGACCGCTCCGCCTGCTGTCGCACTGCCCGGTGTACTGACGCCGCCCGCAACGCTGTGGCGGTTCCTCTCGATTGGGCGAGGAAACCGTCAAACAACATGTGGCAAAGTGGGAAGCGCGTAAAAAAAGTCAAGAGTGGGCATTGGCGAAGCGATAAGGTGACCGTTAACTTTGTCCTTCGACTTTCGCGGGACGGAGGAGTTCCCGGCTGAGTAGGGGAAGGCGAGAGACGGGAGTGGGATTAGGGAGGAAAAGCTCCAGGGCTCCGGAATTCCCTCCCGCTGCGTTCAAAGGTATCGTGTCCAAAGGGAGACGGTAACAAGGCCCGTAAGGACACTGTACGTCGTCGCTCCCTCCTCCTCTCAGTGTACACTCCATGTCTATTTTCCCTACTGATCAGCAATGTCCTATCCCGGTTGACCCAGTCCTGCAAACAGTAACGCTATGAAATACTAAGTGGAGGCCTCCCACGTCTCCTGCCAGCGTCCTTGTATCGGATGTCCAGCGGATAAGTCGCTGAAACCTGATAGGAGGAGCCGGTGACAGCTGAGGTTCCTCTTTTATCCGAATAATTTGTTGGTTTGGCTCTTGGACGTTGATGGAAATGAACTCAAAACTTCTCACTTTTCCCAACGTCAACTTCCCAGTTTGAAAGATTCAAATCATTGCTCTCCACGCCGAGAATCGTCTCGCCTCCCAGTTACTCACCGGCGCACTTTTTGTTGCGAAACAGCGCAGAGAGACGAGAAGATGTAATTAATCAAACGACCGCCACCTGCGCCTGGCTGGTTAGAGCGGAGGTTGTCATGGCGATGCAGTCACCTGAGTGACATTCACAATGCGGCGACCTTGGGGCTCCGCGCTGCACTTGAACTCCCGCTCGGTCGGTTGAAACCGCACTTCTTTCTGCCAAAGTTGCGCGGCAATGAGATGCAGGAAACAAACGCACGCGACACTTTTTGGAAACAGGGACGCGATTTTGGAGTCGGCGATGAATGAAACCGAAAAAATTCGGACGAGGTTTGAGATTCAAGCGTAAACTTTTTCTCTGAAAGTATTGCATATTCTCCACGAACCGAATCCCGGCTGTGTGGCTGCGCCGACTGCGTGCGTTTTCACACTCGTACAATTAGCGCCGCGACGAGTACATCTCACGAGCAATGAAACGCACGCCCACGCCGAGTCACAGGAAGTGAACCCTTTGTTTCAGCACTCGATAGGCATTAAGAGGAGGCGCACGACAGCTATTTTCATGCCTGGGCGTTAAGAGATGAACTCTGTTGGCCTTGATACGCCACGTTTTTTTCCCCTCCTAATTAAGCGCTGTTATGTAAACATTCGTTTTCAATTTTTTCGGGGGTGGGGGGGGTCAATTAGATCTCAGTATCTCTCGGAACGTTCGATTCATATCTGGTGCGAAGGAGTGGTTGTTCACTTCCACTCCTGCCAACGCGCGAACATGGAACCCCGCCCCCACCTACCTTCCATCAAAACACCCACCGCTGCATCTGATAAGCGCTGAAAGGTAATTTTGGAAGCGATGAGAGGCCATTGTTCCCAAAACAGATGCTATGTCGACAGCGGGGCGAAAAACAATCCCGTAACGCGAGATAAAAGCTATCTGTGATCTCATTAGAGCTTGTAATGTCAAGCTCGCGGGGGGATAAAATGTCTCGGGGGGGTGGGGCCCAAACTATGATGACGGGGCACTCGCGGCGCGGGACGCGGCGGAAACGTCGAGTCATTCTTTTCGCGTCGTCGAGGCGGACGGATCCCGCTCTCGCCGCCCCGACCTTCGAGTGTTTGCTCTGAAGCGGGACGTGACGAAAAACGCCGTTTGCGTCTTCTACGCGACCTCCCGCAAATGACACGCGCGGACGCCGTCGCACGCACACGCTCTCCGCGTCAAGTCTCCTCTGTCAGAGCCGCACACGCCAACAGACACACCGCACACACTCACTAACTTTGTCTGACATTCACATTCTCACACACACACAAACACGCTCCATCCATTTGAATGCAGCGGGTGAGTCCTCCCCCCCCCCCCCTCCCCCTCTGGCTGACAGAGCGGGTGACAGGATGGTCGGACAGCGCCAAGGTTAGCCTAGAACATGACCATTGTACAAAAGCTCGCTTTGATAGGGGCTCGTCGGGCGCCGTGCATCGTGATGCGCCGCAAAAAACGCCACGCGCGTTTTTAAGTGACAAAGCTTGAACGATGGGGGAGGAGAGACGGGGAGGGGGGGGCTTTTCAGAGGTGACACAAGTGTTTTGAGAGGAAAGAGGGAGGGGAAAAAAAGGAGAATTTAAAAGAGAGAAAAAGCCATCGAGGGGCCATGGAGAGGAAAGCAGCTCGGCTAATTAGCGCTGAGCGTGTCAGGGAGCCGTGTGCAGACATCAGCTTCAGGCCAGTCAGTAGAACGCGTGCTCCCCCCCCCCCCCGCCTCCCCCCACAGGCGGGTGGGATGTAACTTTTTGGGGGCGGAGAGGTCGGAGGTGTCATGTCAGGAAAAGCGGGAGATTCGACGTGCGAAAACAAACCCGACTCGTCGCCGTGAATCCAACTGCGGCGCAGCAAAAAGTGTTCATCTCGAGTCGAGTGGAACAAGAGAGTCTCAAAACAGGTCTTCATTTTCGATAGACATCCTTTGTCTTTGGCGTTTCACAAGAGTCGGAGCGGAGTCGGTGCGATCGCTCACGAGTGAGGACCGGACACTCCTCGAATCAGGTTCAACCAAAAAGCCCAAGTAGGAGAAGTTCAAACAGATGAGGGAGACCCTTCTTTCAACGCAATGCAAGGGGATTAAGGATTGGATTGCTTGTGTGTACACGAGATTTCCCTCCTCGGACTCCAAAACACTCGAAAAAACGATATTACACAGTTTGTGACAACTTTAGTCTTTGAAGCAGCAACGAAACCCAAGAGGCCCGATGAAAACCCTAAATAAACACGAACTCCTCAGCTTCTAAGCCTCTCCATTCGTGCACGGAGAGTGTTTTGTGTGAGCAACGGCGAACGGAAAAAGATAGACGACGTGCCAGACGAGGAGGAGGAGGAGGAGGAAGAAGAGGAGACGCGCGAGGGGGTGAAAAGAGTGGAAATGTAGTCAAAGCGGCGGCGCTGTGAACAGCAAGGGCTCTCCGGATGGGTGGAAGGATGGATGGACGGAGGCGCGGCGGATGACTCACCATCAATCCTGCTGACCAGCTCCTCCAAGGCCTTGACTTTCTTCTGGATGCCCGGCTGAGCGAACGTATAGTTGTCCTGGGAAGGAGAAAAAAAAAAAGAGAGACAAAAAACACGATGAGAACTGATGCTCCGCCTACATCAGCGTGGAGGCGGGCCTTTAATGGCTCTGCTGGTTTATGAAACAGGTTTCGGGAGACTTAAATCACTTCCTTCGGTTTCTTTGCCAACTGCGCCTCCATCTATCAATCAACGATGCAACAGATGGACGAGGGACAAAGCTCACACCGGGGGGGGGGGGACAGTCCAGCTACACTCTTTAGCTGAAAGTCCCTCGTTTGGTCTCCGTGTGCTTCTTTGGGGAAGAAAAAACGTTGCGCTGAGAAGATTTCTCAACAGAGTGGATGAGACGCACTGGAGAGCAGGACCGCCCAAGGACAACGCGTGGATTTGATTGGCTTGACGTGTCACATGGGGCACTGTGGAGGGACTTCGTTTGGATTGGACCATTTCAGACAGCCGAGAAGAACGCCGGACGGCCTCACCCAAAAAATGTATATCGTGGTGTTTTCTTCCAAATCGTCACAGTTTTGCTAAAACACAACAGTATTTTCAGTGAACTGAGCCGAATGGACACTAAGTAAAGGTGTTTTCTACATGACACACACAAAACCTTCTGACACCATCCATGAGCCTCACAGTACAACACATTTCGAACATAATCGAGCTTGTAAAATGGGTTTTTCACCATCACAAGAAGATAAATCAGCCAGGCCAGCGCGATGAAAAGAGTCCTGTCACAATGGAGTGACCCCCAATAACAATATAGCATTGAGAAGAGGAGAAAAACCAGCAGCTGAAGACTGTTTTTGTCCCCCTTTTTTTATTAAAGCAGCCTTTGTTAAAGTTGGGAAATTGATCCCTTGTTGAGAAAAAAAACACAGACGTCATGCGTTTCACATTGATGCCTGGCAGCCACTTGACCCCGGGAGTCGTCGTGATTGCGGCTCGCGCTCGAAGGGCCTGAAAATCCGCGGTTTTCACCTTGAGCATACATTTTCGCGAAAAGGACAGCAGCCATTAAGGGTTTCGAGTGTGTGTGTGTGTGTGTGTTTCTTTTTTTTCTTTTTTTCCCATCTATCCCAAGGCCCATTTCGCAACTCGCACAAAGCCCCGAGCCTCCTTTATGGAAAGCGAAATATCGGGGCACGCAACCGACGCTGTGCAGCGACAAAGCGCGTTGGCTGTGACCTGCGACGAGGCGCGCTAAAGAGGGAACGAAGAGAAATGACATGAAAAAAACAAACAAAACAGGGGTGGGTTTTGAAGGGGGGGGGTCTCGGCCTCGTGTTCGCTGCTGATGGCCAAGGTCCCTCGTTTCAATACCATCCCTCACAAATAGCTACTGTGCCACATCTTGACTGGATAATGCCTGCACGAAAATTAGTTGGTTGCAAAAGTGATTTTTTTTTTTTAAATCAAAGCAGAAAGCGAGACGCGGAGCCGCCGACACCGGGCCGGTAATGGACTAAATGGGTATAATGGCACCATGGTGTGGGGAAAAAAAATGTTTTCTTTAAAGTTTGTTTGACAGGTTTTCATTATCACTGCGACTCAATTCATAGCACTCATCAGGGCTCATGTTATGAGCTAATGTTAATGCTCATCTAGGGTTTAAGGTGCTGTGCATACGGCTCTTGCTTTGGTTCTCTGCACTCAATCGGCTCACGAGGAGTTCAGGATGTCCCGGAAAAGTGAGCTTCAACAGTGGAATCTATTGATGACTGCGCACAGTGAGGCCACATAGTCAAAATACTACATTTACTGAGGGGAAAAAAACCCCACCTCAAAACATAATTAACATGATAAACAGCGACGGGCTTTTGTTGTGGCATCTCAACTGCAAAGAGACCGTCTTGTACACTGATTTCTGATCAGCGCGGTTCTCTCCCAGGTTTTTGGGATTTCAAACTATTTTTTTTTTCAAGAAAAGAAAAACAATCCTATCAAAACTAAAGAGAAAGGAAGCCGTTTGTTCAAAGTTGAAAAACGCGGCGTTGACGAAGATTCTGCAGACTCCCGATAATAAACAAAAAAAACCAAACCGTCAAGGCTTGTTTATTGTTGGCGAAGGAGGCAAAACACCTATTTCTACGGATCCCAATTAAACCCATAACTTCACACCATCGCTGCTGATTGCCGTTGCCAACGCGATTGTCAGCACAAACCGGTTAACACCTTCTTGCAAAGGGAAAAAAATCATCTCCTATTTTTGCGATATTTCACAAGACATGAAAGCTTCCAAATTCAAGGGAAATGAGGAATCACGTGCAGAAAGTGCTCTTGACGATCGAGCCTCGGCTTTCTTTCACAATAAGACGTGATGACGAGTGGCGCAGAATAGGCAGAATACAATACAACCTGGAATGACACATAAGCATTCTCTGTGTTCTGGTGCAACGGAGAGCAAACACACACACACGTACACGCACACACACACACACACACGGAGGATTACGTTTCCTTGAGGGGTCATTTCATTGTTGCCGGAGAACAGCTGATGTGGCAAACTATCCCGCAGATGGAGAGGAGGGGAGAGACAGAGAGATGGAGGGAGGAAATGAGAAAGAGAGAGAGAGAGAGAGAGAGAGAGGGCAAGAGAAGTCATTTAGCAATAAACAGCTCCAGTTGTCCTTCAGGCGCAGCGGAGCCGAGGCGCTCGTGTCCTCCTGAGTCCATCAGCGGCTGCCAGCCCACAAACTGCATTCTGGAGAGCCTTTTCCCCCCCCTCCTAACCCCTCAATATAAAGTATCTGTTCTGTTCGTCGCTCTGTCGCGCGGAAATTTCACTTTCCCTCACAGTTGCCACGTAATGTCACCTCACTTCCCGCGACTACGACAACCGGGAGCAAGTTTATTTATGGTCGAAACACGGCCACAGTTTGTTTGGTGATCCCACTCGCCCCCCTCCTCCCTTTTCACTGTCGAAATCCCCCCCTTTTCCAACTTCGCTTTGTGTTTTTACGCGCCTTTCCATCCGTTCGCCCTCTCCATCCTCAGCGCCGGCTCCCACCACCCCAGTATTAATGCGGTTAGGTGCTAAGCAAGTGTGAGGGGCCAGTACAAGTAATTACATTTGCATTATTGAAGCTGCTGCCTTTAATCAACTGCCTCTCTCCCTCTCCTGCCTCCCGCCTCCCCGGCCTTCTCCAGCCGGCATCTCGCTCTCCTTGCGTTTTGGCGTCCCCCCCCCACCCCCCCCACCCCCCCCGCGCTCGAATCCTCTCGCTCGTCTCGTTGATTGCTCGGCTTCCCCTGTTATTTGACTTCGATCTCCCGACAGTTTGATTCTCCGCGTTTTTCTTTTATCTCTTTCCCATTTTCACATCCGCTCCCCGCTTCTTCTTTTTTTTACTTATATTTTCATCCCTGACACCTTTGTCTCCCACTGTCCCCTAATCATACCCCTCCGTCTGGTCGTCCTCGACTTCTTTTATTCCCCCCCCCGTTCGTCCCTACCAATTTGCCGATCCATGCGTCTGTCACAATCTCTGCCCGGCAACTTGTTGAAAAACGATTGTTGCGCAGGCCGCGAGCTTTGGTTTACTTTGGAAAAAAAGCGATGAGTCATCACTTTCGCAGCGCTGGTGATTCAACACCGCGATCGCCTTTGTCGGCGTGCAGATGGGGGACGTTCGCGAGATAGAGCGGTCGGCCTGCGTTTTTTCCAGCCGCCAAGGTTCGAGCAAACAAAAACGTAGGGAGAGGAAGAGAGAATAAATAAAGCGTCGCCGTGCGGCTTCAAGAGTAAAACGGGCCGTTTCTCGAGTGCGTTTCCTCTCACAAATAACGGCTTTCACGGCGACTTCTGGCGCGTCGCGCTTTGGTGTTTGCGGTCCCTTCTTCGTCGCGGGCGCCATTGTCGGGCGCGCCGCTCCGCTGCTGCCTTGTTGTTCGAAATGGAAATCGTGGAACGAGACAAAGAAAAGACGGAACGACATAATCTGTTGTCACACTTGTTCCGTTCGCATTTTTGAATACAGATAAAGTGAGGAGGGGGGGAGGGGGGTGGGGGCTTCTCTTGAATATTATCTCTCTGCGTTCACATGGTGGATGGAGTTGTGCTGGAAAACACGCGCCGCTCCTCCGGTTACGTAACGGCGCCTTGAGAGCGGCGATGCATCAGAGGGCCGTCGGGCTCTCCAGACTTCAGCTTTCAGGTGTTTGACTTGATCCGTTTTCTTTCTCTCGTTCCTCCCCCTCGCTGCCATCTCTTCCTTTTCTCTCTCGCTCGTCCCCCCCCCCCTTTATCCCCTCATCTGCCATCACACCCCCCCCTCCTCTCTTTCTCCTCCAAATCTCGCTCAGCTCCTCGCTGCTTTCTTGATCCTCCTCCACGGCTCTCCGCTCTCTTTTCCTTCTGAACCAATCCCAGAGTCTTCTCCTCTTCCCACCTTCTGTTCTCCATTTTCGGTGTCTGTTTTCATCACTTCGGTGGCGCTAATGAGGCTAGACTTGACTAAGTGTTTTGAACACGCTATTATGTCTCCTCCGCTTTGTTTGCTCCCTGGTGTTTCATTTTGTTCCATGCCGCTCGGAATTTTATTTTCTGACTGATTGTTGTTTAGTCTTAGTGGTTGTTCTCTCTCTTTTTTTTTGGTTGCTCCCACCTCGAGTCATTCGAGATACGATTCTTTATTCTCCGCTCCAAATGGTTCTTTTGTTTCGCAGCGCTTCCTTCTCTCCTCTGGTGCTGTTCTTCTTCTGTTCTCCTCCGCCTGCCGCCTCACCTCCGCGTCCCTCCTCCTTTCCGTCGCGCCTCTCTCTCTCCGATTCACCCGTTTGAGCTCTTTCCTCCCGTTTCCAGCCCTTCTTCCGCACTCTTCCTCTCTTTGTCAGATCCAATGTGTTGGATCTTTGATCAGCTGAGGCAACAGGAGGAAATCAACTCCTGCTCCCCTTTTATTATTCATACGCTCCCCTTCTCTTCTCCCGCCATCTGTCCGTCCGCCGCGCCTGACCCGGGTGGGAGCTGCTCCGGCCGTCGCGTGGGCTACGGACTCCGTGTTTCTCTCCCTCTGCCAGGTGTCGACAACCTCCCTGATCTTTTTTTCTTTTTTTTGCCCCTCTTTGTTCACTCCCCCCTCTGCCCCCCTGCCCCCCTCCCTCTCCTGAATCAATAGCTCCTCTTCACCTCTCAGTACATTCTATTAGAGACAACAATGGCGCCACGCCGGACTAAGATTGCCTCCTTTTGTGGCACCGGATGTCTATCAGCGAGTTGGACAGAACCAAAACAACGGTGCGGCGAGGGGGTCTGCGTGCCCGAGCAGGAGTCAGACATGAGGACAGAGAGAGAGAGATGACAGGTCGCGATAAAAGGGGGGAGGGGGAGGGGGGGGGACACAATAATGGACACAGTGTAGCAGATAGGGACTGAAGGACGGGACAATGATCCGTCGTTCCCCGGCTACGCGTCGGAGACAAAGAGTGAGGGGAGTCGAAAGTGATTATATGAGCGAGATGACAGGTTGCGGCAAAGTGGAGACAAAGGTGGAGACGATTACAGTCGTTCCGAGCGACGGGGGGGAGGGGCCAGATTTCGCTCGCCTCGTTTGAGCTCTGGTGGACGTCCGCGGCCTTGACTGAGAGGGCGGCGAGACGTGGATGTGGAGAGGCACAGCCGGCGGCTTATAAACCGTATCAGAGCAAAAGCGACGTTCACACTCGTGTTGCGGTTTCCTGATCCGGCTCAAAAGGACTACGAGGGACATAAAGGGGGAGCCAACAAAGACTATTGTTGAGAACTACTAATGCCGTACGGACCAACCGACTCCTTATCTAACATAAAGGTGTCAAAGCATCAGTTGCTTTCTGTTTGTGAGCGATCCTCTGACACCGTAGGCCACCAAGCCTGGGCTGGGCGGGGCCTCCTTGCCTGGTGGGACGCGGCGGTTGCGATCGGCAGCCCTCACACTTCCACAAATAGAGCGCGGAAACGCAGCTATCGCGGCGAGGGGCTCCGATTACCAAGACCCGACCTGACAAGTGTGAACGCACCCCCCGGACGGCGTTTTTTTGCCACCACCTAAAATGTGTCTGCAGCACACGACAACAACAAAAACAGCAACAGCACGGAGCTACATCCATGCTGGAGGCCGTCTGAGGCAAAGAGGTGGTTGAGAGTTGAATTCTAGATTGCAAACGGTTACAACTTCAGGCTTAATAGTTGCACACAACTGTGAGCCCCCCCCCCCCCCAAAAAAAAGGAAAGGAAAAACTACAGCTGAGACAGATGAAAAACAAACAAATACACTTTTTCCTGGGTTGCCAATTTCAGACGCCTTGTAGAGCAGCTTGTGTGTATATGCCATTTAATCTGGGAGAGAAAGTTTGGAGGCTTTCGGTAAACAGAGAAGTGATCCGCTACACAGCGAGACTTTACAAAGTAAGGTATCGCGGAAGTTTGGGGTTTAAAGGCGGAAGACGCCGGCGTGCAGACGCAAGAAAAAAACCCCGGTGAACTTTCTCCCTTCTTCCTCGACGTGACTCGGCAATTTATGCCTGTTGTTTTCTCCTATCTGACAGCTATACTGGAGACTAGATGCCTTCAGTATCAGGAATAAAGTGACAGAGAGCGACAGAAAGGGGGGGGGGCAGCAAACCTGGCTACTTATGCACACGAACAAAAAAAGAAAAGGTCCATTGTCTCCAGCTGGAGAAAGTAGGTTCCTGTAATTACCCGAACCAATTACGGAAGCGTGCGTTCCTCATATATGTGGCGTTTAAGAAACCAGGTCATCTGAGAAGGCAGCACTGTAACCTGGCAACGCGTGGACGGCTCCAAAGGCCCGCGACTTCACCGCAAACACATGGAACGCATCTCTCGCATATTCCGCCTCGCTTTAATTGCTTTAATTCAATTTAACACTAAACCGGTTGATTTGTGGCACTTCCACCGCGTCGCCGGCTGATTATTTCGAGCGGCAAATCCGAAGGCTTTTGATCGCGCCAAAAGCGCCTTTCGATGAAAGTTCCAAACAAGCCGATATAATGATCACTCGGAAATGGAGGCAAATAACAGTGATTACGTTGCGAGAGCGGCATAGAAGAGGTCATTTCAGGAGGCTGTCATTTCAGTTTTTTATTACTGTACCATGCTGCGTTATGCAAAGAATCCCACCCAGCCAGAAGAGGAGGCGCAGTCGAGATCGGTCAGAGCCGCTGAGCAAGAACAGATTGAACGTCTTCCGATGATCTCAAATAGCAACGAAGCAAAAGTGTCCGAGTTTAGGGACGTATTCGAACCGACTGTGACTTCCCCGTTCGCTTACGAGTCAGGGCTCAGCACTGCGACGAAGCCAGCCCGTGCGAGTGGACCTATCAGCCGATTTCGCGACTGGAGAAGTGAGTGAAGTTCGAAAACTTTGCTCCTCAGCCGAGCCTGAACGAGAGACTCAAGTCTGAGTGGGGCTCCGGGGGTCTGTTTCCCGGCATCGCGAGGCAAAATTGGAACTTCCTCTCACCCTTCAATCAGAACCACACCTGAGAGACGAAGGGACGAGTGTTTCGCTAAAAAACTAGAATTTCCGGCTGAAAAGTCCAGGCTGTGAAGAGGCCGCGCCGCCGCCGTCCGACTGGTATTGGAGACCCGTGTCTCTATCGATGAGCAAATCAGAGCCGGGCGATTACCGGACCTTCGAGGAAGAGATCGCAAGCATATAAAGGATCGAATATCGGTTCAGAGCTTGTTCCTGGGAACATTTTCAAAGATTTTTTTCTGGACTGAGTCCAACTGTAAATCTCAGGTGGCATTTAAAGAAGAAACTGTTGGTGAATCAAAAGTTTACACACATACACGAGAGAGAGAACGGGCACGTCTCCAGCAGGGGAGGAGTCGGGAGTCTGCGAGGAGCTAATGGAAACACTGATCAGACGCCGCGCGGGTCAAACGGCGTCGTTAAAATATTGACACTGCGAGTGGAAGAAATTTGCTTGAGGTCAAGGAAAGTTCACGCTGCAGTTTGGAAGAAAAGTCTCTTTTTTAACTTTCTTTGACTCGCATTGAGACTTTTGTTGATAGTCGTTCAATAAACTGGAGTTGTGTCACCCGAGGGCTGAAGAGGTTGCGTTCTCGGATGAACTGCCGACCTGAGAGCTGCGTTTATTAAAGCGGAGAGCAGAACGGGCGTGTGGACACTCCAACACGAAGCGCCGACACAGGCGGGCAACACAGACAGTAACAAACATACACAAACATACTGTTGAGCGCGGCGCGGAGAGACTCACCAGCTGGCGGATCACTTCCTGTGTGTGTGTGTGTTTCTGGGTGTGTGTGTGGAGTGTTGAGTGACAGCCCAAGGTGGCGATGGCGGACCCTTGGGAAAACCTGAACAGGACATGGCGTCTGGTTCGGTCCGACTGCCGTCTGCTAGACGTCGTTACTCGGACCCCCTGTTTGCACTCTGGGGAGACCCCGTCGCTGGCTGGCACCGTGGAAACAGATGGTTGCCTTGACAATAAGCAGACGCGTTCGGATTGGCTCGCTGCTCCAAAGGAGGAGAAGCGTGGCAGCGAAAGAAGGTGCTCTTGACCGACTAATCTTTGTAGATTCCACATGAATTCATTGATTATTTATCTTGTTGCTTATTAACAGCTGAAGAGTCGTCTTTTTTTTTTTCTAATCATGTAAGTGCCGGGGAAAAACTTTCAAGTATTTGATTTTGAGCTGGAAAAAAAAAGCTGCTAAATGTGTGGTTATTTTTCCTGATGAGACATCAGTTAAAACTTCTTGTGGAGGGAAACTATTCACCAGCGACTCGGAAAAGTTAAATTAAAGCAACAAATCAATGAGTGAAATCCGCTCTCCCGCACGGACGCGCATCGCGAAGACGAAGCGATTCAAACGCAAGCAAAATAAAAAACAAAAAACAAATAGGAGGGTCAGAGAAATTCTGCCACCTTCGTCCAATGAAACAATAAGTTCGGATCCTGCGTTCAAATTAAATTTCTCAAACTTGGGTCCTGAGCTGGGAGGAGGAGGAAAAAAAAAACCCCTACATTTAACAGCCCCCTGCTGTAAAAGCCATATCTGCGGAATTAGCATAAAAGGCCGGTTTTCATCTGCTGGCTCTAAAACTGAGAGCCCTCGGGGGTGTGCTGGCGGAATAATGGACTTTTTAAACTTTTTGACTTCATTCCCCTCTCAGGGCACGGCAGGTAAGACGCACGGCCTTCGCCGCGCAGACGGCACGTGGCGGCGAAGCCTGGGGGGTCCGTGCGTACCGTAGATTGGCGGGGGAGGAAGGAGGGGAGGGGGGGGCGGGGATCAAATTACCGAGGCCCTGACTGATTGTGTTTTTTGCGGGGGGAGGGGGGGGGAGTGCGCGTGTTAATAATGCATCGCGGCCCGGGGATTAACCGGAAATGTTTAAATCAACAACGCGACGCTCAGCGGCGATGACATTTTCATTTAAATTCATTGAAACGAGAGAAGAAGAAAAAAAAAAGACGCGGGGAGTTAAATTAGTAAAGTTGGCCGGAGGCGCTGTCCAATTTGCGCCGTGCAAGACTAATTGGCTGCCGGAGAGAGTGGGGCAGCGCGGGGGGTCAACTTAACAGAGATGTGTCTCTAATGGGTAAATGTACTGATCTGTAGAAACTCCATTTGGTTTGGGCTTCATCTATTTTGTATTAAACCGTCGTTCAACCTCATTACGAGTTGCGGCGAATTAGGACGGTTGCGGCGTCGTTTTAGCGGCGCCGTCGCACTTAAACGCCGTACGGTGAGGAACGGGGGGGGGGGCTCTTTGAAACCAGACTAATGTGGCCACTTTGAGTCCCGCGCCGCCCGGCCAGGTCCTTTCATGCCGTCAGCGGTAGACGCGGCGCCGTTTGATGTGTAAATGGGCTGTGCGCCGTTATCTTGTCCGCGCTGTAGTAAACAGGGGCCAGCCGACGCAGCCCCGAAAGGTCACGCCGGGCCAGGAGGGGGGGGGGGGGGGGTCTGCCGTCACTTTTTAACCCGGGAAACTGT
>JASSRZ010000032.1:4285783-4307122 GCA_032164315.1 Malacoctenus gilli | reverse complement strand
CCACGCCCCCTGCCGTCACTTGTTCAGCCGTGAAACTGTCACTCACTGCTCGCCGCCGCCCTTGCGTGGACGCTTTAATTCCATCACACGCCGCTTGTAAAAACGAAAAAAAAAACCCTCAGTTATTTAATGGTGGTGGGTTGGGGGTGGGGGGGCATCTGAGGACATCGGAGTCTTCGAGGTGAACGGAAGACCGCGTCTCTCCGCCAAAACAAATCATCCACTTAGCCTGATTTTTTGTCAACACCGACATTAGGAATCGCCCGGATGACTCTAACCCGCCTTTTTATCCCAGCATGCTCTTTTTTGTGGGGAGGGAGGGGGGGGGGCTGTAGCGCTGCCAATTAAGGCAGCAGCTCGTTAAGGAAGCCGGTTAAGTGAATTGACTTCCAAAATACTTATAGGTGAGACAGAGGCGAAGCGGTGAGGCACTAAAACCTCAGCTAATGGCCAATTTACTGTAAAAAAAAATAAGAAAAAGGAAACATTGGAAGCATCGCCGCTACACAACAGGTAATTATACAAAAACTGCAAGAGAAGGACGCCGGCAGCGCCTCGCCGATGGATGAGAGGAGGCACGTCTCTTCCCCCCTCCACGTTCCCCAAGATTTAGCGGTTTGAGAACGCCCCATTTAAAAGTTTGCCCTGCATTGTTGAGCAATTAAGTCCCTTTAAATATTTCACGCCAATTGGTGCAAAAAGAAAAAAAAAAACACACCGAGAAGTGGAGGACAGCTTGGCACTGTCTCAGGAGGGGGAAAAAAAAACCTGGACGCGGAAGGTGCTTAAAAGGTACGGCGCAAATGTAATTGCGCAGACAGACTCCGGCTCCGGCCGTAACCCCTCGGACCCCCACCTTCGCGGCCTCAGTTAAGTGTAATAGTGTGCCGCGGATGTGAGAGGGTTGGAGACGAGGTCGGAGCAAGGATCACCAACTAATTACGGCGCGGGCGGCACTCAGCCCGCGTCAGATTGTTTAGAAAGCATTAGGACGGGGCGGGCTGGGGAGGTGGTGGTGGTGGTGGTGGTGGTGGGGGGGAAACGGAGGCTTCCCCTGGTGCATTGCGCGTAATTAGTTTGGAGTCAAGGTCACAAACAAACACCGGCGCGGCAGGGACAAACAAGAGGCGTGCGTGCGGCGGTGCGGAGCACACATCGGGACGCGCGGCCCATTCTTCTTTGTTACTTCCTGCGCTCTCGCGCCGGGCCTTTTCGCTCCGTCTCGCTCTCTCAGGGGCAACAAGGCACGTCGCCTATTAATTTCCTGAATGAATAGCCCACCAAATGACGGTTATTTATGGATGTTCGCATTTTATGCACGACAAAAACGCTCCTCAGGATTAATTACCGCTGGTTTGGGGGCCTCGGGAAGTATTTCATACATCTTGAAAGTTGAACTCTATCCGTTACGTCGATTTTTCCTCGCTGAAACTTTACTGCGCAGAGCCGGGACACTCATTTCCATAGAACAATAGCCGTACTGGTCAATCAATACATTTAAGAGACTAAACGCTGCGGCCATTCCCTTAAGTGTTACTTCGGATTAGGGTCACCGACCCGCTCGGAACGACTTGGCAGATGCGTCTTGAACCGCGCCAGGAAGCGATGATGAGAGTCGCCGCGCTGAATCGTGGTTGCAGAGGGAGAAGAAGAACAACCTCTTGAATCCAGTCCGACTGTGTCATTTAGGGTTCTGTGCAAAACTCAGTTACAGTGAGAAGATTGCCCAATTATGATTGGGTGGGGAGAATTTGCACCAATCTTTGAGCCAATGAGGAGAATTCCATCATGTGGTTTAAAGCAACCTTGTTAAAATAGTGCAAATAGCAGAAACGCTCGGATCAGCACCATGGACAGCTCCTGATTTGTATAACGCAGTCTGCTTGAAAAACTAAGTCTCCGTCTGGAGAAGCAGTTCTTTCTGACCCTGTTACTATTTTCTAAGCTCCTGTTTATCACAGGACAGCCCAGATAATTCTCAATAAAGTCTGATGGGGGGAGGTTCGTACATGAGTGAAGCCGGTGGGTGAGCTCGAGCAGTCAAACTCAGACTACCTCAGCTACCTGCCCTCCGAAAACGCGGGCCCGCTTTAGAATATGCCAGACAATCACATTCCTGAACCCCCACACAGAACAGTCGCTGCATATATAATGCCTCCATGAGAGGCCCAGCTGGCTTTCCAGCAGTCTGAGAGACATTAAACATTGCATATACCTGATTCTCGGGAGTGTTCTCCAAACGCACACTAAAAAGGACTCTCAGGCCGAACAGTGCGTCACGGCAGGATGAGCAAAAAAAAAAAAAAAAAGCGGGGCTTGTGTAGTGAAAAGGTGCGAATAGCTGCTCCATAAGCAGCGAAACAACAGACAAAAGAGGTGCAAAGTGGGATTTATGGTCTGTCCAGAGCTGCATGTCGGGCGGTCAGATAGTGTCGTAAACCAGCCTCTCCTCACACCCTCTGCTAGCGGGTGTCTGTTTTGTCCATTATCCGTCTCCAATCCAACATTCACACCCACTTCTGGCTATAAATGGCCTGTTGTGTGGAGGTGAGAGAAAAGCATTGCGCTTCTCCATTTAGCCTTATTTCCACCCTTTTTTTTTTTTTACGCAATTACTTGTTGCACCTTTCGTCTGTTGAGCAGAGCAGCGAGACAACATGTCGCTGGAGGGACGCATCCATGGAACAAACATAGTGGCTGGTTTTACTGGCTATAAAGGGTCAAATAAACCCATTGAAAGCAGAGAGGTGACAGTTTGGAGTGCGGAGGACACGTTTCCTTCCGACAGTTCAAGCAGCGGTTCGCGCGATGACCTCGATATCCAGCTATACGACATGAATTATTGAGCGCTTTGGTCTTCCAGCAGCCTACATTTCATCACAGGCGTGCTCACCTGGATGCCGTCCAGCAGTTTGCTCATACACCAGAAGCTGTCAGCCTCGATGTTCCTCAGAGCCTCCTCTTCAAGACTGGACACATCAAAGTTTTCCACCTCCTCCTCTGGAGACAAAAGAGAAAGAGAGAGAGAGTGAGAACAGAGAGCGACCGCGAGGAACGAGCGGAGAGAGCACGGCTCAAAGTTCCTCGCCATTCAGACAGGAGACGGTGGAGTCGCAGCTGCGTGGGGGGGAGAGAGAGGGGGGGGGGGATTCAATGAGGAGAGTGGGAGCGAGGGAAGCGATAAGGAGGCGGGTTATGAAAGAGATCTACGGAAAGGAACATTTGTAAATTGGAGCAAAGGGATAAAGGCGGAGACGGCGTGGCAGCGTGTGGGAAGACCGTAAACACGAGTCCTGGAGCAGCCGCGCGATAACCGTCGCTTAAAAACACAGTGGTTCCACCTTTTTAGTCACGACGATGTGTAGAAAATGTCAGTCGCTCAAAGAAAAAACGTGCACTTTAAAGCGAAATGAGGTGACTTCGCTGCTGAACTCGCTGAGATGAATTTACAAGTGGTACTCGTGTCACAAACCTTGGAAGTTTAGTCATACTTGCAATACAGTTACGCCAGGCGATACTCGGCCGCGCCTACTTTATTTGATCCGAGTATCCGCACTTGATTCTCAGTTAAAATTGCTGGGAAAGTGAGGACAAAACCAGGCGCGCGGCGGAGGTGGATGGAGTCAACAACAGTTGAACGAAAGCCAGCCTGCAGATGAGCGATGCGGCGCGAGGATTCGTACTTTTTGAGAGAAAGAAAAAGAAAGAAAGAAAGAAAGAAAAAAAAAAAAAGCCACCGCCAGCCGAACAAAAGGAAACAGTTTGCGAGCGGCGGGCCTGCACAGTCCCCAGTCATCTCCGCTGGGTGACTTCAGCGATGGGTGTCATCAGATGTCATTAACGGCAGCAGTGTGTGACGGACTGCAGGGGCTCTGACGGGCTTCTGACAAGCCACTGACAGCCAGTGGGGAGGAGATGGGACGAGACTGATTAACAATGATCTGGAGAGGGAAAGAAAAGGACAGAGAGGGAGAGAGAGAGAGAGAGAGAGAGAGAGAGAGAGAGGGAGAGAGAGAGATGGGGCCAGACAGGAAAAGAGCAGCATGTGTGTTCATGTGTGTCTGCAACTGCAAGAAAAAAAAAAAAAAACTACAGTATATATCTGGATCAGTTTGTGCATTTTTTTAATAAACTCTCTGCCTTTCTCTCTCTCTCTCTCTCTCTCTCTCTCCATCTCAAAGACTCGCGTACATACACACTCGCAGGACCTGGCAGCTCTGCTTGGTATCCTTGGCAACTCCAGAGGAATGTTGTCAAGGTTGTAATGAGCATGCTCAGTCTGACAGACAGACGGACGGACAGGAAGCTGGCAGCAGGCCAGGAGTACAAAGCCACTAACAACTCTGCTGTGTTTCAGAGTGTGTGTGTGGCACTGTTCTGCTACACCAGTGGGGACGTCGACCGGCTACCGAAGAGGGGCAACTACGGTAGGTTCTGGAACATAAAAAGGACAGATTTCCTGGTGAAAGCTGATTGATTACAATCAGGCACTTAGGCCCCGCCCACAACGGAGAAAATATACATTGGTGTTGAGTTTCGCATTGCGTCGGTCTCGATGACAACACCAAAGAAAAGTGTTGCGGACACTCCTGAACCTGAACTTTCCGGATCGGACCTCGGTCGGAACAGTGTTTTTTTTTTTTGCTAAGGTCGGCATCGCAGCGAAAGCAATATATCATCGAATCGCCGAGGCGAGTAAACGGCGTCTTTTCTTCTCCGTCGTCGGATCGGAGCGAAGAGGCGTCCGCACCTTCATTTCACCGCAACCTTTCATCCCGCCGCAGCGGGCCAGATCAATGTGTCCAGATGCAGAAAAATCTAATTTTGCCCGCATAGCGACCAGATCTTTAATACCAGATACGGAGGCGGTCAGATGGGGTTGGGCAGTGATTAGATGTCAGCACAGTTCATTCCAGGCACAATACTCAAGGAAAAAGAAGGAGCCAACCAAAGTACGGCAGCCTCCAGCCACATATCACAGCCGCCGGTGTGTAAAAAAAAAAATAAATAAAATAAAATACAGAGATATAATCTTGTGAAATCCAATTTTTGGAGTGACATCTAAAGAAATTAGTCAGCGGCGAGAAGTGTAAGCATATCTGGAGTTCGGCGAGGTCGTCCACCGAGGAAAATATTCGTCGGCGGAGACGGCTGATGGGATCAAAACTCGCAAATATTTCCCCTCGGCTCGAATTGAGGCCGCGGCGGGAGTCAGCCACAATCAGCCAGATGTAAATGTAGCGTCGGAGCAGCTGTTCTACCAGCGCGCCAACAAAAGCGAGCCGCCATCTGACCAATTTAGAGTCACGGTTTAATTCGATCGCCCCCCCACCCCTCCCGTGTAGCGACGCAGAAGACAATGGCCCTCCGTGAGCACGAGGGCCTCCGGGGGGGGGAGGGGGAGGAGGCAGCGATGACGCTAAAAATCGCTCGTCGGAAAGATTAATTACGGACAGGCTGACTGGATGTCCGCGTGGCGTCGTTGCCGATTAACAAGGTAGCGGGAGGACACCCCCCCCCCACCCCCAAGTATCCCTGAAGTCCCAAATGAGTCTTTGCTGTGGCTAAAGCCGCGCTGTCAGGCCAAGTTTCAAACCGGGACCTTGACTCCGGAGCAGATTAGAAGGGACAGCTTTCCGAGAGTCCAGTGGTTCTACTGGAAAGGAGCAGAGCTCATCACAATAACAAGGACACAGAGGAGCCGGGGCGAATAGCAGGAGGGGCGGGGGGGGGGGGGGGTGCGGGGAGAGCGACCGGACGCCGGGGCTCCGCCACCCCGCCGGAGTGCAAGGCAACACTGCCCCCTGTGGTCGCCGGTGAAAGTGGCTACCGAGGCCAATCACCTGCTTTACATGGATGAACGCTTAAAAACAGCCGAAGCTCAGGTCATTAGTCATTTTCATGGTCAGCCGGTCCAGGCGGCTTCTTTTGTTCACTGTTTAAAGGGGGGGGAAAAGAATCAAAGCACCGCGGTGAATGTCTGATGATTTAACAACCTGTAGCCGCCTCAATTGATCCACCCTCACACTTCGAGCCTTGTGTGTTCCAACAATGACACACACACACACACACACACACATGTGCGCGCTAAATAAAGAAAGAGGGCCATTAGACCGGCTTATTAGTCAAAAGACGAACGGCTGACCGGGAGACAAAAGGAAGAAATGACGATTGGCTTTTCGCGGGAAACGCGCGCCCGTCGAGATGGGCTCCCGGAAATAAAGCGGCAGGAGATTACTTCAGGAGCTCTGCCTCCACAGAGAGGAGCGGCTGACAAATACATGCCTGGGACACGATCCGTGTCTCTGAAGAAATGCTTCACAAATAAGAAACCAGGGGAATTTGTGGAGGTTCAAGCTCCAGCGAACTCCGCATCAGTCCAACGGGAGTTTCGCTGGCTTCGGCTTTGTGCACGGTGTACCTGCGCAATCATCTTTTCGCCATACAACGCCCTCTCGGATTAGTTTCTCTCGGCGGGAAGAGAGAGAGCGTGATCTTGTTTTTTCGGGAAGGAGGCCCGACATCGGGCGCCGGCTATCGCCGGGGAACCCCGTTGAAACCCCTGCGACCGGGTGCGCGCGGAGACGCTCGCGACTCTGAAAAACGACGTTTTGTCGTCAGACTGGCAGAGCAGCACAGGACACACAGACCACAGGCTTGGAGGCCGCTCCAAAAAAGGACTCTTGTGTGAACTGCGCTCACACACGCGTACCAGCAAACACGCGCGACAAGGAGCCTGATCAGAGAGCAGACGCTGGACGAAAGGAACAATCGCCGCGCGACTGCGATGCTTTCGTCTGATGGCGGTCAAAGGAGGGACTGAGAGCAGGCTGTCACCCACTGCCTCGTGCAATCAAATGGCTAACACAAGCTCACTGTACACCAAAGAGGAGTATTTTAAACTACTTAGAGACTTGACATGAATGGATAGTTGGTTTAATCCCATCGGAAAGAGCCAGAAGTCCATCAACTCCTCCTATTGACTGAAAAAGGACTAAAAGTATTAAAACTCATTGGTTTTCCTCCCTCCTCCTCCTCATAACACTCCCACTTTACAGCTCCTCTGTTGCCACCCTGCCTCCCCAAGCTGTTCTCCTCCCTCGCTTCCTCCACCAGTCCTCTCACCTCGCCTCCCATTGGTCGACCGCGCCGCCTTCCTGCCAAGCCCCAGGGCCCGTTTCCTGTTTGTCCTGGCGCGGGGGGGGGGCGACTTGTCCAGAGAGACCAACTGCCTGGTCGCTGCCAGCTGTGAGCACTTGGCACAGCTTGGCACGCCGAGCTGGGTTGCACCTCCGGAGACCCGATCGCGGGCACCTACATACACACACACACACCCCGCCGCGCGCGCGCAAGCGGCGGACACGCGGGAAAAACGCTCGCGCCAGCGCCGCCATCTGCCCTCTACAACTATGGGCCACAAGGTAATGTGATGTAAGATGATAAACGAGCGAGTTTAGCCTGATGTAATCATAAAGCGCGCGTGTGTGCGCCGGGAAGCCGGAGCCAGTGCGTGTCAGCGCAGACAGCGACTGGCGACGAGAGAAGAAACAGTCCCGTTTGACAACCTTCTGCCGGTTCAAATTAATCACAGGGAAACTCGAGTCGCCTGCTGCAAAAGGAGAGATAGCGCGGGATTGGTTTTAACAAGATTCCACAATAGGACCCTCGCAAGAACGCGCGCCCCGCCGCGTTCATTACTTCTAATTTACAGCAGCGGTTCAGGGGGAATCTAATGAATCTAACGACACACGGTTGCCGCGCCGGAAGCCGAGGGCGTCACAATTCACTTTGCACCTGCCGAACGACACCCGGGTGACACGGGGCCGAGGGCCCGGCGCCCTGAAACGATGAGGCCGCCGGTTGGTTCCGTGACTCTTCAAAGCCCGCCTCGCTCCCTCGTCTCGGGCTGCAGCGACGGAAGCCTTCTTCTCAGCGGTAATGAAAGATGAATATTTCCCAACGATATCGCTCGTGTCGAATAATTAGGAACAGGCGCAACCTGGCAAACCTGATGTCACACAGTGAACAGACACGCACGCGAATACACGTAATCGCGGGAGGCGAGAGCAGCGCGGGGGACAGGTTTTTGGCAGCGCGTGACACGTGACGCGAGTGTATGAAAATAGACGCGTGGAGGTGAAAGGAGGATGTGCTCGGAGAAAGAGAAAGTGAGGAGCCGCGCTGCAGAACGAAGGGGAGAGTCGTTAATTGTTTTCCTCTGCTCCTTCCCTCGATTGACCGGCTGATCTCTCGGTTGAAGCGAGCCCTTTTGTTTCCACGGACTCTGGCTCCAGAGCCTGATCGAAAAAGAATCACCCGTCTCGCCTCCGAAAAAAGCGGAAGTCATCCGGGGTCTTCGCTGCGCAGTTCTTGGAAGTTACGATTTTTTTTTTTTTTTTCCCCCTCTTCTCCTTCAAACATGCGCCGTCGAGCGCGCCCACTGAAAGCGGCGGTGAACTTCAGCCGCGCTCACGATAAGGAACGCCTCGGGCCATAAAATCTACACAATCACTCTCACGACGCTCTCATCACCCGCTATCAGCGCCGCGCGCCGTGTGTCCATACATCAACCAGCGGGCCCCAAAGCTGTTGGCAAGATAATGTTAAGTCCTTGACATCAAATGGAATACAGCTATTAATGCCATATCTGCCTATGCGCAGACACATAATGATCCACTCTGCCCCGTGGTAAGGCGGCGTGTTACGGAACAAGCTTCGAGTGTCTAATATTGAAAAAGGCCACTTCGTGGAAGCAATTGGTGCTGGCGCAGCCATTGCGTCACCATGGCGACGGCAGTGATGCGAGGCCGCAGGAGGAGACGGTGATGGACGGCGGGAGACGCAAGAGGACAGCGGCGGGGTCCTCGCGCCCCCGGAAAACGACGCCGGCGTGAAGCGACGAGTTGCCGCCAATCAAGGTGGAGGTGTTGAAACGTGCGCGCAAGTGAAGTCTCTTCAAGCAGCAGCGCGAATCTGGAATCATCTCGCGATCCGAACAACAAGAGCGCGAGATCAAAACTTGCTTTTTGTCGTGCTATAAAAAGAAAGAGGTCAAAGTGATGATTGGGTGGGGTTACTGCGAGTTGAAGCTCTAGTTTCGGTGAGCATTAAACAGAACGGGGGGGGGGGGGCATGGCTGCCGGTGTTCACAGAGCGTGCACGGGCGGATGGAAACAACGCTGTCTGCTAACGTCACAGCCAATAAGAACGAATAGTTCAACAGATGCAACAAAACAATTTATTATCCATGATTCATTCCAAGCAAAAACTCAAGACCAGAATAACTTTTTAGCAGATATTCAAAGTTACATAAGATCATTCTATTTTTAGATCTGCAGTGTGTGGCATGTATATATGCTGGGGATGCTTCATCCTCAGGTTTCATGTAATATAGCAGGTTTTAATACAAGGTGGAAACGAAGATGAAGTGAAGAACTCCAGTCTTTTTTTTTTTCTTTTTTTCCAACCAGTTGAAACAAGCAGCCAAACAACATTTCCTTCAATTATTTCAAAGCGCAGTCACTCAGCCTTCCTAATGCGCGTCTGGGAGCCGCGAAAAAGTTTGCAGAGATGCAAGTGAAGGATCAGTCCATTAAGTCATTAGAGTGTGTGATGTGTTTTTTTTTCCACCCCCCCCCCTTTTTTTTCTTTCTTATCTTCACAACAGTAACAAATAGTTCCGATGAACAACAACAGGCCCGGTGAAACAGGGAAGAAAAAGCGACGGAGGAAAACGCGTCTTTTGCACAAATGTGTTTCGCACGAGCGCCCGGATGCGTTTGTGCGTGCCTGCGCGCGGCAGCGGGCGCTTTTGTTTCCAAAAATGCCGACATCTCCGTGAGCGTTTTTCTTGTGGGACGTGTGAACCGCGCGCGAGTCGTCGGAGCACGTGGTCGTGATGCAACCCAAAACAGCACGCACCACCAGCGCAGCAGCAGCGCAGCGGCAGCGGCGGCGGCGGCGGCAACAGCACGGTAAGATGACTGTTTCAATTGCCTCCAATTGCATCAGGTCAAGCGGAACGCGTCTCGCTGGTGACAGAATGATAAAACAGATTTTTTTTCCACCCCCACCCCCCCCCGCCGCCTTCTTCTTTCTCTCCCAGTCACACCGCTGACGCGAAGAAATGGAGACTTGGCGAGATCTGACGCTTTTTTTTTGGGCCTCCGTGAGGGAGAGCTTCAACTTATGGCTTTTTATAGTCAAGTAATTAAGTTAATCTAAAAATATTCAATAACCTCTGCGATTATTCATGGGAGATAAATCTTCCTTTCTTGACAGAACTATTTCTCTGGATCATCGAGGGGCTGCGCTGCTTTTTATCTGGAGCCGTATGGGGGGGGGGGGGGTAGTAAGACTGGGGGCCGGATGCAGATGAAAGCACGAAGCCATCGATATCTCAGCTCTGTATATCCTATTGTGGCGCCGCTCACAGCGGCCGGACGGACCGACGGACTGACTGACTGCTGGTTGTTTCCACGCCGACTGCCAAAACGTGTCATTTTCCCCAACGTGCAATTAAAACAAACCAACACGCTCGCAAGCAAAACGCGTCGGGTGATTGCGCGGCGAAAACGAGCGATTCCCGAGTCCTCTTTATTTGCCGCCAATCTGAGCATCTGCAATCATACTTCCTGTCTCACCTGCTGAACATTTCCTGGGTGACCGAGGGCAGCCGCCGCGTTGGGGAGACTGACGAAAACAATGATGCGTCTGGGACCCAAATTGTAGAAAATGTGCTGGTTTTGCCCAACACATTTGCAGAAATCCAAAAAAAGTCTATGTTAAATTTCAAAAATGTGTTTCAAATTTTGACACGGATTTCCACACCGCAGTAGCTTTAAAAATGCACGAGAGAAGCACCTGACGTTCTAAACCTCAAAATACGTGTAAAATTGTCAAGATAAGGGTGCGTGGAACCTCTTGAAAGTGATACGAAAGGAGGATGGGAAAAAAAACCAAATATGAGAGCAAGAGGAGCATATTTCGGGGGGGGCGGGGGACGAAACAAAGACGTTTATCCGGAGAAAGCTGGAGACGCACGGCGCGGACGGTCAAAAAAAAACACACCGCCGATTCAATTTCTGCCGCTCCCAATGCTATTACTTAACCCCTGAAACATGGTGATTGCCTTCCAAACCAAATAGAGGAGTGGATACTGAGGCGAAGCGCCGGGGCCCGCCGAGGGACGACGGGCGGTTGGCGTCGGCGAAAATTGAAGAACAAATCGCCAACTGTCTGGGGGAAAATAATGCGGCGCGCCGAGTCAATAGCGAGCCTCCGCCAATGATTAAAGCAGGAGAAATTAGAGAAAGCAAAAGTAGATAAGGAGCAAACTCGAAAAGACAGTGTTCCTGCTGGATGTCAGCAGCTGCGCGCGGGCAATCACTAAGCAGCTCATTAGAGCTAATAACAGACGTTAATCAGAGGCAGACTTAGAACAGAAGACTCGACCGACAGTGGCCGGGCCGCCGGGAGAGCGGCGCCGATATTAGTTAACCGCCTGCTGGCCGACATCCACGCCACAGATTGCTCAATCTATAGACAGACAAACGGGCAGATGGACGGATGCAAAGAGAGAGAGCGAGGGGGGGGTGGGGGGGGTGGGGGTGGGGGGGATGGCAGGGAGGGCGGTCGGAGGGAACGTTCAATCCGCAGTGTCCAGAGCCAAGACGACACATTCGCAACGAGGTCTTGTTTCGGAAGCACCGGAGTTGAACTCAGCGATGGTTCCGAGGCGGGGGGGGGGGCTGGAACTGGCACAGGTGAAGATTCCAGAGGGCATTCCAGAGCTGGCACGCTGTTGGGACAACGTGGCCCACATTCCCACCGTTCTGGATCCTCGGGACCGAGTGGGATGCTCTCGCCGTCTCTCTCCGCCGGCGCCGCGGCCAATAAACTCCCCCAAGGCTCCCGTTGGCGAGTCACTCCATTGGCCAGATTAAAGTGACCGGGCGAGTCCGTTCAAAGCGGCCCTCATTATCAGATCAAAGCACTGACTCCTCGGTTGTTAATTTTAACAAAGTTGCGAGAGGGACTGCCAGGCGGTGGCGGTTCCCACACAAGGAGCGTTAACTCAACACAACCTTTTATTTCCCTCTGGGTGGAAAACAAGCAAAACTTTGCAGGTTGTTCTTAAATCAAATGGATGTAGGACACAGCGAACACTGTCTTCGCCGATTTTTTATAGCGGCGAGCGGACAGAGAGATGGATGGCGCGTCACCGCTTCCCGCCGGAGGACCAAACCGAAGCCAAAATATCGGAGAGACGCCGCAGCCGGCGTCTGAGCGGTATTGACTGACAGCGGGGCATCGATACCACATCTCTGGTTGCAAATTGCATCATCAGTGCCCATTTCTGAGGTATTTAAGATTTGCTGTTTTGGGAGGCGGGGGGGGGGGGTGTCAGGTCTGGTCAACTCTGCTCACAGACGCAACGTGGGTCACGGTTGCGAGACTCAGAGCCACATATTGGCAAAGTTTCTAAAGGGGATAGAAAGTGCCTCAGCACATAACCTGGCAACCTTTAAAAACTGGGAGAGAAACACGGCGATAACATTTCGATGTCAGTTTGGGAAAAGAGGAAATCTTAATCTGCAGACGAAGCTCCCGATGCCATTCAGGCGACGTTTGTTTCGACACAAAACAACGAGACGCAGCCTCTCTTGTTCTTTTTTTGTTGTTGTTCCTGTTTACAGAGGATATCGCATTTTTGGTGTGACAAAAACAAGCCCAGTAAAATAAAGGAATCCCCGAGGATGCTGCCCTTCTCATACTCAACACTCCAGTCTACCACATGGCAAAAACAGAGGCTCCCATCGCATGTATGGCTGACTCGATCCACGAGACTCAGCTCGACTGAGCTTGCCTGGAACATAAACCGAGAATATTCAACCAAAGCTGCTCGTAGGTACTTCTGCCTCATGGAGATGCTCAAAACCTGAGTAGAGCTGAGTAGGTACTCGTGGAAACGAGGTGTTCTTTTGTAAGCAAAGCGTGGTGAATACGCTCTCCTGTTGGGTCCGGTTTTGTTTACAGAACTGCGCTCAAACCTCGACGCTGGTTTCATGGCTGTGCGGCTAAAACCACGTGAGGAAAAAAAGCGGGAGGTGATGTAAAGCTCTTACCAGCCTAAAAGCCAACTAAACGTCCCGTGTATAATTCACCAGCGCACCCGTGGCAGGCTGCAGTCGCTCGGCATAAGGGGAGCATATTGTGAAGTAAAGTACACATTTGTCTGCATTTGTAGGAGCTTTGGAAGGAGAAGCTTCGTGAGGAAGAAGCATGTGTCGGGGGGATCAGCGGAGTCTTTATGCGCTCCACAAAAAAAAAAAGAGAGAAAAGAGACGGGTTAAAGCGCACATCTCTCAAAGCCAAATCCAGACCTCCGGGAGTCCCTCCATCCAAGCAGTTCCCGGCAGGACGCGTCTGTGAGATGGCGCAGATTTTATGGACTTGGCCCCTGCTTGGTTAGGCACCTGATTCGTCCTTTTACCTCCGCGTGGCTCTCTCCGAGTGGCACCAGTTGAGTTGTCAAAGGCGTCTTTCTCTCGGGGGGGGCCCCGGCGCTCGCCGGTAATTCGCAGTCCATTTGGAGAAGAGGGTCTCCTTCTCTTTTTTTTTTTTTTGCAATAAAAACCCCGTTCAAGTTTTAAAATATGCCCAACTTAGTGCATTTTTACATCCGTCTTCAGTCATCCATCCTCAAAGGCCCTCGTGCACTAAGCACATTATCCTGCTTCGACAAGGACGACAACACGTCTACAAAGTAGAAGCCAAGTGAACAACCGCAAACACTTTTGCACTTCTAAGTGAAGAGTCGCTCTTTATCGCTATTTCAGGATAATGTGTTAATTTTTTTTAGTTGTCAACATAGTTTTCCTTCTACTTCCAGGTTCAACAGACAGATACAAGCAACGCTTACTTCTTTTCCAGTACATTTCAGTGTCAGACGAGCCACAGCTCAGACCGATCGCCAATCTTGAAGCAACGCTGCACTCTCGGTACGCGGCTAATTGCTGGATTTCTTCACCGACTCCGAACAACGCTGCGAGACGCTTTTCTGTGGCGATGACAAGTGCAGCTTCAAAAGCGCCGGATGGTGATAGGCTACACGGGCCATTCAGCCCTCACTTGACGGGGAGGAAGGGCTGCCTGGTCGCGCTGCTTCCTGACAGCATGGGGGCACTTTCCGAGTCGGTCAGAGTCGGTCATTTCCTCCTCTCGTTCTTTTTTTTGGGTGAAAATCTTGTTTTCCTGCTGTTGTCCGCCCCCCCCCCACCCCCTCCTCTGTCACTCACCCACTCTCTCTTACACTTAAGCCTGCCGAGAGACACTCCGGCTGCCGTGATTTTCGACTACTTTGTCTCCATCCCGGCTCGGCTGCTCCTTCACTCACCGCTGGCGGACCGTCACCTCTCTGGATTTCTGAAGTACCCCCCCCCCCCATCCCCCACCCGTCTCGTCCGAGTTGCCCCGCTGTTCTCATCTTTCTCCGGAGCGGATCCATACTTAGATGTTGGCATGTAGATTACATTATGGATCCACTGGTTAATCGATAGGCTCTCCACATTAAAAGAAGACTGGCCCTGCTTCATGCCCTGCCACGGCCTATACTGGCCTTAATTAGAGGAGTTGTACTGTTGGTTAATGGGGAGGAAAGAGGGGGGGGGGTAAAGTGAAAATACACAGCTGGAGAAGAAGGTAGACCCTTGAATCAATTCCTGCCTTGACAGCGAGGACGGGCCGACCGGATTGCTTAACAGTCCAAGTGGACGCGGCGCAACTTTGGAGCGAGCTTCTTCTCCACCCGCAGCATCGCAGGAGCTCATCAATAATCCACCAATTGGAACTTTTCAATTTGGATTAAGAGTGCTAAGGAAAGTTGGAAGGGGGGAAAAAAACGAAGGGGGTGAGCATGGCCTTGCATCATCTGGAGGTAAATGGGGTGTATGGCAGCCGAACAAGGCCTGCAGAGCCGAACCGGGGGGGCTCCTTGAGAAGCAGAGCCAGAGCTGGAATAAAAAACCTCAACAAAACAAAGAGACACTCGCGAAGTGACAGACGAGAAGAGTAGAACAAACGCCAGGCTGGTAAGCTAACACAGCCAGACAAACACTGCGTGGGCAGCGAAGCACGGCTGTTAGCCGCCGTCTCCCTCCTTCGACTTGTGTTCAGGGCCAAAGGCGAGAGCGCGAGAGCTGGTGGCAAATAAAAACTTAGGAATCAATCAAAGGAGAATCTCTAAACTCACGAGCGGGCCGCAGAGGACACAGAAAAAGGAAAGCAAGATCCGTCGGAGGTGCTCCAACACCTCCGCCGGGGAATACACACACACACGCAGCAAAGACTTGCTTAGAGGACAGATTAGGCGGCTTCAAACCGCTCAAAGTCTTAATCACGATCTCATCACGGCGCCGGCTCGCGCCGACGGATACCGACTGTCACTCAAGCGGCGGTCGGAGCGTTTAAAATCGCGCAGACACAACAAACAGGTTTTGCGGCGAGGGCGTCGAGTCGGATGAACGCTTGGACTTTCCGGGAGAGGGAGAAGCTGCGTTCACGAGCTAAAGACACACGGAGAGAGAGTTTTTGGACGGTTTTAAAGCTTAATTCATCTCCGAAGGAATCCCGCTCGCACTGTTGCCTGACCTTTTCTTGTCAGACAATATGAGCCTCCTTTATCTCACTCTGGTCCACATTCTTGTTATTTAACTCGTACGAGAGCTGATCGGGCCATCACACCGATGTCAGAACAGTCAGGGATGATGTCCAACAAGCACTCAACTTGTATGTTCGGACAGTGGTTCCTCGCCAGGGGGTCCAAGACTCCCCCCCTCGGAGGGGAATCAGAGATCACACGTGGAAGCTTCTCCTACGTGGAAGATGTCTGACTCACAATCATGAGACGTTTTCGTGTCTACACACACAGGAAACTGCTCAGTGTTTTGACTTCAGAGGCTCATGCCTATCAGTATATGTGGGGCCCATCAGTGTTTGGCTTCACTGGAATGTTTGAGTAACTCCAAAGTGGGATTAAAAAGCCTTTTTATGAGGCAAAGGAAAGTTTATGGACCTCAGAATGAGCTGCAGGCTGATGCTGGAGCGGCTCCTGCTCGTCTCCTGTTGTTGAAACAACAACTTTGCAACCGCAAGGGTGAATTCAGGCCAGCGTGACAGTTGACTCCACATCCGTGCGTGATGAACGCATTAAATATTCACAAAGTAACTACTTTTCGCAATAATTAAAGTCGCATCCGGCAATAAATTCACGCCCGCCTGCACCGTTCAGATCATCGTTTCCCTTTTTTTTATGACCGTCCCTTTTTATTGCTGCTGTTTACTGTCCGTGCTCACAGTCGCTTCACATGCAGCCAGTTGTTGTTTCAGTCGAAACGAGAGACTGAAACCACAACAGCTCAACAACTCTGGAACCGAAAGGAACCGTCAGAAGACGTCCAACAGGTCCGTCTGAGTGCTCGTTGCTTTCTCGCCCCTGTTCAGGGAACACAAGACGAACGTGTCCCTCTGTACGACCGACACACAACGTTTGAACGCGAGTATCTAAACACAGCGAACCTCCTTTGGTCGCGACAGGTGGAGCCTCTCGCTTCGAACACGGTGACATTTGGGCTTCGCCGCTTCCTTTGCTGCTCGAGTGTGCGCCGTCATCACGGCAAGATCTAAAGAGGCCCCCCCCCCACCACACACACACACACACACACCTCCCGGGGTCTTCAGAGTAGAGGTTGTCGGTGCCAAACTGGATGGGGATTTCAAAAGATCTCAAAAGCAAATCTATCCAAAGTTTAATAAAAAAGGGAAAAAAAAGCTAAAGCATCCCCGCTGACCGCCCCTGCAAAGAGAGCCTGAACCTGAGCGCCGTGAAAAGGGAAACTTCTTATAACTCGGATCTAATCACAGCGTGCGCAGCTGCTGGAGTCAGAGAGCAGGCGTCTACAATCGGAGCCGGAGCGCCAAAAGTCGGACCTCGCATGGAAGGCGTCCCGGGGAAAAGAGGTCTCTGCTCTCCACCGAGCGGCGGAGCCAAACCGCAGATTGCCAATGAACGTACAGGCAAAGAGCAGGCGTTTTTGGAAGGACGCGCGCCAAACAGATGCATCCGAGAGAAAAGTAAGTCGTGGACGCGTCGCAGGTGAAATGTGCGTCAAAGGGAGACCGAGAATAATGTTACACCGACTGATATTGTCAAATTGTAAAGAAATAAATCAACAAAATCAAACTGGTTTTTGGGGGCTGATCCCACCAGTAACTCCGAGCAAGATGCTGTTCGCGGAGTATTCAAGAAACATGTTGAGTGCTTTTTGCGCTTAACAGCGCGACTGATCATTTCCTGCAGTCTGCTGAATTTCCCCTGCCAGCATCTCGTTTCGCTGTCCAGCCGCGTTTAGTGGCCTGGATGAATGAAGACAGAAGAATCGAGACATATTTGGCGCATCAACCTTTTATTTAGTCAACAAACGGGAGCTTCGGGAGCGCGTGGGAGAACCGGACGCAGCGACACCAGCCTGGCACCGCCTCGGCGTGTTGGTCATCGGCCTGCTCACGCGTTACTGACAGCTGACGTCCCCGGTCTGCGACCAGCGTTCGCACGGACTCCGCCAACAATTGTCGGGGTGGTCAATCTGCCGGCAAGTGCTTCTGTCCTCTCCCGTCCCAATTTCTGGGGGGGGGGGTCTTTGAGAATTGTCGCTCTGTGTTGAGAGCGCTCATCTCTTGGGGATACGCGTCTCTCAGACTGAGGAATTCCCAAACTGCAACAGGTGACAGAATCCCAGCTCGATACGCGCCTGAGGCTGTATCCACGGCTCTGCTGCTCATCCCACAAATGCGCAGCCCTCCCAAACAAATCAATGTCCTTCGACTGAGCTCAAAAAACTGCCATAAAAGTCCTGCATTATGCTTGCACACCAATTAGAGCGACTGGAGGTGCGGTGCGCCTCCAAATGATGCCTCATCATTAACATGCGGTCGTTTTCATCCTCAGCAATGAGCAGAGAAATCCGACTGTACCAGATCCAGAGAGGAGGGGGGGAAGGGGGGGATTGGAGCACAGCTCGAATTTTTCATAACAAATCCGAAAAAGAGTGAATTAAGACGTCCCGCTTTCACCTTATGTTCATGACCTCAATCACAAAGGAGGCAAAGGAACAGCGAGAGGAAGCAGGAAGGTGGAGCGGTGCAGCGTGCAGGGGCACGGCGGCATGACAGCGAGTGTACCTCACGCTTTCTACCCCTCCACCAAGAAGCAAAATTGGGCCCACCGCATGAAGGTACGAGAGCGCTCTCTGCCTTCTCTCTCTCTCTCTCTCTCTCTCTCTCTGCGCATCAGAAAACAAGAACACCTAACAACAACAACGCGGCACATCAACCCATCATGTAAGATGCCAGCCCCGGCACGTTTGAAGGTTTTGCTGGCTGTGTGTGTTATTCAAGGCTCATCAGCGCATGGAGATACAAGGAGAACAAAGCAGAGGGGGGGGGTGATGCTTTGAAGATCTGACAGGGGAGTCTGACTCGCCCACAGAGGAAGGCAGCGAGAGCGAGCGAGAGAGAGAGGAAACAAACACAGAGAGGAAGGTGGAGAGGGAGGGAATACCTGGCGCAGGAAATGGCAGTGAGAGAAAGGTGAAGGAAGCGAGACGCAGGAGGGCGTCGTAATGAAGAGCGAGGGGGGGGCTCGAGAAGGACGAGGAAGGCTGAGTCGGGGAAAAAAAAAGGACGTCGGGGAGCCGCTCGCGCCCGCACCGCACGACTCCGACTGCAAACATGAAAACACTTGATTTTCGCAGCTCTGTTAATATTTGAAAATACAAACAAAAACGCTTTGATAGCTTGTTTGTCAGTGAAGGTCTTGAAGGTCCTCATGTGTGTATATAAAAGAGGAAGCTCTCACACTCTGTCATTCAAACATAATTGTCAGTTTGAACGCAGCAAAACCTCCGATAACCTCGTCGTTACCCAAGGTCAGAGAGTTCACCAGATAAAAAATGATGAAGGAGAACTCGGGTACACTTTGGAGGACGCGCCGTTACACAAACTTCTGGTCGCATTTTCGAGAGACGCATCTGAAAGAAAGAGCTGCCGGAGCGGCAGGCGAACCAACTCGCTATTCTGGAGGAACGGCGCTTCGCGGCGGCGAGGATCGCGGGCGTCTCGGAGTCCGACCTCCGGAGAGCTTTTCAAACCACTTAACTCGGAAGGTCCTAATTGTATCTCTGCGACCACAAAGACGGGGCCGGAGGGGGGTGGGGGGGGGGGGAATGGCGAGCGAGAGCGTTGCAGCTTCCACTCAGTAACGCTACGACGGCAAGATTCCCACTCGGAGAATTCCAAGAAAGAAAAACTGAACGAATACCTAAATAGATGCCGATCGTATGACGGCAGCAATCAAGTGGATGTTTTGGTACACCGTCGCCGTCCCGTAATCGATCCGACTACGGAGCTCAAAGCTGCGCGCGTCCTCGCGCTCTATTTGGATTTACATCGGACTCGCCGTGCCAACTTTTTCCGGAAAACTGGGGCTGGAAATGAATATGCATCAGCTCGCACGCATACATCCAGCGTCGAGGAAACGAAAAAGCGGCCGGTGTCCTATATTACGCCACGCGGCGACCGTTTGTAGCGTCAGCGATCTGATGAAAGCGGGAAAAAAAAAGGGGGGGGGTGAAACGAAGAGGGGGCAAATATTTTTAGCAGGTCACGCTTCTTTTTTTTTTGCTTTTTTTGTACTTCGAATAACACGCGAGGATGAAATTGATGAGAAGCGCGGCCCTGTTGCACTGGCGGTCTTCGGTTCCGCTGCTCGCAGTCTGTCTGCGCTTTGGATGTGGAGGAGTGTGTTTATACTGTTGGAAGAATTAAGTGCGAGAGCGAAATGAAACGTTCATCAGCGTAACACGCGCCGCAACATAAACGCGCGCAGCGGGGGGGGCCTGCGAAGGATTAAGGGAGAGGAAAATCTCACACACACACGCACGCACACGCCTCTGCATGTCACGCTCTCTTGCACACACGCGGTACACACGCGCATACGGTCTCGTCGGAAGTGTTAACTCGGGAGCGCTTTGATAAATCGAGCTTTAAAAACGCCAAGTGGGAGCTGAAAGAGTCGCGGATCGGCGGTGGATGAGCGAGAGGGTGTGTGTGTGTGTGGGGGGGGGGCGGCAAAGGAGTGCAGCACCGGGAGCTTTCTGGTCAGCGCCTCGTGTGAAAGGAGAGGCGGTCTCGAGGGGGGGGTTCCCAGGGGTCGATTCCCCCGCGACCCGTGGCGACGAACCGGCCGGCAAACTCTCGGCGCCGCCAGCAACAGAAAGGTGCCACTCGGCTCCCGGAGAGCGGTGCTTTTTCGAGGCGGGGGGGGGGAGACGCGAGTGATCCTCGCTTCAAAAGCCGGCCGCGCTAAAGACCAGGCAGCTTTTCAAGGGAAAGTGAAGGAAAGCGAGAGTGCGTACGTCGGCGGAGGAGGCGAGGTTACCCACCGATGTACTCGAAGACGTAGACGACGAAGAACGGCGTGACCAGGTCGTTGATGCCCTGCACGTAGCCGCTGGCGGGATGGCGGATGGCCCAGATGAACAGGATCCGCTCGAAAATCTTGGGGCACGCAAACACACAAAGACACGACGTCAAAACACGAGCTGGCACGGGGCAGAAAAACAAAAACAAACAGAGCAGCAGCACAACAAGAAAAAAAACTGACATCAGGAGAATAAATATGTGATAAAAAAAAGACTAAAACATTAAGAGGCATTATTAATTAGTCAGAGAAATTGAAAAGAAAGACGACTTTTGATCTCTGCGGCAGTAATTTGAGCAACGTGTGGAGGAAGCAGCAGCAGCAGGAATCACGTATGTGAAGCTGGTGAGGAGCGGATCGTCTGAATCGGCAGCCTTTTATTTGGAGGGATTCTGTCTGCTGACGAGAATTCGGCGTAATTGGGCCTTTTGACTAAATGCTGGAGTTTTTGCCTCCTGAAAGAGCATCTGTTAAGTCGTACTGTGCCTTTAAGAAACACGACACTCAGCGTCCCGTCCTGTGGATTCTAAAGGTGTCGGACAAGTGCTATTTTATAGGATGCTGCGTTCGATTTTCAACGGCTTCAATGCTTCCGCCTGCGGACGGAAAGTCGCGCAATCGAAGTCTGATGGTGATTCTGGAAACTATTTAAAGTGACGACTCGCGCAGAACTGAACAATCTTTAACCGACAGAAGGAATCGGGGGGGGGGGGGGGGGGGGGGGGTCGTCGCCGCAGGCGGAAATAAATCCGCCCGTTCCTTTCTCATGCAGTTGGGCCCCCCGGGGTGCCCCATTTGTG